>CM064578.1:52987155-53002155 GCA_032716605.1 Paralithodes platypus | reverse complement strand
ACATTGTCTCACTCGAAGTTGTTTAGGGGAGAGTGGTAAATGAAGCTAACATATTCTGACCAGAAGTTTGTCAATTTAGACACAATAGGATTTTCGATTGAATTACAAATATAATATTAAAATTTCAGCTTGCTAAAAGTATCTGTAGACACTTAAAATGTTGCTCCTTGTATGACCTGTGGAGCAAACCATATTGCAAATATTTTGTTCACTCACTGCCAGATGTTGATGAGTCTCTTACTGAAATCATTACTATTCGGGAATATGATAGAATATAAATAGTAGGATGAACAAGCGAAGAGGGTAAAGAGATGGTAGTGCAAATACGATAATAGTATGAACACACGAGTGCAGTAGCTCACATATTTCAAACTTGAGTGCAAGCTTTGTGAACAGTGTTGGACGCAGTTTTTATCAACCAACACCAAGTTGTGTGCAGGAATATTTTTGGTAACCCAAATGTATTTCAGTGAGTACCGTCAACATCGAGTAAATAAAATTATTATTGTTTATGGGATTACTTATGGGGGGGGGGGGGTTCAAACATTGGAAAACATTGTTTCGTCTTAACTCAACTACAATATGCATGGGCTGACAAACTTTCATCTGAACTCGTTCTATAGGTCTCCTTTATTCCAAGAACAAAAGTATCCGACAGATACATGTGACATAACAACAAACATTCTCTCGTATTACTTTGGCTAGATAAAAGGGCATCCAACATACCCATGATAATCTCTCTCGCTATTCTATCGCTACTATAATAATCAGTGTTCCTCAGAGCTATCCCAGTGCATACCACCTCCTTTACGTAGGGCACGTGGTACCCGTCTTGCAACTCAATCCCACCCCTACTCTGTGCAACTCTCCAACCCAAGAGTGAAATGTTACTCTCAAACTTTCTTCTACTCAACAGCTGAGCTCTGGAACGCTCTCCCAGAATCAGTCTTTCCCTCTTCCTATGATTTAAATTGTTTCAAACTCCGTGTGTCCAGGCATTTTGGCTCGAACGTCCCTTGATTTTGGCCCTGTCACTCTTTCAACTATGGGCGAGGCACTCGCTATAGGCAGTTATGCCTTTTGCCCCCCTCAATCACATAGAAAAAAAAAAAAAAATTGAAAGAGATATATAACCAAATATAAACAAAGTGATCATATCATACAAATTATGTATGAAAATTATATTGCAAAGACACGTAATACAGGGTAAATGGCAGGAGACAGGGGTATAAGCAAATACAGAAATGCAAGATAGGAGATAGGAAGGATAGAAATTTAACTGTGTGGTCACCTTCCTGTGTGGCAACACATCAAGAAATAATAAAGTACAAGGAGGGATACAACTAGGAGGTATAATCAATATGTAATTTCCCTTTAGGAAGACATGCTATATTATATGTGAAATAACAAATATATATACATACATTCGTGTAAAGAATATATCAAATTAGTGGGCAGATTAAAGGAAAATATTAAAAGAAGTAAAAGTAAATGCGAGAATATGTTACATTCGATATAGGAAAGAGCAAGATAAAATTGCTATGTAAAAGAGAGATCAATACAGCATACAAATAATTGAACTAAATAGGAAGCGTGAAGACAAATATTAAATACTAAACAGCAGAGAAAGCAAGTAAATATACTGTATACTGTCGTTAGAAAAATAAGTTATTAAGAAAGAATAAACAGTAAAGAGATATAGCGAAGGACAAATAAAGTCGTAACAGAGGAAGACAATTAGGAGAGGAAGGTAAATAAGGAACACACATCTCTCCTTTCCTCCCTTGACTCAATTAACACACACACACTACACCACCAGTCACCCTCTACCAATGACCACACTAGGAGAAAGTACTCTTTTCTTATACCATAGGCCTATGTTTTCCAAACTGTTTTTCCTTGTGCTGTATTTATAGACAAAGTTACATTACATTACATAGAATTAGCCTATATGTATTAGCCATTTACATATAGAGAAGATACTATGTTCCCACTAAAGAAGACAAGTATATTATATGTACAGTACAACACTATTTCCTTAATTTAGATTTCCTTCTGTTCATCCTGTATGTATAATTTGGCCAACTGGCACCAACATGGCGGGGTGAGCGCCAACCGAAAGTCATAAACAAGGCTTCCACTGGGGTGACAAATGACCAGCCAGGGTAAACAAACGCAGCGGATGTCAAAATAATGAGAGTTTGTATTGGTTCACGATGGCTGACTATAATATTCTGGAGGTTGAAGGGATATACAGCGTCTTTGGATTGTGTATACAATATCTATAATATTTTGACCAAAGTGATTTAAATAGATATAATACACAATAATATTATATTCTCCTAGCGCTACATAATGAACTCTAGTAACTTATTGTCCTCTTATTAACCTTCTTGAACCTCTGCAGTGTTCTTGACCTAGTGACCTCCTCTCCTCTCTACTTTGAAGGTCTACTTGTTAACCACAACTGTTCAACTCACCTCGTTTCATCTATGACTGAACATGTTACACAATATGCTGCTCTCTATATACGCTCATAGGTCACATATCTTTATATATCTCTCTCTCTATCTATCTCTTTTTCCATCTCTCTGGGTGAGGAGACTGGAGGGAGGCGAGAGGAAGGTGGAGTGGCAAATAGGGTTGAGAGGTTGCAGAAGAAGGATATCAGGGAAGAGTTCAAGAAAGCAGTAGAGAGATGACTAGGTAGGTTAGACCTGGATGGTATGGATGAAGTGGAGGAGGTGAGCAAAGTGTTTAAGGAAGAAATATGAGCAGCATGTGAGGTGTGTGGAGTAAGGAGAAGAGGGAGAGGAATAAAGAATACAGAGTGGTGGATTGAAGAGATAAAAATAGCTGTTGTAGACAAGAAGAAAGCGTATAGAGATTGGTTGGGTAGTAGAGGGAATGAAGATTTAGAGAGACAGAAAAGAGCGAAGTGCTTAGAGAAAAAGAGAATGGTGAAGGGAGTAGTGAAGGAAAGAAAGTAAGAGAAGAGCAGATGAGGAAGTTGGAAGGAATTTAAGTGTAAAATGGAGGGACTGTAAGCAACTGTTCTGGATAGAGCTCAAGAAAGTTAGGGAAGGTAACATGGGAAATAGTAAAGCCGGGATCACACATAGACGAGTTGGTGCCCGAGTCCAACACGAGTGACACTCGTCGATTATCGGCGTTGCTGGAGGCCGATTACTACACGAGTATACTAACCGATCCCGAGTCAAAACGAGTGTAACACGAGTCAACACGTGTTCATACAAGAGTCCGGGCAAGTAACGGAGAGTCAACACGAGTGTAACACGAACCCAACACGAGTGGCATAAATTTGAAAAGTAACGGTCAAATTCCAGGGTACGAAAACAAAGAGTCGGTACGAGTCAACACGAGTCACGATGAGTGTAACACGGATCAACATGATTGTAACACGGGTCAACACGAGTGTAACACGGGTCAACACGAGTGTAACACGGATCAACACGAGTGTAACACGGATCAACACGAGTGTAACACGGACCAACACGAGTGTAACACGGGTCAACACGAGTGTCTATATTAACAATCCTTGTACATGATTATTTATTTTCTATATATATTTTAGCGATGATATTCATTACTATGATTTAATTTATTTTGTTCTCGTATATTTGGGTAATGTTTTTCTAAATCCTTTCAATATCATTATTATATTCTCTCTATATATGTATACATTTATATTTGTCTCATATACATATTATTATATTCTCTCTATATATGTATACATTTATATTTGTCTCATATACATATTTGTAGGTTTTTCTATGTGGTTTCAGAATCATTAATATATTATATTTATGTTTATATTTATATTTGTCTCATATGTTTCGTATGTTTTTCTAGGTACATATCTTTATTATATTTTCTTTTATATACTTCAATCTGTATATCCATAACAGTATTATACTAATTTTCAGCATATTTCCCTTATATGTTCTTTCATGAACTATCTCCTTCAAATTGCTTAATCATCATAATTATTGTATCTATTCTTCCAAAAAGTATTTAATTCATATTACTTATTTGTTTCTCTGTTAACAAGTAATTTATAACTTGATAAAAATATACTTTGAAAAGTAGACAGAATACAAATAAACACCATGTGAGGAAGAGCACTTTATTGACAACGTTTCGCAGATAGCTTCATCAGGCCAATGCAATACACCATAAGATTTTTCCGGTCAACAATTTCTTTTCGGACGGAGAAATGGCAGGGGGAGGAGGAAAGAGGGCGGGGAAATTCATGCAGAGGTCAAGTGATTGGTGGAGTCTAGATTAATGGGCGGATCTTTCTGTCTACTCTGTGTTTGTGTGTGTGTGTGTTTGTGTGTGTGTGGGTGTGTGTATGTGTGTGAACGTATGAATTTAGTAAAAAGAGAAGTTTACACTAAATATGTATAAAAATTTCATACAAAGATAAATAATAATCATCATAATAAAGTTATAGAGAGAGAGAGAGAGAGAGAGAGAGAGAGAGAGAGAGAGAGAGAGAGAGAGAGAGAGAGAGAGATAATAAGTATAATGACAGCAGCTGTCTGAACTGAGGTCACATCTAAATATCTCATCTATAAGGTTGCCCTCTGACCCTTGACCTCAGTTGCCCTCTGACCCTTGACCAGTGCGGACGTCCCCAGTGACCGCTAGTGAACCTGTTTACCCTTAGTGAGGTCCTAGTGAACTTTCTTAGTGATGGCTGTTGTTGATGAGTCTGCTGTCTCCTCCCATACTCTCCAGCTTTGTCTTGCTTTGCAAGAAAGACTGGAGAGTGTGGAGCAGGAGATTCAGTGTCTCAAAGATGAAAATTTGGCCTTGAGACTAGCTATGGCGGAGAAGAAGTGTGAGGCTACCGGAAGTGTTCCCAGGGATCGTGAAGCCCCTTGGAAAGTGGTGTCAACCAGTGCAACGGCCTGCAAGCTGAAAAGGCAGCCACTCAAGACCCACAACAACTTCAGCACCTTGGCTGATGAGAGTGATGGCGAGGAAGTGGCGATCATCGAGGCAGTGAGAGGGGAGTGGGGGAAGTCTGCTGCTGTTGCTGCTACAACTCCTGCTACACGCCGACAACGGAAAAAAGCTAAGTTCATTGTCGGTGATTCAATGGTTAGGTACCTTGACGGGGCTACTAACACTCATGTTAGTAAAGTTGTCTGCCTACCTGGAGCCGGAGTCGGGAGGGTGGCAGAGAAGATGGATGGTGTCCTAGAAGTGGGTGGGGAGGACCCCATCATCTTCATCAATGCGGGATCCAATGACATATGGAGATGCAGGACTGAGGAGTTGCTGACCAAGTACCAGGAAATGCTGGAGAGGATCAAGGAGAAGGGTGGATTTCCTGTGGTACACAGTATCCTGCCAAGAAGAGGGGTACGGAAGGAATGGTCCTCCAGGGCTATTGGTGTAAATAGCCGGCTGGAGAAGTATTGCAAGGCAAAGTCAATACCATTCCTAGATAACTAGACCCACTTCTATGGTAAGGATGAACTGTATGCCCAGGATGGAGTACATCTTTCTCGACTAGGAGTTTCGACCTTGGCCAGCTCACTGGACAAGATTGTTGCGTGGTTTCGTTAAAAAAACCTGGGTGTGTAAGTAAAATACTGTCTCCATATGGAGCAGGTACTTCATGTGACAAACCAGTGAGTAAAATAGAAATAATCAGTCAAGATAGTGCGGATATAGTGATGTGTAATAGTAGTATCGATAACACTACACATGTAACTGATAGTAAAGATGAGATTACTGATAGAGTAGAATTTCCGTCTAAAGCTAGTAGTTCAACAGGAAATAATAAGTTAGCTAAAAACAATAGAAAATTAGTTGCAAATAAAAGTAATAGGTTGAGGGTATATTATACAAATTGTAGGAGTTTATGTAACAAAATGAACGAACTTAGAGCACTCGTTAGCACAAAAAATATAGACATAATAGCGCTAACTGAAACGTGGATTAATACAGAATCTAGGCATTTTTTAGCAGAATTTGATATTCCAGAATATATAGTTTGTTTAAATATGACCGAACAAGTAGGAGGGGCGGGGGTATAGCAGTGTTTGTCAGGAGTACATTAAAAAGCTGTATTAAATCAGGTATTAGACTAAATAATGATAATGAAAGTGTTTGGGTAGAGGTTAACGAAGCTAGTGAGACCATAGTTATTGGAGTTATATATAGACCGCCTAATATGAGTAGAAATGGCGGAAAATCGTTATGGGAGGAAATTAAAATAGCATCAAGGTTTAGCAATGTGTGTATTATGGGGGATTTTAATTTTCCGAACATTGATTGGCAGCACCAAATAGGCGACTCCGATTCAGTAGAGTTTATTGAGGTAGTACAAGATAGTTTTTTATTTCAATTCATAGATACGCCGACTAGAGGTATTAATATTCTTGATTTAGTTTTCAGTAACAATGAACATATGATAAATGATGTAGAGATTGGTGACCACCTAGGAAATAGCGATCATAAATCTATTTATTTTAATATACAATGGACAGGGAATGCTAAAGAGAATACGACACTTATCCCAGATTTCAGAAAAGCCGATTATGGTGGGCTAAGAAGAAACTTAAGGGTGGACCCTATTGTTAAGCAATTAAGTCAGGATATGCCAGAGTTAAACTTGCCACCTACATATAACCAGTTTATTGCTTCACTCCACAATGCTCAAAATAAATATATCCCTAAAAGAAAATTTAGATCGCCGCAGAACCAACCAAAATGGATGACTAATAAGCTAATAGATCTTATAGGAAAAAAGAAAGGAATATATAGAAAAATAAAGAAAGGCGAAACTCATCTACATATATACTATCAGACTCTATCAAGACAGGTCAAAAAGGAAATCAGGAAAGCAAAAAGAAATTATGAAATAAGGATAGCCAGTGACTCAAAAAATAACCTTAAAGCTTTTTACCAACTATATAAATCTAAAGTTAGAGTTGTAATAGGCCCCCTAAAAACTTCAATAGGAGAAATAACAGAAAATGATTTAGAAATGTGCAGTACATTAAATAGTCAGTTTCTTTCCGTTTTCACTAATGAAAATTTGGCACAGATTCCAGAAGTCAATATGGTATATAGTGATAGTATAGAAAATATGTTAAGTACAGTTAGTATAAGTAGAAATGATGTGCTTAAGGAAATTGACAGACTGAAACCTCAAAAATCGCCTGGTCCTGACGAGGTATATGCTAGAGTATTAACAGAATGCAGAGATGAGTTAAGTAGCTCATTAGCATTTTTATTTAACAAGTCATTAGAAACAGGTTTAGTTCCAGAAGCTTGGAAGCTTGCAAATGTAGTTCCGATCTTCAAAAAAGGTGATAAATCGATAGCATCCAATTACCGTCCCATTAGTCTCACATCAATCATAGGAAAGTTGCTAGAGTCTATTATTGCTAGGAAAATTAGAAGCCACTTAGACAAATTTAACTTAATAAATTCTTCGCAGCATGGATTCACTCAGGGACGTTCTTGCCTTACTAATTTGCTTAGCTTTTTCTCAGAGGTATATGAAGCAGTAGATAGTGACAAGTCATATGATATTATTTATTTAGATTTCAGTAAAGCTTTCGACAGAGTCCCTCATGAGAGATTGATGAGAAAGGTTGAGGCACATGGAATAGGAGGATCGTTGTTGGGATGGATTAGGTCCTGGCTAGTTGGTAGGAAACAGAGAGTCAGCATAAATGGTACCAAGTCAGAGTGGGGAGCAGTCAAAAGTGGTGTCCCCCAGGGATCGGTATTAGGTCCCCTGTTGTTTCTTATATACATAAATGACCTAGAGTTAGGTATAACTAGTAGGATAAGTAAATTCGCAGACGATACTAAAATGGGGAGATCAATTGATTCAGATAGCGATATAGAGTGCCTCCAAAGGGATCTATATACCTTACATGAATGGTCAGTAAATTGGCAGATGAAGTTTAACATTGACAAATGCAAGGTATTAAAGATAGGGAAGATGCAAACAAATGTTAAATATAAACTAGCTAATTTAGAATTAGAAAATTCAGATTGTGAGAAAGATCTAGGTGTGTTTGTTAGCAATGATTTGAAGCCTAGAAAACAGTGTATAAGCGTTCGTAATAAGGCAAACAGGATTCTCAGGTTCATCTCTAGGAGTGTGAGTAACAGAACTGCTGATGTTATCTTAAAACTTTACTTGTCATTAGTGAGACCCCACATGGATTATGCTGTCCAATTTTGGTGTCCTTATTACAGAATGGACATAGATTCATTGGAGAGAGTACAGCGTAGAATGACAAAAATTATCCATAATATTAGAAATATTTCGTATGAAGAAAGGTTGAAGAAATTAGGTTTACATTCGTTAGAGAGACGCAGAGTTAGAGGGGAGATGATAGAGGTGTTCAAGTGGGTTAGTGGGATTAACAAAGGGGACATGACAAATGTACTAAAGCTCAGTGATAGCGAAAGAACTCGTACCAATGGTTTCAAATTAGATAAATTTCGTTTCAGAAAAGATATAGGCAAACATTGGTTTGGTAACAGAGTTGTAGATGGGTGGAATGGACTACCAAGTGCTATAGTGGGGTCTAAAACGGTAGGGAGCTTTAAGATAAAATTGGATAAGCATATGGACGAGAAGGGTTGGGTGTGAAGGGGGATCAGCCGGGTTGGGCCAATCAGCACTCTGCATACCCCCATAATCCTGCGTTAATCTCTAACCGTTTTGGTAAGATGATCCGCAGGGTATTAGAGTGTTGAGCCTATAATTGGGCTTTGTAATTGAACTGGGGTTGTGTGGGACAGGGATCTGCCTTGCTTAGGCCAATCAGCTTTCTGCAGACTCCCATTTTCTTATGTTCTTATGTAATTACTGAAATTACTAAATTTAATGAAATTACTTTATTATGATGAATATTATTTCTCTTTGTATGTAATTTGTATACATATTTAGTTTAAACTTATCTTTTTACTATATTCACACACACACACACACACACACACACACCCACACGCACACACACACACACACACACACACAGAGTAGACAGAAAGATCTGCCCATTAATCTTGACTCCACCAATCACTTGACCTCTGCATGAATTTTTCCACCCTCTTTACTCCTCCCCCTCCCTCTTCTCCGTCCGAAAAGAAATTGTTGACCGGAAAAATCTGTTGGTGTATTGCATTGGCCTGGTAAAGCTATATGCGAAACGTTGTTAATAAAGTGCTCTTCCTCACATGGTGTTTATTTTCATTTAAAACTTGAGTAAAGTAAAATTGTAAATGAAACTTATATGAATAAAGTAACTATATATATGAATTGGATGCAAAACAACACCTGGAATCACATGCATTTTATTTTGACATACAAAATACAACATTAAAATGTCCACGATCGAGGACGAATCACCAAAGAGTGTTGCACGAGTTAACACGAGTAAACACGAGTAGCGAAGAGTTATGCAGAGCCTAACATGAGTTCACACGAGTCAACACGTATGTACACGAGTCTACACGTATTTCCGTCGGACTCGTGATGGGGACAAGAAATTTCATGGATGTATGACATTTTTGGGCCACCCGGCGAGTACCCAGGACACACCCCGATACACGGAGAGTATACACAAGTGTAACACGAGTCTACACGAGTGTTGCAGAGTATTGACGAGTCATTGCCGAATAGCAAAATTACATCACTCGTGTTGGACTCGGGCACCGACTCGTCTATGTGAGACCCAGGCTTAAGGGTGTGAAAGATAAGAATGGGCGAGTGATAACTGTGAAGCAAGAGAGAGTTGAAAGATGGAGGGAGTACTTTAACGAATGGCTCAATGTAAGGAATGAAGCACCAGCAAACATAGTTGGATGGGGTATGGGAGGGAGAAGAAGAGAAGTAGTGGAGGAGGAGGTGGGGATCAGGAGGTCAGAAGTGTGTGAAGCCATGAATAGAGTGAAGATGGGGAAAGCATCAGGAATAGATGGAGTGTGTGGGGAAGTGCTGAGATTGTGATCGAATGAGCATGGAAAATGTGTAAGGGCAATCCCTTTCTCCCAAGCTATGGGAGAAAGGGATTGCCCTTGATGACTGGAAAACAGGCATAATAGTCCCCCTGTATAAGGAAAGGGGAAAGAGGAGTGTGTGGTAACCACCGGGGTATATGCCTTCTTAGTGTAGTAGGGAAGGTGTACAGTTGAGTAGTGATTGAGAGAGTGAGAGCGAGAACGGAGACATGGATAGGTGATGAGCAGGGCGGGCTTAGGAAGGGAAGAGGATGTGTAGATCAGCTTTTTGCCCTGAAATGTGTTGTGGAGAAATATCTGGAGAAGGGACATAAATTGTATGCTGCCTTTATGGACTTGGAGAAGGCCTTCGACAGAGTTGATTAAGAAGGTATGTGGAAAGTACTGAGAATATACGGAGTAGACGGCAAGTTGCTGAAAGCAGCGAAGAGCATGTATGAGGGTGCAAAGGTATCAGTACGTGTAGAGAAAGAATAGAGCAAGTTCTTTGAACTGAATGTTAGGTTGAAGCAAGGGAATGTGATGTCCCCATAGTTGTTCAATATATATATGGATGGAGTCATGAAATAAATAAAAGGAAGAACAGTGGATGTTGGTGTACCTCCTGATAAGGGAGGGGACGAGTGGAAGTTGCCTGTACTGCTATTTGCTGATGATACAGTTCAGATGAGCGATAGTGAATGGGAGTTGCAGGGGCTGGTAAATATGTTTGGAACAGTGCGTGAAAAACGGAATCTGAGGGTAAATGCGGGGAAGAGCAAAGTTATGGTCTTAGAAAGGGGTGCAGCCACAGAGTGTGAGGTGAAGTTGAACGGTAAGGCTATGGAGAATGTCAGCTCATTCAAGTATCTAGGCAGTGTGTTGAGTAAAGATGGTAGTATGGATGATAAAGTACGAGAGAGGGTGCAACAGGGGAAAAGGGTTGTATGAATGCTGAAAGCAGTAACAAGAAATAGGGTGGTCAGCATGGAAGTAAAGAAGTCCTTGCATGACAGTGCGGTAATCCTGACATTGACTTACGGGAGCGAAGCATGGACGTTGGTGAAGAGACTCAAACCAAGAGTGATAGGGGTGGAAATGAATTACCTGAGAAGTGCGTGCAGAGTTACATGGAGGGATAGACAGACGAATGAGGAAGTACGAGAGAGGTGTGGTGTGGATGTAGATGTGCTGGAAAGTGTGAAAAGGAACACCGTGAAATGGTTCGGCCATGTGTAACGTACGGGAATGACGAGAGAATGATTAAGAGAGTGTACGAGAGTGAGGTGGAAGGAGAGAGGGAGAGCTGGAAAGATGGAGTGAAGAAGTATATGAGTGAAGGCGGTGCTGGATGGGAGAAAGGGCGTCAACTGACTGGGGACAGAGATGCATGGGGCCGGTTTGTTTGTGGCCACCCCTTCGGGGATAGCGACGTCTGGCAATATATATATCTATATATATATATATAATATATATATATATTATATATATATATATATATATATATATATATATATATATATATATATATATATATATATATATATATATATATATATATACACTGTATGTAACACACACACAAACCCAAGATCCCTTTCGAGATAAATATGCACATTTTTCGGTAGGAATAAGTCCCGGCTGAAGTTGTCATTATATACATATTTTAGTCATAACTTGCATCAATGTCATTTTTAGAATTTCAGTTAAATGTACAGCTACTGGCAATTTTGTGTGAATCATGCGATTTTCCGTATTCAAATACAAAAGCCATATTGATTCATAATATGATTTTATTAATACAAAGCTGATTTGATCTGAACATTGATATTAATGCATACTGAAATTGCAAGAGCTCACGAACATAATAGGCCTCTCGAAGTCAAGGGGCCTACGAACCAAATCACAGTTTCGAGTAATAAGGGGTTAAAGTCTAAGCAAGGTACTGCACTCCAAAATTATACTCCTATGACAATATTATACATCAATGGAAAGCTCTCGACCTGAAAAATAAAAATGATATTGGTGTTTTTTTCTGAAAATCTGAAAATAATAATATAACACCATAAAACACCAAGGGGTGTGTTTTTGTGTATGTGTATTTATTGTTCAATTTAAATTCAAACATGATAATTTCAGAGTACTTGATAACACTAAGAAGCAGTTCAAATGTGAAAGCAATATTCCAAAAATTGCGTGTTTTATGCGTGTTTTTCGTTCGACATGTTTTATGGTGTTTTATCAAAACATACAAAATGCATACAAATTATTATGGTAGTATGATCAAAAGAATGAGTGTACACATTGTAAAGAAAAATCATGGCAATGTTTTTGTGGAAATCCGTAATTATTAGGTAAAACACCAACAAACACATAGTGGTGTTTTTTTATGTACCCGTAAATATTATTCGATTACATTCATACTTGGAACATTACAACATTTTGCAATAACTAGGAGACAGCCGAAACATTTAAACAAAATTCCTAAAATTTCGTGTTTTATGCGTGTTTGTCCATCTTCCTGTTTGGTGGTGTTCTATTAAAACATAAAAAAGCACACAAATTATATTATAGCATAATCAAAAGATAGAGTGTAAATAAATGGATGAAATCGTATCAGTGTTTGTGTGAAAATCTGTAATTCCTAAAAAACACAAACAAACACGTAATGGGTGTTTTTTGGGTGTATCCGTAATTATGGGCCGATTTATTTCATACTCATATTTGTGAATAACCATGATGTAACTAAGAATTACTCCAAATTAGAAAGCATAATTCCCATAATTACATTTTATAATAATTTAATTTCATAAATTATAAGAAAAGACTTAGTTCCTTTGTGTTTGATGTGTGAACAATGGTAATAAAATCATTATAAAGTTGAATATTATTTACCTCTAAACTGCTGCCCAATCCGCTTGTCAATGTGAGAGGTAGGAGGGGTGGGGGGGGAGGGGGGCGGGGTGTTAGTAATCGAGGATGTCATCGGCGGGGTCATCGACATCGGATTCCTCATCCCCACTGACGTGACCACCACCACCCAATGCATCCTGGGCAGCGAAGAGTTTGGTGTAGAAGTCCTGATAGGACTGAGGTACAAACGTGGAGAGGTACTTAATGTGATTCAGCTTTTTTTTGTTCAGCACCACTCCGTTGGGGTACCTTTTGGGCAGGGCGACCTTACAGAGGTCAAAGATGTCCGGGTTATAGTTGTTGGAGCGGCCTTTCTGAAGCTTCCATTCCCGGGCCTCATAGAAACCATCAGCATACCCACCTGACACCTTGATGCAGTGGGGGTGTTCGTTGGAGGCAATCAGTCGCTTGGCCGCCTTGAAACCCGATGCCGTCTGCCCGGCCTTCGAGACGTGCTGCTGAAGGACCTCATAGTCCAAAAAGTCAGCAGCAGACATACGGACAACGGTAGCAGGATCGGCCTTGCGACAGGACCTCATGTACTTGCAGTAGTCCTCTGTGGTGTACACCTCATGGGGCCGCTGGTGCTTCTCCAACACACCAAAGTCACGGTCGCAGGGCAGGAAGGAGTGGCCACTCTCTAGGTAGTAGTGGTGTATCCCCGAGAAACGCTTGGAGTGAATGAGGCGAAGATAGAATAGTACAAGATTAATGTTTTTATTCTGGCCAGCACAGTTATCGGAAAAGACGATTAGCTTGTACAATCCCTGGCCAGGTATGTGATTCTCGAGGAAGTGGTTGAGACAGCTAGCAACCTCGACTGACCCGCGTTTGCCTTCACTCTCGTTCCAAACAGAAAAATATGGATGTTTGGTTTTCAGGTTGTGTATTCCAAGATTGTATGTCCAGAGTTTACAGCGGTAATACTGGGCACTGACAGTCAACTTTGGGGTAGGTAGTGTCTGTTGTAGGTCGACTGCAATCGCTATAATCCCCGGACTCTTATCCTTTATGTAGACATTGATAAAATTCCTCCCAGCAGTTGCGTTGGCTTGGTGTGTATGGCGCTGTACAGTAAGAGTTGCGATTGCATCTTGGTCTTTCTCTGGGTCGAGGGCTTGTATATTAATTTTAAGGGTGTCACAAGTTGAACATGTGTCGCTACGAGGGGCTTGGATACTTATTTTGTATTCCTGGACCTTCGCCTTAAACCTGGACTCAATCATTGCATCCTTGGGGTGGTCCTTCGTCACTAAATAATCTTGAAAAGCCTTGTAAAGTCCGTGCCAGGTTGATCCAGGGGGCAGGTAGAGTTGTTCATGGTTCTTCATTCTAGAGTAGTGCGACTGAAGTGTGGGCAGCTCGTTACAAAAATCTCGCACCACAGTAAGGAGAATGTCACTGGTTTTGTTTGGTGGTTCTTTGCGGCCCCGCTGGTCTGGTGTCAGTGTCCCACTAGGTGAGGAAGCAGCCTTGGTCATCACATTACGCACTCTTTTATGTGTAATGGCATGCATGTTCTCAAAGGCGACCATACACACATCTTGTTTAATATTATTGCTCATGACACTGTATGAACGAGTAACACTGCGACGGCTCTCCCTCCCTTTCACCCGCACTCTCTTACTCTCACAATCACTAACTCGGCACTGAATATAACTAGATTGGGCATCGTGGCTGCCCAGTCCCCAGTAAGCATCGAAAACTGTTTGCACATGATCCCTCCCCACCTTATCATAGCATTTCATAGCACAACTACACGGGGGCCCAAAAACACGAGCCCCTACAACAGTGCCCTTACGAGAAACATACTCGCCACCACGATCTCTTTTACTCTTCTTAACTACACTTTTCCAGGTTTCAGGGTGCCGTTTTCTACTAGGCATCAACGGTGAACCTTCCCCCACATCTGGATCACTAGTATCACTCATTATTCAGCCTCAAACACCGTGAAATATGGGTAAAAACAGGGAGAGCGAGCGAGAATGACCAGTTAAAAATCTCCCGCCACATGACTGATGTGGGGAGGTGCGAGACGGCGGCTCTGATTGGCCAGGAGCCGCGACACAAACACGCGGGAAA
>CM064578.1:52972155-52982155 GCA_032716605.1 Paralithodes platypus | reverse complement strand
CTATGAATATTTGAAATGAAGAGCCAAAATGCGAATATTTACGCTTCACCCGTCTCTGTTCCGGCGATGCTAGCCGGGTTCCGAGCTGTTCCCCACCTCGTGGTTGCGTTATTTGGTCGGATACGTATATAACTGTATATATCACCGGAATCGGAAAATTGTGCTCTTTCCAATGGTGAAAACAAAAATAATATAGAGTAATTGGTTCGTGAGCTATGCGCAATTGTTTCCATGCATTGTTATTGTTATGAAATATTTGAGAAAGTTTTTACAGTTGTATATCTTTGCCACAATATACACCCTTCCCACGAGAAGGGAAATGGCTCCTGGGTTGACACTGAAAAAACAAAATAAGAAAGCCAGGTAATCTTCAGGTAATAAATTCAGAATAATTCTATTGTACACGTAAATCAAATATATATATATATATAATATATCTATATATTTGTATATATTTATAGACAGTATATATATAATATATATATATATATATATATATATATATATATATATATATATATATATATATATATATATATATAAATTATATATATACAAGGTGTCAAACAAAATATAAAGAATGGTAAATGGTAAAGGTAAAGTATGTGTGTGGATATATTTATATATATATTATATATAGCATATATATATATATATTATATATATATATATATATATATATTATATATGGTGTCAAACCAGAGAAATATGTGCAAATTTCCAAGCCACCCAAAAGGTACTGCACTGGACTCGTTATTTTTAGAGTGGTTTCCCCAGGAGGCCTATATCCACTGTAGTGCAAAATGTAGTAGAATTTTTTGTTTTTTTTTTGTTTTGTTTTTTTATGATGATGATGATGATGATGATGGTGATGATGATGGGTGAATGAAGGTGGGTGAATGAAGGTGGGCCCCGAACCTCGGAAGTGATGATTGAATGAATTAATGAATTATATATGGGGGGAGGGGGGTATAATGGGGGAAGAGGGGGAGGGTGTATAATGAGGGAGGGGGGCATAACTTAGATAAATACATAAATAATATATATATATATATATTATATATATATATATATATATATATATATATATATATATTATATCAATCTACGATTACAAAAATAAAATAAAATAAAAATAAAAAACCCTCCCCCACCCAAAATAAAAAAAAAATATATATATATATATATATATATATAATATATATGGGTAATAATAATATAATGGGGGGGGGGGGAGGGAGGGGGAGAGGGCATAACATAGATAAAAACATAAACACGAATTATATTATATATATATATATATATATTATATCAATCTACAATTAGAAAAATAAAAATACAAAATTACCCTCCCCCACCCAAAAAAAAAAAATAAAAAAAAAAATTATATATATATTCTGACATACGGAGCCCTGTATGTTAATTTAAGAGTTAGAATTAGAGTTCAAGGAGCCAAACTACCCAAGCGGTGAAGCAGACTAGCAAACGAGCGAGTGGGCAAACCATCTCGCCCCATACCAGCATGCTAGCCTTCATACCTCGATGACCGATGCTATGACGTATGATCGACGCCAGGAGCTGTGAGTGGACGACACACCTGTTATGTGATTCGAGGAGCTATGATTGGAGCGCGCACCACCCGCCGCCTCCTGATTCGTTCCTACACCATCATTGTTTGGTATATAAGACCCGAGTTGTGGGCATTCAATCAGTCTCATTTGGAGTTGGGGAAGGTGAACTTGCAGCTGGAGGAAGACGGGGTGAAGTATTATAATGGGATTGTGACTGTCAGTCAGATTATATAAATGTGTGTTAAGTGTGTTCGGTGTAAACACTTACGTTATGTTGGTTAGTGAGATATGTGATTGGGAATTAACGTGATGTGTTTAATGTGTGTAATGTGTTTAACTATTTAATTGGGAATTAACGTGACACTACTATTATGTGTTTAACGATTTAATTGGGAATTAACGTGAACGCTACTATTATGTGTTTAACTATTTGATTGCGAATTAACGTTAACGCTACTATTATGTACTTAACTATTTGATTGGGAATTAACGTTAACGCTATTATATGTACTTAACTATTTTAGTTGACTAACTTGTGGACTAAAGCAACTCTTTAAGTAATTGGGTTATGATGAAGTAATACTATTGTTTTATATTAATACTTACGAGTTCTTTCATTTTCTTTGAATTAAGCTTACATTGCTTAATGGTGCTTAGTACGGTGATGCTATTGTCTTGTATTAGTAATATCGCCTTAGACTAACATGGCTGTGTTAATATTACTTCTAGTGATTTCCTAAGCTGAAGAAAATTCTTTTGCTTCAAAATATTATATTTTGTTTTTCATATTATTTGAGTGAGACCTGAATCGAATCTATGAAACGATCCTGTAACTTTATTTACTCATAATCAAACTTCAATGTTACGTGGTTAAGAAATAAATTTAACTAATTATTAAATATATATCTAACTTTTTATGTGACTTTGATATTACTCCTGATGATAATAATAATATAATACTATTAACGTAAGACAAGAACCAAGAATAATTACATTAAATATAAATAAAAGGACATAGAAGAAAACTATCTATTCATTTCAAAGAGGGTAAGAGACAGAAATATTCTTACTTTAATATTTATCTTTCAAGACTTTTTATAAAATTAATAGTCCTTCTTTAGCTATAACTTATTCGGTTCATAACCATAGCCTACTAAGCTTCGGTTAAATAATAATTCTTTATAAATACTACATGACTTTAATTAGTTTCAGTATTTTTCATAATTAAAGAGTATCAGTCAATAAAGGATACTAAGTCCTAAGATCCAAAAGGAAAGGAAGCAACAACAGGAAATTATTTTATTAGATTTTACTTTTGTTTTGCCTTCAGCTGACTGATACCTTAATATATATCTCTGTGCTATCTAGATTCATCAAGTTAACCACTTGAGGATCAAGATACGTAACAGAAGAGTGGCGACCTTGCCAGGATTCGTTTCATACAGTTTCACTCAGTTTCATTAAAGTTTCACTACTTAAAAATCAAATATTAATCATGCCTCAACTAATTAATAACTAAGATGTTAGAGTTTTCATAGAATCAGAACCCACAGCCCCTGATATTGAGTGTCTGTCAAAATCTGAACTAAAAGTGCTTGCCTCACATCTCCAATTAACTGTCCCAAACATGTCTAAAGTAGAGGTGGCTCAGACCATAAAAACCCACCTGTTCCCTGTAGAAGGCGGGGAGGGTGACGGAGCAGTTGGTGGGATCCCTAGTAAACTTAGCCAACTTGATGAACAAGTGCCACCTGGTTTGACCGGTGATCAAGTACTGGAACTAGCCAGAATAAAGACCGAACAAGCCAAACTAAATATAGAACTAGCCAAAATAAATGCCGAACAAGCCAGAGCAAATATCGAAGAAGCCAGAATAAAGACCGAACATTATCAATATCAATATCAAACGGCTCAACTAAATGTCAATACAAATGCTCCCGTAATTGCTCCCCCTCTGGGATTGACTATGACTAGTGTCATTCCACCTTTCAATGAGGATAATGTGCAGGATTTCTTTGTTTTGTTTGAGGAAGTTGCTGGAGGTATGAAGTGGACAAGAGATCAATGGCCTTTTATGTTACAAACTGTTTTGACAGGGCAGGCTCGAGCCACGTATTTGTCAGAAGTAGCAGAAGTTAGGCAGGATTATGACAATCTCAAAGAAGCTATCTTAAAAACCTATCAATTGCAGCCTGAGGCTTACAGGCAATCTTTCCGTAAAAACCAGAAGAAAGTAGAAGAAACCCATAAGGTATTTGCCAGGACCATGACTAAAACTTTCAATCATTGGGTCAAGAGTAAGAAAGTCACAAGCTACAACGATCTGAAGGAGTTGGTCCTGTTAGAAAATTTCCTATGGAAAATTGATTCTTCTGTATCCTATCATTTAAAGGGGAAAAAGGTAGATTGTCTTGCTGACGCCGCTGACATGGCTGACACATACGTGCTCAACAACAAATTTCGTGGAAAGAAGCCCTACGATAATTCTAGTTCTAATTTTAAGTATCCCAATCACAAATCTGACCGACCCAGTCACAAGCCTATAACGTCTTCCCCAGCTAGCCAAAATACAAATGTTCCCCCAACTAAAAATGCGACTCAGGGCAATGGTAACAGAGGTGGGCCCCAAACTAATAGTAATGCTCAAAGAGGTTCCCGTATCCCTTAAAGTATGTACTTTTTGTGGCAAGAGAGGCCACCTAGCTTATCAGTGCTGGGCCAAGGAAAAAACGGAGAGATCGGGGCAGACAGTTGCCGCCGTATCTCAAATTTCATGTGTGCCTTTAATGCAGGGCTCCCGACAAGAGTACCTAGCACCAAATGTTCCTTTAATGCAGGACTCCCGACAGAAGGAGTACCTAGCACCAAAAGTTCCTTTAATGCAGGACTCTCGACAGAAGGAGTACCTAGCAGCTAACGTAAATCATCTAGACAGGGGTGTAGTAGCATGTGTGGTGCAACCCACAAGGGTTAAACCAATAATAATTTCACCATCAGTGCAGGACAGTTACCGTCCCTTTATTTCATCTGGCAACGTGAGATTAAATGGTTGCATGCATGAGGTAAAAATTCTGAGAGACACAGGTTCTACTAGCACCCTCATGGTGAATCCTTACACTGAGTGCCCACCTGGCGAACCAGTTGTAATGAGAGGTGCTGGAGGCCAGTTTTATGCATACTTGGTAAAAGGCGAAATTGAATGCGAGTTACTACAGGGTGAGGCCACCATAGCTTTGTGTAGGTCCCAAGATATCCCTGTGCCTGGGGTAACACTCCTTTTGGGGAATGATTGTAGCAGGTGAGAAGGTCCGACCAGACCACATTTTGTCACTTTCCCCTGTTAACGAGCCACTAACCGGTGAGCTCGACAAGGAGTTGCCAACTGTTTTCCCTGTGTGTGCTGACAAACTTTCAATGTCTCAAGTAGCAGTTCCCTCAGACAGAAATGTACCGAATGTAAGAGTTGATGAAAGGGATGATGAGAGTGTGAATGACGCTCCAACTGTGCCTGATGATGTGACTGAGGTGGATTTATCTGACACCTTTATGGCTCATCTTGACCCTAACGATGACCATGAAACCCCTCCAAATTGTCCTAGCGGCCTGGTAGAGCTACAGAGAGATGATAGTGAATGCAAGGAGTTAGCTGCCAGGTCCGTGAGTGAAGAGGAATGTGAGAAGGAGGGTGGTGAATGTTTCTACCTCAAAGGAGGAGTATTGTGGCGAAGATGGAGACCGCCACACAGACCAATCGATGACGGGGCTTGGGACGTCCATCAAGTAGTAGTCCCCAAACCTTGTCGTAAAGATATCATGGAAATGGCACATTGTATACCATTGGCAGGACACCTAGGTGTGAGAAAATCTCTAGACAGAATCAGACCCCACTTTTACTGGCCAGGAATGCGTGCAGATGTAGTGGAGTGTTGTAGAGTGTGTCACACTTGCCAGATGACAGGAAAACCCAATCAGAAGGTGCCTGTACATCCTCTGGTGCCCTTGCCCGTTTTCGAGAATCCTTTTACTCTGGTGGTAGTGGACATTGCAGGCCCATTGCCTAAGACTTCCCAAGGTAACATTTATTTATTAACTATCATGGACATGGCAACTCGCTACCCAGAGGCTATACCCTTAAGGACTACCTCTGCTCCAACTGTAATCAAGGAACTGCTCAAATTTTTCACCAGAATGGGTTTCCCCCATGAGGTGCAAAGTGATCAAGGAACTAATTTTACCTCTAACATTTTCCAGCAGTCCCTGAAGGAGTTGGGTATCGAGCATGTAAAGTCTAGCACCTACCACCCAGAGAGTCAAGGGGTTCTCGAACGATATCATCAGACATTAAAGGGAATGTTACGTAAGTATTGTACAGAGACCGGAGTTGAGTGGGATAAGGGGGTACCCTTTGTTCTTTTGTGCTACTCGTGAGGTTCCAACTGAATCCCTGGGTTTTTCCCCTAATGAGCTAGTTTTTGGCCAACCTTTATCTGCCAAGTTCAGGGGCCCATATAAGATCATTCGGAGGGTGAGCATTACCGATTATCTAGTAACTACCCCAGACAGGAGAAAGCCCACGCAAGTATTCCATATAAATATGTTGAAGCCCTACCATAGGTCCCCTGATTCCTCTCTTCCAGATTCTCCCACTGTGGCAGTGAATGTCAGGACCTGTGAGCAGCCTGGTGCGGACAAAGTCTTCAGTTCTCTTACTGACCCGCAACAGACTGTTCCAGAGCCTGAAGGTATCCATGCAGACTTTGACTTGTCATGTAGCCTATCCAACTTTCAGTATAATTCAGTGGCTTTGAGGGAATTACCATCTAAACTATGTCATCTTCCCTCTGATCCAGCGAACCAACTAATCTCTGTTTTATCTCAGTCTCCCAGTGTGTTCCGTGATACTCCAGGGCTCACTTCTTTGGCCGTGCACGACATCGACGTAGGGGATGCAACTCCCATTAAACTATCCCCCTACCGTGTCTCGCCACAACGCAGGAGTATACTGCAGGTCGAGCTTGACTTAATTTTTTCAAACCAGCTGATCACAAGGGCCTTAAGCCATGAGTAGTCCGGTTATACTTGTGCCAAAGCCAGACGGGAGCCATAGGTTTTGTAGGGGATATAGGCAAGTTAATGCTGTCACACAGAACGATACATACCCACTGCCACGGATCAAAGATTGCATTCCCCAGGTTGGCCTCATGCAGCAGTAAGTTTAATTTAATGAGAGGATTTTGGCAATTAGCTCTCCCTTGTAGCGAGGTAAATATCATGCTTTTGTAGTGCGCTTTTAAGCCTTCAGCTGTGAGATGCCTTGCAGTTCGAATAACGCTCCAGCTACGTTCCGGCTATGTTCTGATGTGGTACCTGGAGACGTTGCCTACTGGGGTGATCTCCTTATATATCCTCATTATAATCTTGCTGTTGCCAATCTGTTGGTGAATCTATTTATGTATTATGTTTAATATTATGTACTATACTCCTTAAACTCTTTTCTAAGGGGGAGGTCTGACATACGGAGCCCTGTATGTTAATTTAAGAGTTAGAATTAGAGTTCAAGGAGCCAAACTACCCAAGGGGTGAAGCAGACTAGCGAACGAGCGAGTGGCCAAACCATCTCGCCCCATACCAGCATGCTAGCCTTCATACCTCGATGACCGATGCTATGACGTATGATCGACGCCAGGAGCTGTGAGTGGACGACACACCTGTTATGTGATTCGAGGAGCTATGATTGGAGCGCGCACCACCCGCCGCCTCCTGATTCGTTCCTACACCATCATTGTTTGGTATATAAGACCCGAGTTGTGGGCATTCAAATCAGTCTCATTTGGAGTTGGGGAAGGTGAACTTGCAGCTGGAGGAAGAACGGGGTGAAGTATTATAATGGGTTTGTGACTGTCAGTCAGATTATATAAATGTGTGTTAAGTGTGTTCGGTGTAAACACTTATGTTATGTTGGTTAGTGAGATATGTGATTGGGAATTAACGTGATGTGTTTAATGTGTGTAATGTGTTTAACTATTTAATTGGGAATTAACGTGAACACTACTATTATGTGTTTAACTATTTAATTGGGAATTATCGTGAATGCTACTATTATGTGTTTAACTTTTTGATTGCGAATTAACGTTAACGCTACTATTTATGTACTTAACTATTTGATTGGGAATTAACGTTAACGCTATTATTATGTACTTAAACGATTTTAGTTGACTAACTTGTGGACTAAAGCAACTCTTTAAGTAATTGGGTTATGATGAAAGTAATACTATTGTTTTATATTAATACTTACGAGTTCTTTCATTTTCTTTGAATTAAGCTTACATTGCTAATGGTGCTTAGTACGGTGATGCTATTGTCTGTATTAGTAATTTCGCCTTAGACTAACATGGCTGTGTTACTATTTCTTGTCGTGATTACCTAAGCTGAAGACAATTCTTTTGCTTCAAAATATTATATTTTGTTTTTCATATTATTTGAGTGAGACCTGAATCGAATCTATGAAACGATCCTGTAACTTTATTTACTCATAATCAAAACTCAATGTTACGTGGTTAAGAAATAAATTTAACTAATTATTAAATATATATCTAACCTTTTATGTGACTTTGATATTACTCCTGATGATAATAATAATATAATACTATTAACGTAAGACAAGAACCAAGAATAATTACATTAAATATAAATAAAAGGACATAGAAGAAAACTATCTATTCATTCAAAGAGGGTAAGAGACAGAAATATTCTTACTTTAATATTTATCTTTCAAGACTTTTTATAAAATTAATAGTCCTTCTTTAGCTATAACTTATTCGGTTCATAACCATAGCCTACTAAGCTTCGGTTAAATAATAATTCTTTATAAATACTACATGACTTTAATTCGTTTCAGTATTTTTCATAATTAAAGAGTATCAGTCAATAAAGGATACTAAGTCCTAAGATCCAAAAGGAAAGGAAGCAACAACAGGAAATTATTTTATTAGATTTTACTTTTGTTTTGCCTTCAGCTGACTGATACCTTAATATATATCTCTGTGCTATCTAGATTCATCAAGTTAACCACTTGAGGATCAAGATACGTAACAATATATATATATATATATATATATATCAATCTGGGGGATTGTGGGGGAGGGGAGGGGGAGAGTATATATGGGGGTGGAGGAGGGTGAAGGGTGAGGGAGGGGAGGGGGGGGGTATGGGAGGGGCGGGAGTATAATGATGGGGGAGGGAGGGGGGGAGGGGGCATAACAAGATAATACTAATTTTATACATAAACCCGATATTTTATTATATATATATATATATATATATATATATATATATATATAGATATCATAGGGGAATATAGGGACAGGTGGGGGATCTTATATATTTTATCTCACTCTCAATTAGAAAGGGGAATAAGGGCATAAATAAAAAATGGACCCCTCCTCCAACCCCCCAAGAATTTAAATTATTACATTATAAAAAAACATTTTTTTATATATAGTTTATAATATATATATATATATATATACATATATTAATATTGGGAGGGGGAAAAGGGAGGGGGACGGATGGAGAAGAAACAGGGGGGAGGGGAGGGGGGGGGGTGTGGAGGGGGAGGAGTATATTGGGGAGGGGATGGGTATAAAATGGTGGGGAGGTAGTTGAGGTGCATAACGAGATATAGTAAATCCTAAACCACGAATTATATTATATATATATATAGACAATTTATATATATATATAATATATATTATATATATATATATATATATATCAAGCTACAATTAGAAAAATAAAATAAAAATAAAAATCCTCCCACAACCCAAAAACTAAATAAAAAAAAATTATATCTTATATATAATATATATATTTATATATATCTATATAGGGGAGGGGGAAGGGGAGGGGGAGGACTGCGGGGAAAGGGGGGGGGATGGAGGGGGGGTGGGATTGGAGGTGAGAGTGATGTTATGTGGTAGGGATGGGGGTATAATGGGTGGGGGGGGGGGTGGTGTGGGGGGGGAGGGTGGGGGCATAACATTAGATAAATACCTAAACACGAATTATATATATATATATAATATATATATATATGTTCGATATCAATCTACAAGTAGAAAATAACAAGAAAAATAAAAAAATAACCCTCCCCCACCCCCCTAAAAAAACAAAATTAGATTAAAGGTGGCTGGAGGGAGGGGGGGGGGGCAGTAACTTAGATTAAATACATAAAATACGAATTATATTCTATTATAGCTATATAAAAAATAAAAAATAACCTCCCCCCCAAAACAAAAAAAAAAATTATGATTATAGATATATATTGGGGGGAGGGGGAAGGGGAGGGGGAGGAGGGGAGGGGGGGGAGGGGACGGGCATCCATAACATAGATAAAATACATAACCACGAAATTAATTAAATATATATAT
>CM064578.1:52825770-52970770 GCA_032716605.1 Paralithodes platypus | reverse complement strand
TATATATCTATATAGTATATATATATATATATTATATCAATCTACAATTAGGAAAAAATAAAAATAAAAATAAAAAATAACCCTCCACAAACCCACAAAAAAAATAAATCATAAAAAAAAAAATTATAGATATATTATATATATAGATTATAGATATATATATATATAATTATGGGGGAGGGGAGAAGGGGAAAAAAAGGGGAGGGGGGGACGGAGGGGAGGGGGGGGGAGAAGGTGGAGGGGGGGGAGGGGAGGGGAGGGGGGGAGGGGAAGGGTGAGGGATGTTTGAGGAGAGGGACTGCTAAATTATAATGTGGGAGGGAGGGGGTGAAGGGGGTTATATAATGGGGGCGGGGGAGGCGAAGGGGGATGGGGGCATAACATAGATAAATACATAAACACGAATTTATATATATATATATATATATATATATATATATATATTAATATATATATATATATATATATATATCTATATCAATCTACAATTAGAAAAATAAAATAAACAAATAACAAATAACCTCCCCCCACCAAAAACAAAAAAATAAAAAACAAAAAAATTATATATTATTATTAATATATATATATAAATATATATATATCTATCTATGGGGGGGGGGAGGGGGGGGCGGGGTAGGGGGGAGGGAGCGTATAATGGGGGGGAGGGGGGAGGGAGGGCGAGGGGGAGGAGGGGAGGGGGGGGGTGAGGGAGAGGCAGGAGAGGGGTGGAGGGGAGGGAGGTATAATGGGGGGGGGAGGGGGAGGGGGGGAGGGTGGGCATAACATAGATAAATACATAAACACGAAATTATATTATATATAGATATATATATATATATATATCTAATATATATATTATATATATTATATCAATCTACAATTAGAAAAATAAAAAATAAAAATAAAAAATAACCCTCCACAACCCAAAAAAAAAAAAATAAATCAAAAAAAAAATTATATCTATATATATATATATGGAGGGAGGGGGGGAGGGGAGGGGGGGAGGGGAGGGGGGAGGGAGGTGTATAAGGGGGGGGGAGGGAAGGGGGAGGGGGGGTGAGGGGAGGGGGGGAGGGTGAGGGGGGGTGGGAGGGACGGTATAATGGGGGGGGAGGGAGGGGGAGGGGGCGAACACTCGATAAATACATAAAACACGAATTATATTATATATATGTAATTATATATATATTTATAATATAAGATATATAATAGATATATATATATCAATATATCAATCTACCATTAGAAAAATAAAATAAAAATTACAAAATAACCCTCCCCCACCCAAAAAAAAAAAAAAAAAAAAAAAAAAAAATTATAATATATATATATATAGATATAGTATATATATATCATATAGATATAGATTTATATTCTATATATATTATATATATTATATATATATATGGGGGGAGGGGGTAGGGAAGGTGAGGGAGGGGAGGGAGGGGGGGGGGTGGAGGGGGGGGGGAGGGGAGGGGGGAGGAGAGGTATAATTGGGGGGAGGGAGGGGGATTGGGGAGGGAGGGGGAGGGGGAGGGGAGCTGAGGGAGGGGAGGGAGGTTATAATGGCGGGGGGGGGGGGAGGGAGGGCGGGAGGGAGAGGGGGCATAACATAGATAAAATACATAAAACACGAATGATATTATATTATATAGAGTATAGATTATATATTTAATATATGATATAATTAATAATATATATATATAATATATATATAATCTATATATATATATATATATATATATATATCGCTTATATATATATATATATATATATATATATAAATATATATATATATATATATATATATATATATATATAATTATATATAATAAGAGTTTGTGGTGGGGGAAATTTATGTTGGGTATAATAATAAATAATAATAAATAATAAATAATAATAATAATAATAATAATAATAATAATAATAATAATAAATTATAATATAATAAAGCAAAAATATAAATGAAATACAAATCTAAATACTTTTTTATGGGTGATCCCATACACAGGAATAACAGGTATAATAATACATACAAATAATACCAATAATAAACTACGCCTAAGCACAAAAATAATAAAAATAATAAAAATGGTGGTGGTGGTAGTGGAGATGGTGGTGGTGTTGGTGGAGATGGTGGTGGTGTTGACACAAATAGGGTTGGGTTCATTTTCTACCTGACCCACGGTCAGAAAAGGGACCCTACCCTATTGGTGTCAACACCACCACCATCTACACCAACACCACCACCATCTCCACCACCACCACCACCATCATATCCACCACCACAACCACCATCACCACCACCACCATGATCTCCACCACACAACCACACCACCACCATCTCTACCACCACCACCACCATCTCCACCACCACCACCACCATCTCCACCACCACCACCACCATCACCACCAAAAATGTTGACTGTACTTACTCACACTGCTGAGATTCCCTCGTGGCCACCAAGCCGTATATGTAGAGTGCTGTTGCCCATAAAAAACTTACCTCCCAAGCACTTTCCACCAATAAATTATCGAGCAAAAATGCAAGCACTTTCCACCACTAAATTATCGAGCAAAAATGCACAGGGCTGAGGGAGCATGGCGACATATGCTCGACCAGTAATGAAAGTGTTTTCACTAAGAAACACTAATACAAGGTAAGATACACTACTTGAACGGATAAATTGCAATATAATTGACTGATATT
Organism: Paralithodes platypus; assembly: GCA_032716605.1. Taxonomy (NCBI): domain Eukaryota; kingdom Metazoa; phylum Arthropoda; class Malacostraca; order Decapoda; family Lithodidae; genus Paralithodes; species Paralithodes platypus. The sequence goes on along the minus strand of CM064578.1, from coordinate 52,968,060 downwards.
TATATGAAAGTGTTCCACAAACAAGCAAAACGTTTGGCAAAAAGCATGGCCCCTCGTGGGATCCACCACCTTGGTCACATAGCCTACACCAGAGAATGCTCGACCAGTAATAAAAGTGTTTTCACTATAAACACTTATACAAGTAAAATACACTACTTCAAGTGATAAATAGCAATATAATTGACTCAATATGGTATGAAAGTGATCCACAAACAAGCGAAACCATGGCCCCTCGTGGAGCCCACCTTGGTCACGTACACCAGACTAGCAAAACACTTCACTAACATGGTTTTTATACCCTAAATAAGAATAACACAATAATCCATCGATAACCCAACGATATACCACTTCGTTTGGGTTATATTAGGGCGGTGATACCAGCCAGGCTGGGCAAAATGGAGGCCCCTTGGTTTAAAGGGCCACACACACCCACCTACTAGGCTGGCTGATGGGAAGAAACTGACTCTCTCTACCACCGCGGGGCCCTCACAGGGACGCTAGGGGGTTGCTAGATTTTTCCACATGTACATCTAACTTATCGGACTTACCAGCCAAAAAAACGGCTCAATTGCGTCATAAACTTATTTTCTAGCAATATAATAAGTCCATATGACGCGATCGCGTCATATGTGTTTTTGGTTCACTCTGCCATATGACTCGATCGCGTCATATATGTCTGGGAGAGTTAAAGGAAACTACTGTTATCTTAAAGTACCCGATTCACTATGTAAATCATAGAGTTTACTTGGTATTTCTTGGCGTATAATTATAATGGTTAGCTTCTTAACACCTTACGAGCGGCCTATGCGGTTTATTTATGTGTACCGCACAGCGGGGTGTTTTTAGCCAAAATAGGGCTGTTTACGTGATCATTTTCATGCCTAAATAAGACCCAGAACGTAAAACAAGTACCTATCCCTGAAAGGGCATAAACAGAGCTTTCGAATGACACCTTAACGATCCTTGAATGGATAGTTTTCTTGCAATAACCGTGCAACGCGAGTGCAAAAAGCAGGTAATTCGGTACTTTCAGTACATAATTGTGTATGTAGCGAGTGAGAGAGGGAGGTGGGAGCTGTGATTGGGTCAGTAGGTTCGCCGCGGTGGTCTGGAGCAGTCATACGCTCGCTAGTCTCCTGCCACCACTTGTCTCTCTCTCTCAGCCACATTACGTGCTGAAATTGCCACTCGACCTATGTCGAGCGCCGCCACATAGTCCAGCTTTATTTAACTCGACTTATGTTGCTCGCCGCTAAATAAGGGTTAATGAAATACACGCTCAGTTGTTGTGGGATATAAAAAAACACACACAAAATAAAAATAAAACACTTACACATACACCACGAATACACCAATGTCAAAGCAGAACTAGATACAGTATACACCTGTTTAACATGATGTTTGTGGGTGTGGGTGTAATAAAGTTGTAACAGAGTAATTATAATTGTAGACACGTAATAAATAGTGAATTAATAGGGAAATTAAATAATAACACATCGAATTTCGAGTGCCCTAATCATGATAAGTTGTTTATTTAGTGACATAAAAACTTATATGCTAGGAGCAGAAATCGAACCTGTACAGGCAAATGTTCTCCCTACTAGACCACGGCAGAAGCTAAACAAATACTTTGTTTGGATTTCTGCCTCTGTTTGTCCCCAACCACAGTACGTGTGGGTGACAAGCTGTATTTAATCGAATTCCGACTGCCCCAAAGGAGACCAAGAAGAATCCAAACAATTCCGCGCGTTTCTTGTCTAGGTGGGACTGTTTTAATTTTGTTTTTTATAATCACTGTATTTATTTATTTACATAAATGAAGGAGACAAAGGGCAAAACTGCCTGTAACAAGTGTCTCCCCCTAAGTTGAAAGAGTGACAGAGGCCAAAGTACGTTAGAGTCAAAATGTCTGGACACAATGAGCTTGAGTCAGTCACAGGATAAGAGAAAGACAGATTGAGGGAGAGAGTTCCAAAGCTTGCCTGTTGAATAGAAGAAAAACTGGGAAAATGCATTTAATCATGGGTTTGAGAGTTGGACAGAATAGGAGTAGGAGTATGTTGAAAGGCGGGTTACCACACTTTCCGTAAGGGAGGGGATATACTGTACATCGAGAGAGCTCTTAGGAACATTGAATATTATAATAACGATAGAAGAGTGAGAGAGATGCAACATTGCAGCGTGTAGTGAGAGATTGTAGGGAATTAGTGAGAGGAGGTGAGTTGATGAGACAAAATGCCGTACTGCAACTGAATGAGCAAGCTAGGAATAAGCAAAGGGACAGCAACAGAAGTGTATATTATGAAAGATAATGTAGACGACCAAGGATTACAGAATACAAAACATGACAAGAGAAAAAGAAAAACACAGACTTAGTTGACGGAGGGAACTCAAAAGGAGAAATGTCAACAGATCCAGGGAAGAGTGGGCGATCGAAAATTGAAAACTAAAATAGGTTCGGCGGCCAAAATCAAACCGAAGCTTTCACTGAATGTGGTAACTACTCATTAAATATACATTTAATAAATAATCCGTTTGGTCAATAGATACTGTAGATAAACGAGATTATGAAAAAAAAAAAACACAAACACAAATTTGAGTTGGCATATAACATTTCGATGACAACTATGAAACGATTGTATTTAGTTTAGGAAGGACGTCAACTCATTAAAAGGCTACAGCCTATCTCAATTAATCCTTTTAGATGCCATGTATCCTTCCTAAGCTTCATAAAACTGTCTAAATATGCCCGAATCAAATAAGAAATACGTTACCGGTACTCAAAGGGTTAGCGAGAATGAGCAAAGGGTGTTCATGTAACTTAAACAGGGAAAAATAACATGTCCTTGTCACTGACAATAACATGTCCTTGTCACTGACAATATGTAAAACCAATATCCTGTTCCAAAAAAAATGTACAAATATAATGTTTGCCTTTTGTCTTGCTGTATTTAAAGGTTATCGTCTTAGTATAACACACACCTCGGATGTTGTGGGAATACACACACACACACACACACACACACACATACATAATCAATTATTAATACATTATATAATAAATAATTTAATAAATATACTTGCTCCCTTAAAATGCCGGAAAACGTGCGCATGTAAACACCAAATTTATAAATACGGTGAACCGACTAGAACACAAAAATACACCCTAAACAAACAGTAATCAAAGTCATACGAAATATGTCATCTCTATCCTAGATTAACAAGTAAATCAACTCACAGGCTTTCCGAGAAAACTCGAAAATCATCGGCAAACGAAGTACATAATATCTAACTGATCAATATTTAATACCAGTAGCTCTTGTGCAATCTCTTGCTTTGGTTCATATTGTAAGTTAATAAGTAACACCCCGTTCTTTAACATTAATATCAAATACAAACCCCAATGTGCTTGAATAAACTAATGAAATCATATGGCTTTCCCGGGATTCGAACTCGGGACACCACACCCAGAACATAAGCACCTAAACTATTACACCACCAACACAGTTAAAGGTTAAGTACACGATCACGATTAATATCCATTGTCGAATTTTGGATATCAATCTAATCATGTACTCAGACTCAACTGCATTATGGAAAGCGTAATGTTTTAGTGAGAGGAAAAAACATAGAATGGGGCCAAGATCACTAAGGACCGGCCTCGCTAGAGTTAGAGTTAAGCAACAAACTGTTCCTTTGTACATTTTCAGCCAATGGCTGCAACTAACCCGTTTATTAATAGTATTATTTTGCATACACACACACACACACACACAAATAATATTCATATTTCAAGGAGAGTAAGCAAATGCTATTATTGCGTCTGTGTGTGTGGGTGTACGAAAGCTGTAACATAATTGTGTATTTTAGAAGCATGATAAATATTGAAGGGGGAGGGGGGAATGAAACAAACACAAATTTCGACTTCCCTATGTGTGACAAGTTGTTTATTTGGGGACAAGTATGAAGGCGAAGACCTGGAATCGAACCTGTGCAGAATGCTATCAATTAGACCTAAACAGTGGTTAAATCGAAAATATGGTGGTTTTTCTGCCTCTGTTTATTTTTTACTTTAACTCTTATGGGTGACAAGCGGCATTTAATCAAATTCCGGCAGCCCGAAGAGAGAGAAAGGAATCCAGACAAATATGCAGGTACCTCGCCACCATAAGCTGTAGTACTGTACCATTCTGATTGCAAGTTGAAAAAATATACAGATATATTACGTAAACAAAAGGCAAATTTAACTATATCCACACATGAATTTGGAGAGACAGAGAAACAGATACAAGACAAGAACGAAAGGGAGCGAGGGAATAACATGACAATTGGTAGGTGGAGAGAAACAAAGATGAAATGTCAGGAACTCCGGGAATGAGTGAGCGATCGAAAATAGAACAGTAATGCCCCTTTCCCAATGGTGAGACAAGTCACGATTTTCGTCGCCGACACCAATAAATTGGCACATTCGTGACATGTCACAACACGTCTCATGAAAAATCGTTTGACTCTCAAGGCCTCGCAAGGGCCCTCGCGGCTCGTCGCAAATGTTCGGACCGTTCAAAATTTTGGACGAGGACTCTCGAAGATTGGTTGCCCTCGCAAGCATCGTCGAGCATCGCCGAGGGATCTGCGAGGGCTTTTGCGATCATCTGCGACATCGCGGAGGGTTTCGCACAAAAAAAATTTGCAACGCTGCATGGATGCTCACCGATGCTCTGCTAGCCGATGCTCTCAGATGTTCCGAGAACAGAACACCGACGATGCCAAAGAGCACCTTCCGGCGAGGTGGGTAAAATAAAAATTATTAGGCCTATAGTGAACCTGATGAACCCTTTTGTCTATGCACATCTCGTGGGGGGTTCACCTGTTTTTGTTTTTCTCTTTCTCTTCTTTTCTCTCTTTCTCTGGTTTGTATCCATTCAGCCCCATTCAGCCAACTGTTTTAAGACTTTTATCCCCATCCATGTATCGATATCTTCCTGGCAAGCGATAGCGAACCAGCATTATATCGAGAAATCCGGCTTCGCCGGAGACATTTTTCTATCGAAAAATATACAAATTTAGCTTGCTCTCAAAAACAAATATATATATATGTTGGCTCGCTACAGCTCACCAGGAAAATATTGAGACCTGGATGGGGGTAAACGTCTTAAAACAGTAGGCTGAACGGGACCGAACGGATTATAGGCAAAGAGAGAGGGAGAGAAAGAAAAAAAACGAGGAGGGAGAGAAAGAGAAAACAGGGAGGCGGGCTCAATGTTTACGTTACGGCTTAGCCTAATTGAGCTCACCTCGCTGTTTTCTCTTTCTCTCCCTCCTCGTTTTTTTATTTCTTTCTCTCCCTCTCTCTATGCCTATAATCCGTTCGGCCCCGTTCAGCCTACTGTTTTAAGACGGTTACCCCCATCCAGGTTTCATTATTTTCCTGGTGAGCGGTAGCGAGCCAACATATATATTATATATTTTTGTTTTTGGGTCGTTTTTCTGGTCCCCTTTCTTCCTCATGGTTAACCCCCTTAGTTTTCATATTTCATGACGTTCGGCCCATTAGTTTGGCGATTTTAAGACATTTCACCCCATTTCGTTGTCAATATTAAGACTTTTCGTGTCATTTAGGCATCGAGTTTTTCCTGGCTAGCGATAGCGAGCCTGTACTTTTTGAGGAATCGGCCTTCGGCCAGGATATTTTTCTATCGACAAATGTACAAATTGATCTTGAAGGAGGGTGTTGGGGGGTGCTTTATATGCTTGATGGAGGTCTAGGGATTAAATAGAAAACAAACAAAACACGAGGAGAGAGGGAGAGAAGAGAAAACAAAAAAATGCGAGGTGGGCTCAATTTTTAAGCCGTAACGCAAACATTGAGCCCAACTCGTGGTTTATTTTTCTTTCTCTCCCTCTCTCCTCGTTTTATTTATTTTTTTCTATTTCTCTCCCTCTCTCTTTGCCTATAATCCGTTCGGCCCGTTCAGCCTACTGTTTTAAGACGTTTATCCCTATCCAGGTTTCAATACGCCGAACCATCGCTTGAATCGCCGAAGACGTCGCAGAACATACGGCGAGTTTTCTTTCATCCTCGCATGATTTCGCAAGATATTTTTGAGAATATGACATGCCTCGCAGAGGTCATCGGCGAAACATCGCTCACTTCGCCGATAACGTCGCAGAAGGTCGGCGATTGCGTCGCCGACATCGGCGACATCTTCGCCGAGTATAATTTGTCATCTGTTTGACGGTCAAAATCGTGAACGTCGCAAGTATTCTTGCGAATTTGACAAATCTAGTCATCGGCGACGAAAATCGTGAGATGTCGCACCAGTGGGAAAGGGGCATAAGAGAGGATACAGGTAAGAGCATGACAAATTTATAAAGAGAGAAGTGAGTACAAACTACGAAATATATTAAGAGAGAGAGAGAGAGAGAGAGAGAGTATGAAAAATATACCTACAGGACACTCATCGCACATACTCTGAAAGAGAGACTACAATTATTTTAGATAATTCTAATAAATCAAGTAAAAGCAATATCAAAATATAGATCATTAACTGCACATATACTTTTATCATTACCATATACATGAATGAATTACAATATTCATCATCTATATACATTTATATGGAATGAGTGAATTGTAAGTATAGTGCTCAATATATATAACATATATATACAATGATCTCATTAAGGCTAAATGCAAGTTATCATTAACCCTTTCACTGCAGCCAACGTAAATATAAATCCTTTGTAAAAAAGGGCCTACACTGCAGCCGACGTACATATATGTTCTGGTAGTACCGTCTGAGTTGGTTGCACCAACCCGCCCTGCATGTAGCCCGACGCTTCCAGGAGGTTCTAAGCTTGCATACTTATATCAGTTTGCTTGGTTCATTGGTTGAGAGAGGGTGTATATATAATGTAGAGGTGTTTTAGAAGGTGAAAATCTACAACAACAGGGCCACTTCTCCATGTAATTGTGACTGCTATGTAACAGGTATGAATATGAGGTTAATTACATCTTCATTTCAACAACTCATACTATCTTGTAAACAAACAAATATGATAAAATAACTTTAAATATCATTGAGTTATCACAATGGGAAGTGAAGGAAAAAAATAGTATATTTTCGCTCACAAGTGAAAAGTGGGGGGTTGGCTGGTCAGTGATGTAAAAATCAAAGTATTGGTCAATTTTCCTTGGTGGTCTGAGGAGAAAGAGAGAGGATCTTGACTGTTATGGGTCTCCCCATAACAGTCAAGATCCTCTCTTCAACCCAAAAATGTTCATTGGAGCTCCTCCCACTTTGCTCAGGATTACAGATATGCGCTAGGACGATGTGTATTGAGCAGAATATGCGGAAAAAGAGCCACCTGGGCATTGATCTTCCCTATAGAAGCTGCCACAACGAATGAGTATATTTTTGTTCAAGATAAAATATGCTATAATTCATTATTTAAAGTTCTAACAAATATTTGTTAATCTCTCACAAGATGCCAGGTGGAGGAAGGTTGATCGTCCTGGTAATGGTACTATGGCACAGATGATTGGTTCACGGTGACGTCATACTTCACTCTCCACTCCCGCCTCCCTGAACCCAAATAGGCTGCTGGTGATGGTCCTTGGATATGCAGCAACAACATATAAGGAAAGGTAGAGTAATTCTGAATACTCTTTTGCCTAATTCACATCTACGCTTTACAACAGGCCATTTGTAAATTTATAACTAACCCAACTAACCAAGACTTTAGTTTGTGTGTAGCCTATTGTCTGCTTGTAGCGTTGTAGTTATTGCTACCAGCAACATTTTATGAGGATCAACATAGTTTTGAGAAGCGATATAATATGAATAGGAGTCACTCACAGGTTCTTTAATACACTGGTGTAGGATGGCTTACTTATTTACCATAGACATCAAATAATAGGCTAAGTAGTTAAGCATATACATTTGAAGTATAGTCTCAGAGGTACTGTACAAAAACCACTGCGATGGTCGTCCATGCCTACACCGCCTTGTGGTCGTGGTAATAATACATCTGCTAATAATAAGACAACGCAATATAAACTATGAACATTCCCTATGATGTGCACCTATTATCAAGACACGCCTGTGAATACAATGTACTCTAGAAAAAAACAAAATAAATAAATAAAAATAAATATTGATTCTTATTGAAAATGTGAATATTAATGCGTCCCTAAGCTGCATAAACACCATCGAATACTAAGAGTATGTTATGCTATAGGGGGGTAGGCTAATTTAATCCTAAGCATAGGCCAATTTATACTCGGTGGTTAACCCCATCAGTACCGGTGAGGTCCTTTTCATCATATTCTGGCAAATATTAGACGATATTATTTAGCTTAGGAAGGATATGTGTTAGCTAAAAAACAAAATAAAATAGACAATTTAGAGCCTTTAAATGGTTGGAGGTCCTTCCTAAACTTAACTAAATCATCTAATAGTTGCCATAATATAATGAAAAGGATGTTACCAATACTGAATGCGCTACACGCCAAAACTAATGGCATAATGTATGTAGTGTTAGTTATTAACCTTCCATCCATAGATCTCATGGACCCCTTACAAATTACCAATCCTCTACACGCGACAGACTGCGAGGTATAAAAATATATATTAATGAAGCTCTCTGCCAAGCATCCCAGGCCCTTATCAAAAGTCAACTGCCATTGCTTAAACAAGGAAAAGATGAAGGAAAGGTAGCCTTTTTCCGTCACACCAAATTAATCATCAGGAACCAACGACCATACAGACCCCCCAACCATGACACCGGCAGTGCTGCGGCGGAGAGACCGGATTTGGTGTCGGGGAAACCGTGGAGGGGGCTCCAGGAGGTGTGGGCCCCGTTGATGGAGCTGCTGCCTCCGAGGATCAAGTCAACGCCCAAGTCAATGAGAGGTATGCTCTGCGGTATCGGGAGGATGGTTCCCGGGTCCCGACTCAGGTGCCACCAAGGACTACTTCTCCACCCGTGCACCGGCCCACTCCCGAGCTGGCTACCCCCGTGGATACCCAGGCCACCTCCGGGGTGGCACCCAGCCCTCACCCCGCTGAGGGATCCCCCGCAGCGCATAATTCCAAATATAGAAAGAACCCACGAAAAACAAAAAAATACTAAGTATAATATCATGTATGTCTTTTAATTTCCTGTTTAGTGTATACCTCACTGCCTTACTTAATTCATGACCTACGACCCTAGCATTTTTCCATTCCATAATCTCTACAATAACGAATTAAACAATGTTATTAATAACACAATTCATAAATACTCATTAAATGCATTACGTAACCTTAAATTTAACCCATTTCTTTTAAATAATGATAATCTCCGTGACTGTGACAATAATGAATCAGAATTAATGCCTCAAAACCTAAATGAACCCAAGTGTGATTATATATATTTAAATGATGAACGAAATGAAACACTACCAAGAAGCCTCAATCTTTTATCATTTAATATTCGGAGTCTACCACTACATTTAGATGTTTTCACAGATCAGTGTCTTAATGAGTTAAACATTAGTATTAATATTATCGGTCTATGTGAAACTCGACTAAACGATAATATATGTGATCTCTATCATATTAATGGTTTTCATTCTTATTTCAATAACAAGACTACTGGTCAAGGTGGTGTAGCATTATATGTATCCGAACAATTTCAAGGAAAAGTACGACCCGACCTTACGAAGCAGTATCCACACCTCGAAACTATTTTCGTAGAGGTTCATAATAACAATAAAAGGTTTGTTGTTGGTATGATCTACCGACCCCCCAATTCGCAAGTAAATATATTTCATGACTCCCTCAGTGAGATATTAGAGATAATTACAATCAATAATATTCCATGCTACATTATGGGCGATTTTAATATAAATTTGCTTAATTATCAAGACAAACAAGTCCATAATTTTATAACCCTAATGTACTCTCACATGTTCTTCCCAACCATAACTAAGCCTACACGAATAACTAGTAATAGTGCCACTTTACTGGATCATATAATTATGGAGTAATAATATTCAAGACTATCATTCTAGTAGTATAGTATTATGGAGTAATAATATTCCAGACTATCATTCTAGTAGTATAGTATTATGGAGTAATAATATTCCAGACTATCATTCTAGTAGTATAGTATTATGGAGTAATAATATTCCAGACTATCATTCTAGTAGTATAGTATTATGGAGTAATAATATTCCAGACTATCATTCTAGTAGTATAGTATTATGGAGTAATAATATTCCAGACTATCATTCTAGTAGTATAGTATTATGGAGTAATAATATTCCAGACTATCATTCTAGTAGTATAGTATTATGGAGTAATAATATTCCAGACTATCATTCTAGTAGTATAGTAGTATGGAGTAATAATATTCAAGACTATCATTCTAGTAGTATAGTATTATGGAGTAATAATATTCCAGACTATCATTCTAGTAGTATAGTATTATGGAGTAATAATATTCCAGACTATCATTCTAGTAGTATAGTATTATGGAGTAATAATATTCCAGACTATCATTCTAGTAGTATAGTATTATGGAGTAATAATATTCAAGACTATCATTCTAGTAGTATAGTATTATGGAGTAATAATATTCAAGACTGTCATTCTAGTAGTATAGTATTATGGAGTAATAATATTCAAGACTATCATTCTAGTAGTATAGTATTATGGAGTAATAATATTCCAGACTATCATTCTAGTAGTATAGTATTATGGAGTAATAATATTCCAGACTATCATTCTAGTAGTATAGTATTATGGAGTAATAATATTCCAGACTATCATTCTAGTAGTATAGTATTATGGAGTAATAATATTCCAGACTATCATTCTAGTAGTATAGTATTATGGAGTAATAATATTCAAGACTGTCATTCTAGTAGTATAGTATTTGCGGAAATTAGTGATCACTTACCAGTGCTTGCCACATTCTCATATCAACAGTCAAAAAACCTAAATAATAAAATCGTAAAAACTAAAAGATTGCTGACTCCTGACAACATAACAACATTTAAAGAAATACTGAATGAATATGACTGGAATTCATCAATAAATCATGCTGATATAGATTCAGATTTTAATACATACGTGCAATTTGTTTTAACATTGTATAATGAACATTGCCCACTGCGAGAATATACGGTTAAGGCAAAACACATTAATAAGCCATATATTACCCCTGCTATTATTAATTCCATTAAATACAAACATAAATTACAGAAAAAAAATCGGCGAAATGGCCTATCACCTATGGTGAATATTTTAAGAATTATAGAAATACTTTGTCACAAACCATTAAAAGGGCGAAAAATACCTATTACAAAAATAAATTAAATTAATTTTCTGGTAATGTGAGAGAAACATGGAACCTTGTTAATTCAATACTGAATCGAACGAAACCGAATCAAAATCCGCAAAGTTTTATATTCAATGATACACCAACTACTAATCCGGAAAGTATAGCAAATGGTTTTGATGATTACTTTAGCTCAGTAGGGGAACAATTGCGCCGTTATATTTCTACAGAACCTACTGATTTCGAGACATATCTTCCTAACCTTGTGAATGTTTCGTTTCACCTTGCCCCTGTATCTGAATCTGAACTAGTTTCGGTAATAACGAAATTTAAAAATACTGCTTGTGGATATGATGATATAAGTGTGTCGGTTGTTAAAGAATGTTCAAGTGTAATTATACCATGTTTTAAGCATATAATTAATAGGTCATTTAAAATTGGGTGTTTTCCAAATTATCTGCAGATAGCCAAAGTTATTCCGATTTTTAAAAAAGGAGATAAAAGTGTTCCCCAGAATTACAGGCCAATATCTCTACTTTCCATATTTAGAAAAATATTTGAAAACTTGTGGGATCCAGGCTAATACATTATCTCGAATCACAATCTATATTAACGAAGTGTCAGTTCGGGTTTCGGCCTCGATCTTCTACGGAATGTGCCGTTCATGAGCTAACTAGGGAAATGTATAAAGTTTTAGACACAAAACAATACCAGTTAACGGTTTTCTGTGATCTTTCCAAAGCATTTGACACCCTACCTCATGATATTTTACTTAAAAAGTTACATAACTATGGAATACGTGGCCCTGCCCTTAAATGGTTCACTAGTTATCTTAGTCAAAGGAAGACATTTGTTTTTTATAATGACGTAAGTTCTAAATGTAAATCTATGACGTATGGTGTTCCACAGGGGTCTGTGCTTGGCCCTGTTTTGTTTATATTATTCATTAACGATATTGCATTCTCAAGTACCAAACTGAAATTTCTTTTATATGCAGATGATACAAACATTTATTTACAAGGCAATAATCTAATGGAACTGGTACACCAAATGAACAAAGAAATAGCTAAGGTTTCAACCTGGATTAAATCAAATGGTCTTACACTTAATTTAAATAAAACTCATTATCTTGTGACTCATTTTACTAGCTATCGATTACCAAATATTGAGATTAAAATAAATAACCATGTAATTAATAAAGTTAATGATGTAAAATGTCTTGGTATTACGATATATGGTGGAATGACATGGAAACCTCATATTAATTATCGAAAATTACTGGCATTCTTTACAAAACTAGAGATTCCTTGAATATTGATAACTTAAAGCAACTTTACCTTTCTTTGGCTTACCCTCATATAATTTACTGTTCTGCTATCTGGGGAGGAGCAAACAAGACTTACCTGGACTCTTTATTCTTGGCATAAAAGAAAATACTTCGCATAATGACTTACCAATCTTATAATGCTCATACAGGTCCAATATTTAAAGAACATGGTTTACTAAATTTAGGTGATATTTTGTTTGCTCAGGCAGTGAACTTTGTGTATAAATCTTTAAATGGTCTTGTGTGTTTGGAGGGCGATTTTCATATCATGGTCCATAACTTTAATACCAGAGGAGCCCAGGAGTTGCTACGACTCCCATATTGCAGAACATCACATGCACAACGTTGTCTTAGCTATAGGGGAGCTAAATTATGGAACACCCTTAACGAACCATTCAGACATGCTGTTTATATATTTGTGTTCAAAAAGTCTATTAAGAAACACCTTTTAGATCAATACTAAATAGCGATGATTTTATGTAAACCAGTCTATTTCATTTCTCCATTAGTAGTTTTCATGTAACTACTGTCATCCCTATTCTTAAAGACTACTGGAAATAATGAACTAAGTTGATTCTTGCTGATTCCATGATAAAACAGGTAATATACTGTAATGTTTTGTATATATTATATTTTTAATAACCGTGTAACCTAGCATTAAATATTTACTTACGTCTATAAGGCTAGCTACATAGAGCTTTTGCTTAGCTAGCTATATATGCCAATCATTCAAATATATGTATTATGATGTATTATTGTATATTATGTATGTACTCAATTGGCAATAAAAATCAATCAATTAATCAATCAATCAATCTACACTGTAAATGTTGTTCACTTCATCCTACCATTGTAAATGTTGTTCACTTCATCCTACCATTGTAAATGTTGTTCACTTCATCCTACCATTGTAAATGTTGTTCACTTCATCCTACCATTGTAAATGTTGTTCACTTCATCCTACCATTGTAAATGTTGTTCACTTCATCCTACCATTGTAAATGTTGTTCACTTCATCCTACCATTGTAAATGTTGTTCACTTCATCCTACCATTGTAAATGTTGTTCACTTCATCCTACCATTGTAAATGTTGTTCACTTCATCCTACCATTGTAAATGTTGTTCACTTCATCCTACCATTGTAAATGTTGTTCACTTCATCCTACCATTGTAAATGTTGTTCACTTCATCCTACCATTGTAAATGTTGTTCACTTCATCCTACCATTGATTTTCCTGGCTACTCTTCCATTTCCTATCACCGGCATATTATTATTGTCACTTCATTTGCTACACCATATCATTTTACTTTTATATATGACAATAAGATGTATTACGTAATATGCATATATTTATATAATAATTGGTATTCGTACAAACTACTTCACTACATACTGAACTTGTACCGCTATTTATATGTTTCTCCTTATGAAATAGTAGTAAGGTTTTAATACACCTACAGACTACAGTGGATTAATGTCAAGCCAACTTATTTGAGTTGCAAGGCCTTTTTGCATTTGCGGTAATATAATTGCTAAGGCGTAAGTCTAAATATAACACTTGGGAATGTAACGCACTATAATGCTACCAGACGGAACGATGACTATTAAAATTAGTATCTTCACATACAAACCTTCACCAATAAGTAAAACTAAAACAATATGCCACTCAGAGGATAACACTAAAATCGTAAACTATATTGCAACCTTGTAAAAACTGCCCTTGGTGTAGAATCAGCTGATATATTTTAATACGTTACAACTAAACTTGTATGGAGAATGCAAATACTAATGATATAACAATAAAACGTTCACGATAAAAACACAACACATATTTATCATTTTATGTGAAGATTGAATGGGAGAGAGCGGAATAAATAGATTGCATATCAAACTGGCCTAAGCAAAATGACAAGAAATTCCAAATTCATAACATACACAAAATGTATAATACACATTATTTTAAGCGTTTGTTTAAACGCTTTCATCTTTCGTTTTGAAAGCATTCTTCCTGTGACAATCGCTAACTATAATAGGCAAGGTTGAAAGAAGAAATGGCTAAATATAATGGCATTGATGGGAACAGGCCAGATATCTTATTGTCAATGCAGTCCAGTATTATGTATCTATCAAACAAACGAGTCAGACAATAAATGTTGGACAAGTGGCTTATAATAGTAAACAACTCTTCACCTTCATTACTCTGTTCTCATATTATCTATTCCCATCTAGAACGTGTTTCTTAGCCTATTCTTTCATTCACTCATGTTATTTATGCTCATTCCAGTGATCAATTTCTTATATATATATGTATAATTATATACCGTATATATATATATATATATATATATATATATATATATTTATATATATACATATATATATATATATATATATATATATATATATATATATATATACTGTATATATATACCGGTATATATATATATATATGTATATATATATATATTTTGATATTAGTGTAGCCAGGGAGGATATTTTCTTTCAGGCAGGTGAGATTAAAATAATAGGCACAGTTTGCATTATTGAGTTTTTTATTGATACTCTCAATTTTCCGTTTAGTTTTTCTGGTATTTTCAGGAAGTTGGTAAAGGAGGTTTGCAAATGGTTCCGACGTTTCAATGGGCGCAGCATCATTAGCAAGGAGAAGTGAAGTTAGAAGGTGAAAAGTCGAGTTTATATAGGCGATACAAGATCAAGAGAGGGATTATTGTGTGCTAGCTGCACGCTGGTTGGCTAACCTAAGACTAGCTCTGGTAGGCTGGCCGGACGCAGGAGTGGGCGGGGCCTCTGCGTCGTTCGTCTGCGTGTGTGGAGGGGGAATTCCTTGGGGCATCATGGGGGGCCTCACTGTGGAAGGGCATGCCGAGGGTAGGATCTGGCTGTATTCCGCTTGTGTGTTTAAAGTAGGTTGGTATGTTTGTATATATATAGCTTCAAGAATGAATAGGCGATGTGAGTCTATTTCTTTATCAAGAATAGAGGTGTGTTTATCTAAGTCGGGTCTGGTGAGTTCCTGATGGTGTGGGGATGTGTGGTAGTGGTCCTTGATAGCTCCGGCTTGAAGGTGGAAGGTAAGGCGACGTGACAGACTAGTCCTTGTCAAACCGACATAAGTGTGAGGTCCACAGTCCTCACTGTTACAGGTGTGTCGGTATATGACATGGTCCTCTTGTGACGGTTTCTTAGCGGTAGCCGGGCTGTTGCGAATGAATAGTTGTGATGTTTTCCTCGATTTGTAGTATATGGTGAGTTTAAGGTGTTGGTCAGGGTTCGTAGTTTTAACGTTGTTGCTGATAATGTCTCTCATTATGTTTTCGTCTGTCTTGTGATCTGATGACATGTGGTTTTTATAGTAGATTTTTATGTATTCAGTGTTTGTATTAGTAGGCATGTCGTTTTTGTACCATGTTTCAAGGTGTTTGTTGATGGTGTGGGCGATGTCCGAGTTACTGTACCCATTGTTTACAAGCACCTGGGTGAGCCTCTCGAGTTCCTTGTGAGTGTCTCGCCAGGAGGTGCAGTGTGATAGGGCTCTCCTGACGTAGGCGGCGATGGTGGATCGTAAATATCGTTGGGGGCATTCACTTTCGCCGTTGAGACATAATCCGTTGTTGGTGGGTTTGTTGTAGACAGTGGTGGTAAAGCCTGAGGTGTTATTGTTGTTTACGAGGACATCAAACTTCTGACCCCCTACACCCCCAGCCAGTATAGTCTTTCCTCGTCAGCTGACTTCCTGGAGATTTTAAGAGATGCTCCCTCTACTGACGACCATATCATCGCCTCCCTAGATGTAGAAAGTCTCTTTACCAACGTGCCTGTGGACCGCACCATTGAGCTCATCCTACATCGAGTCTACCACTGCCCAGACAACACGCCCTTAGACCGCTCAGAAACAGCCCTGAAGACGTTGCTGGAAATATGCACCAAAGAGGCGCCCTTCACCTGCCCGCGAGGTGACATGTATCAGCAGATTGATGGTGTGGCAATGGGCAGTCCTCTTTGTCCAATTTTTACATGGGCACCATCGAAGAAGAGCTCCTGACTACCAACCGCCCCTCCGTCTACTGCAGATATGTGGACGACATCTTCGTGCGTGTGAAGGACCCACAGGAGCTACGTGACCTTCAACAATGATTCATCGCCTCTTCCAGTCTAAACTTCACCTTCGAGGAGTCCTCTAACGGTCATCTCCCCTTCCTTGATGTCCTCGTAAACAACAACAACACCTCAGGCTTTACCACCACTGTCTACACCAAACCCACCAACAACGGATTATGTCTCAACGGCGAAAGTGAATGCCCCCAGCGATATTTACGATCCACCATCGCCGCCTACGTCAGGAGAGCCCTATCACACTGCACCTCCTGGCGAGACACTCACATGGAACTCGAGAGGCTCACCCAGGTGCTTGTAAACAATGGGTACAGTAACTCGGACATCGCCCACACCATCAACAAACACCTTGAAACATGGTACAAAAACGACATGCCTACTAATACAAACACTGAATACATAAAAATCTACTATAAAAACCACATGTCCTCAGATCACAAGACAAACGAAAACATAATGAGAGACATTATCAGCAACAACGTTAAAACTACGAACCCTGACCAACACCTTAAACTCACCATATACTACAAATCGAGGAAAACATTAATACTAGTCATTAGCAACAGCCCGGCTACCGCTAAGAAACCATCACAAGAGGACCATGTCATATACCGACACTCCTGTAACAGTGAGGACTGTGGACCTCACACTTATGTCGGTTTGACGAGGACTCGTCTGTCACGTCGCCTTACCTTCCACCTTCAAGCCGGAGCTATCAAGGACAACTACCACACATCCCCACACCATCAGGAACTCACCAGACCCGACTTAGATAAACACACCTCTATTCTTGATAAAGAAATAGACTCACGCCGCCTATTCATTCTTGAAGCTATATATATACAAACATACCAACCTACTTTAAACACACAAGCGGAATACAGCCAGATCCTACCCTCGGCACGCCCTTCCACAGCGAGGCCCCCCATGATGCCCCCAGGAATGCCCCCTCCACACACGCAGACGAACGACGCAGAGGCCCCGCCCACTCCTGCGTCCGGCCAGCCTACCAGAGCTAGTCTTAGGTTAGCCAACCAGCGTGCAGCTAGAACACAATAATCCCTCTCTTGATCTTGTATCGCCTATATAAACTCGACTTTTCACCTTTTAACTTCACTTCTCCTTGATAATGATGGCTGCGCCCATTGAAACGTCGGAACCATTTGCAAACCTCCTTTACCAACTTACTGAAAATACCAGAAAAACTAAACGGAAAATTGAGAGTATCAATAAAAAACTCAATAATGCAAACTGTGCCTATTATTTTAATCTCACCTGCCTGAAAGAAAATATATATATATATATATATATATATATATATATATATATATTTTCTTTAATACATACGAGGTTGAAAGAAATGGCAATTTCTGCGTTGGAAATTTTATTATTCAAAGTTTCCAGGTCTCTGATGAGTTTTCGCTAGGTGGCAGGAAGTAGATGTTGATGTTGGGGTTGTCTCTTAATTGTTTGGCAGCTTGGAAGTGTTGTATGTTGAGGATTTTGCTATGGTGAGTTCCTCTGGTTTTGGCGGCTTCAGCCGGTTGTCCAGTGAAACGCGTCGTATATCCTGTATCATCATGTACATTAATGTAACCCTGTAGCACCATGAATTTTGCTAATCTCATTCATCTACTTCCTGCCTCCCAGCGAAAACTCACCATAGCAAAATTCTCAACAAACAACACTTCCAAGCTGCCAAACAATTAAGAGACAACCCCAACATCATCATCCGTCGTGCGGATAAAGCTTCCTGCCTCGTGATTCATGACAAGGAGGAATATCTTAGAAAAATGGACGTCATCTTAAGTGACAACACCAAATTTAAAATGATCACCCGCAACCCAACCGACGAAATCAAACGTACTGCCAACACCACCATCACCGCCATCAACGCCAAACAAGGAGGGGTCCACCTTAAAAAAATCGTCGGAGAATACACCCCTGGTTATGCGTACGGAACCATCAAAATACACAAACCTGGGAACCCCCTCCGCCCCATCATCTACCAGATCCCCACTGCCACCTACCAGATCGCCAAGGCCCTGAACAACCTCCTCACCCCCTACGTGCCCTGCCAATACAACCCTAACTCAGCCCACGATTTCTTGGAAATTTTACGAGACGCTCCCCGGAACAACAACCACACAATCGCCTCCCTCGACGTAGAAAGCCTGTTCACCAATGTGCCAGTGGATAGGACCATTGCCAAGATTCTACGTCGAATTTACCATTGCCCTGATACACCAACACTGGACATCCCGGAGAAGGCCCTGAAAACACTGCTGGAGCTATGTACCAAGGAGGGCCCCTTCCTTTGCCCCCGGGGCAACATGTACAAGCAGATAGACGGTGTGGCGATGGGCAGCCCCCTAGGAGTTCTTTTTGCGAACTTTTTTATGGGTACTATCGAGGAAGAGCTCCTAGCTGCCCAACGACCCGCCGTCTACTGTAGATACGTGGATGACATCTTCGTGCAAATCAAGGACCTCCACGAACTACAGGAACTCCAGCGTCGCTTCATGACCTCCTCCGGACTTAACTTCACCTTTTAAAAATCAAACAATGGACAACTCCCCTTCCTCGACATCCTTGTAGCTCTGAACGACCATGAGTTCAAAACCACCGTCTACACTAAACCAACTAACACAGGACAATGCCTCAACGGCGATAGTGAATGCCCCCGCCATTATCTTCTATCCTCCATCTCCGCTTATGTAAGGAGAGCCCTCACGCACTGCTCTACCGGGGCCGACACCCACCAGGAACTAGAAAGACTATCCCAAGTTTTAGTGAATAACGGATACTCCAACTCCGACATCTCCAGCACCATCAACCACCATCTTGAAAAATGGTACACCCAAAACCCTCCCAACATTGACCCCCCCAATGAAATTAAGATCTTCTACCGCAATTTTATGTCCTCTCAGCACAAAAATGACGAGGCCGTCTTAAAAGAAATAATCTCCAAGCATGTCCACCCAACCAACCCGGAAAACAAAATCAAATTAATAATTTATTACAAATCCCCCAAGACCTCCAACCTCGTTCTCCGCAACAAACCAGCTTCCACCAAGATAAAGAGCCCGATGACTGACGATCACGTCATTTACCAACATACCTGTAATTATGAGGACTGTGGACCTCATTCCTATATTGGCATGACGCAGACTCGTCTTTCACGTCGGTTAACTCTTCACCTTCAGGCTGGAGCCATCAAAGACCACTATCTCACCCCTAACCACCCCCACCTCACACGCAACGAGTTAGAGAAACACACCACCATACTCGATAAAGAAAGTGACCCAAGGAGATTACCTAATCTCGAAGCATTATATATCCAAGCCTTACGTCCTAACATCAACAACCAAACTCTGGACCTTCAGATTCTTCCTTCTGCCAAAAGGCACTATCCTACAGGACCTAACGCCCCCCCTCGCCCCCCGGTGCCCTTGACGCAGCCCCCCGTGCTACCTCCTTCAGCTTCATCTTCTGCCGGCGCCACACGTACTACGCCACTTAGGCCACGCCCCTCATCACGCAGCCAATCAGCTTCGACCCCGCCAACCGACCACCACCTTCCCGCATCCAGTTCGCCTGCATGAAGCGGATCTCTCTTTAACACTCCTAGAATACACCTCCACCAATAGCAGACTTTAGCCCCCTGATTTTCGCCTACTCTGATCCTCCACCCTCTATATATACCCTTCCTGTTTACCTTTTATATCATTCTATCCTTATTTGATAATGCTGGTTGTCCAGTGAAACGCGTCGTATATCCTGTATCATCATGTACATTAATGTAACCCTGTACCACCATGAATTTTGCTAATCTCATTCATCTACTTCCTGCCACCCAGCGAAAACTCATCAGAGACCTGGAAACTTTGAATAATAAAATTTCTAACGCAAAAATTGCCATTTCTTTCAACCTCGTATGTATTAAAGAAAATTTATTACCTGGCTTTACTAACATATATATATATATATATATATATATATATATATATATATATATATATCTATATATATATATATATATATATATATATATGCTCTCTCTCTCTTCAAAAATAATAGATAAGTTAAATAGGTTCAATTAAGTCTTCTGGCCCAGATGGCTTTCTTTCAGAGTTGTAATTGAAGTGTGAGATGGAATCTCACCTTTCTTAGTAGACATCTTCAATAAATCACTAGACAATGGAGAAGTCCCTGAAGACTGGAAACTGGCCAATGTGACCCCCGTGTTTAAGAAAGGGGATCACTAGCGTCCCAAAAACTATCGGCCAATTAGCTCGACTTCTATCATAGCAAGACTCTTAGAAAGGATACTAGTAGACAATATAGTTGACTACCTAGAAATCCACAATTTAATTAGATTCCCAACATAGATTCAGGCGACACCGATCATGTCTTACCAATTTGCTGAAATTGGTTAATGAAATGCCGAGTGAGTATGACAAAAGTAGAGCCATAGACACCCTTTAATTAGATGTTGAAACACTTTTGAAAAAAGTGCCTCATTGCAGGCTAATGTCAACAGTGAGTGCGCTAGGTATCAATACAGAGGTCACAAATTGGATAGAAATTTGGGTAACAGGTAGACAACAACGAGTGGTAATCAATGGTGTTTCTTCTAAGTGGACTTCAGTCACTTCTGGAGTTCCACAGGGATCTGTCCTTGGCCCACTACTGTTTATCATATAATTATGTTAATGACATCGATATTGGTCTGTTGCGTGTGATCTCTAAGTTTGCAGATGACATAAAGCTTTGAATGAATATGAAAGACCCCAAAGGGGTTGAACTGCTCAGGATGGACCTCAGAAGACGGGGTGAATGGTCGGAGACATGGCAGATGTCTCTAAATTTGGAAAAGTGCAAGGTGATGCATATCGGCCAAGCAAACCCCAATTCAGGCTATTCACTATTAAAATGCCACTAGAAGTGACTGACTTGGAAAAGGATTTGGGTTTTCTGATTAGCAGTGACCTAAATGTTTCCAAGCAGTGCATTGAAGTAGAGAAGAAGCTCAGGAATTATTGGGCTCTAATAATTATGAGGCAATTTAAGTATAGAAATAAAGAAATAGTCCTCACACTTTACAGCGCACTGATACGGCCTCTCCTTGAGTATGCTGTTAAATTCTGGTCTCCAGCACTCAGTGAAGATACCGAGCGACTTGAAAGAGTACAAGCTAGGGCTACAAAGCTTATTTCATCGCTTAGAAGAATGAGCTATGAGAACCGGTTGAGAGCTCTTAATCTCTTCCCGTTGGAGACAGCAGACTACGAGGTCAGCTCATTGAAGTTTATAAAAACAATTAATGGCTTTGACAATGTGGATTATAGCAAAACGTTTAGCCTCAATATGAATACAACACGCAATCATGGCTGGAAATTATAATTGAAAAGGTTCAGCACTAGTATCTGTTCTACCTGGAACAAACTTCCCTCCGAAGTTGTTATTAGTTTTTCAGTAGAGCAGTTCAAAAAGAGAGTAGATAGTATTTTGCACACTCTGTAAAGAGTGTAGTGCACTAAATAGTATATCTCCTTCCACTTCGAATATCTCCTCGGAATGGACCGCAAGGTCTGTGAGATACCAACTAGTCCTTGTAACTCTCTCTCTCAATAAAGCCCCCTACATGTCTGCACCCACCCCTCAAATTACAACAACGCGTAATACAACCATTACGGTCAGCCAGCAGGTAAGGGACCAAATGACCAAGGCAAGAGAGTTGATAAAGAAGAAGAAGAGGGAGAAGTGACACAAAGATACTGGTGAACAGAGGGAAAGAAGCGGGGAAGTGATAATAAAGAGAGTAGAGGGATAACCTGAGAGGTAAATAATAAGATGAGTGTTAGGGAGTTATAGAGGAGATTGATATACCATATAATAGATAGAGTAGAACATATAATTGTAATATAGTTTCTGCATATATTATAGCCGGTTTCATTTCAGCTGACGGTAAATTCAATCCCTTAGCAGATGATGTATCGATACTCAATGAAAATATATGAAACAACTATGCCTCTGCATTATATTAAAGTCAAATATTCATAATTAACAACATTATTTCACTACAAAATATTCATAATTAACAACATTATTTCACTACAAAATGGTCGTAATAGTTCAATAGATAAGACGAGAACATGGCAATTTGCCGTCAACTGGAAATAAACAGGCGATGGTGTTAATTCACACTATCCAATGTCCGGCCATGGCAGCGTTTTTTTTTTTTTTTTTTTTTTAACACTATTTGGTCCAACGACTTGTGGGCTACTATGCTTTTGGTCCAACGGCTTGTGGGCTACTATGCTTTTGGTCCAACGGCTTGTGGGCTACTATGCTTTTGGTCCAACGGCTTGTGGGCTACTATGCTTTTGGTCCAACGGCTTGTGGGCTACTATGCTTTTGGTCCAACGGCTTGTGGGCTACTATGCTTTTGGTCCAACGGCTTGTGGGCTACTATGCTTTTGGTCCAACGGCTTGTGGGCTACTATGCTTTTGGTTCCAACGGCTTGTGGGCTACTATGCTTTTGGTCCAACGGCTTGTGGGCTACTATGCTTTTGGTCCAACGGCTTGTGGGCTACTATGCTTTTGGTCCAACGGCTTGTGGGCTACTATGCTTTTGGTCCAACGGCTTGTGGGCTACTATGATTTTGGTCCAACGGCTTGTGGGCTACTATGATTTTGGTCCAACGGCTTGTGGGCTACTATGCTTTTGGTCCAACGGCTTGTGGGCTACTATGCTTTTG
The DNA here is from genome assembly GCA_032716605.1 of Paralithodes platypus. NCBI lineage: Eukaryota > Metazoa > Arthropoda > Malacostraca > Decapoda > Lithodidae > Paralithodes > Paralithodes platypus. The sequence continues at coordinate 52,944,504 of CM064578.1, read as the reverse complement.
GTCCAACGGCTTGTGGGCTACTATGCTTTTGTATTATATTATCATTGATGATTTTTCTTGAATTTTCTCTTTTCCAGGAATGTAATTTAGTTTGTCTTTTAGGCTAACAAAAAAGCCTCCCAGATATATTACAAACTATTTTGTTCCACCTTGGTCGAGAATCGAACCCATGATCTTAGGAGTAAAAACAAGACATCTTATGTTAGGACCTCATATAACCCTAGCTAAAATATCCATGTAGGCCTACACATTCTGGAGAACGGGTCTCCAAATGTGTGATGGGTTGGAATAGTATCTTCACTATAAGATACGGGATATAAACAGATTCAGTAAAGGATAATGGTTTCTCAGGTTTATGAGGTCATAGCATGGCTGGTAAGTTGTCAGGTTCTTACTCCTAAAATCCTGGGTTCGACTCCTTATTCTGAAACACAAACGTTAAATAATTAATATGCGGATAAGATTCCTTCAAAATATAATTCAGTTTATGTTTAAATACAAAAACAAGACATTCCGTAGAGTTATATATACAATGTTGATGAGAATCCATTTTGTAGAACATAATTGAACATAAATTTAATTTCTTCATGGAAGTGATTGTAACTAGAGCAAATGAAGTAAGCTCTATTATTACGAGTCTTGAACACTGTACTGTATACAGTTTGGGACAAATGCCTAGAACATATAAAACTAATCCACTAAAAGTCTCATTCCTATAGACAGCTGATGCGAAATGATCACCATGACAGAATTATCGTATCGAGAATTATAAAATATTTGGAGAGATAGCGAGATTTTTTTTTTTTTTTTTGTATACGATAATTCACTATCATGGCGATCAGCTGTCTACTGGAAAGATACATTTATTGGATTAGTTTTAAATGTTCTTAGCATTTGTCCCAAACTATATAATATATAATATATATATATATATTTTTTTTTGTTTTTTTTTTTGTTTTTCTATATTCCAACTGACTTCCTCTCGGGCATAGGCTGAGAGCCTTAACATTCACCGCTTTACAATGAACAGTGAAGCCCGTGAGGTCTTGTTCCAGTCTAGGGAGTGAGACATGTGAAGCACGTAGAGTACAACGAGCACCTGCCATCTTGCCTTCACATGAGGCACGGTGCTCACTCATGGCCCGAAACGACCCCATCTCTGAAGCCACCTCGTTCCCGTGCTTCACTGTCTCACCCCCTACACTCAGACTCTTACACTTACACACACACAACGCCACCATTTGAGCAGATAACTCACCAGGCATTGCACCCCTATAGCATATTTTGAATATGGGAATATTCATACAGTGCTATTTAATCAGGGAACAATGAGGGTATTTTATTGACGTTTCGGTGGGCTTGTGGTAATGCACTGATACTAGGTACAGCACAAATTCCATCCCAATAATATCTTCCCATTGATACATCGGGAATTGAACCCGGGACCTTTGGATTACCAGGCCAGTGGCAAGACCACTCCACCACACCTCCCACCACGGTATATATATATATATATATATATATATATATATATATATATATATATATATATATACTGTATACATAATTACATGCTGTATATGTGAAGTATATTGATGTATTCACTATGTTCTCTACACACGTGCATTCCAATAATTTCTTTTAAGCGCCTGTAAGCACTTTATAGTGTATATTTTCCCTGCAAACTATTTGATATTACGTTTTTCAGTTCATTCGGAGAACCACATATACTGTATAGTATTTAATCATGCATGCCCTGTCCATACTCTATCTCTCTATCTCTCTCTCTCTCTCTCTCTCTCTCTCTCTCTCTCTCTCTCTCTCTCTCTCTCTCTCTCTCTCTCTAACACGGCAAATCTGCTCAACAAATATTTTGGGTCAGTTTTCACAGAAGAAATTATCGATCATACCCTTGAAAATAACACCTCAACTCATGTGATAGGAAATTTCATCATCAGTGTTAGCGAAGTACAAAGCAAATTGAGTAATTTAAATGTAAATAAGACCCCGGGACCCGACATGCTCCACCCGAAAATAATTAAGAATGTTTAGGACGAAATCGCAAAACCCCTGACACAACTATTTAACTTATCATTACTACAGGGGATTGTACCGAGTGATTGGAAAGATGCGAACATTACGCCGATATACAAGAAGGGTAGCAAGGCCAAAGCGAGTAATTACAGACCAATTAGTCTAACTTCAATTGTAGGAAAAATCATGGAAAAAATCGTTAGAGATAAGATAGTAGATTACCTCGAATCAAACAACCTAATCAAAAATAGTCAACACGGCTTTAGATCAAATAAGTCATGCCTAACAAATTTGATTGAATTTTATAACAAACTATTCACATATAACGACATGACGAAATCACTAGATATAATCTTCTTAGACTTTCAAAAAGCTTTCGACAAGGTGCCTCACCGAAAACTATTGGCTAAACTGGAGAGGATAGGTATCAAAGGTGAAATTCATTCTTGGATAAAAAATTGGCTTACAGACAGAAGACAGAAAGTGGTGATAAATGGAGTGGAATCGGAGTGGGAGCCTGTCACTAGTGGAGTTCCACAGGGTTCAGTCCTTGGACCGGTCCTGTTTCTCATTTACATTAACGATATTGATGTAGGGGTAAACAACACCATTTCCAAATTCGCCGACGATACAAAAATAGGAAATACAGTCCTGAACAAAGATGATAAAAATGCGTTGCAATCTGATTTAAACAAGATATCAGAGTGGTCGAAAAAATGGCAGATGCCCTTCAATGTCGATAAATGTCAGGTGCTGCAGGTTGGTAGCAGAAATATGAAATACAAATACGAAATGAATGGCAAACAAATAAAAACCGCAACGGTAGTAAAAGACCTAGGGGTACTAATATCTGATAACCTAAAAACTTCCGACCATTGTATAGCAGCTGCAAATAAGGCAAATATAGCATTGGGCTTTATTAAACGAAAATTTACATATAAACATGAACACGTAATAGTGCCACTGTTCAAAAGTATGGTGAATATGGTGTGCAGTTCTGGTCACCTTATCTGATCAAGGACATTGTAAGACTCGAGTCAGTACAGCGTAGAGCGACGAAGATGATACCCTCATTAAGAAAGAAACCATATGAAGAAAGACTTAAACGATTGAACCTGTTCTCATTAAAAAAGAGGAGGTTGAGGGGTCAGCTTATTGAGTGCTTTAAGATACTAAAAGGTTTCGACAAAGTCGATGTAAATGCACTATTCACATTAAACAATACTAATCAAACTCGCGGAAATGGAATGAAATTAAAAACCAAAAAGGCAAACCTAGATGTCACAAAGAGATTCTTCACCCACAGTGTGGCGACAGAGTGGAATAAACTACCAGCGAGAGTGGTGGAGAGCGACACAATAAACGGTTTCAAGGGAAGGCTTGACCTCTATCTGCAGAGGGCTGGGGTGATATGAAAAAAAAAAAAAAATTTTTTTTATGTATGTGTATGTGTGTGCACTGTACAGTATGTATATATATACTGTATATATATGTATGTATGTGTGTATGTATGTATGTGTATATGTGTGTGTGTGTGTATGTGCATGTACCGGTGTATATATATATATATATATATATATATATATATATATATATATATGCATATATACATATATAGTTTGTAATGCCAGACTGCCTAGTACAAAGGAGTACAAAGGAAATCAAGCAACAACAGATCTAGTGACCCTTCTAGGTTGCTTGTCCTCCAAAACACTGAGGATCAAGTGTCCAAACAGTGGTTTAGAGTGGGTAAGGGAACATTGGAAAGGGAATTACTGCCCTGGAACTAATGTCCGTGGCAGGATTAGGAAGTTAGTAGAGGACAGATGGGTTAGTAACTGAGGGGAGGATAAAGTTATTAATTTACAAACGCAGTCAGTCGCGGGTTTGATGAGAGATATTTGTCTAGGCGGAGTTTAAATGAATCAACGGTGATGCAGTCTATAACGTTTCGGGGAAGCCCATTCCACAAGTTGACAACTCGATTGAAGAAGAAATTCTTAGATTCGTGCGAGTTAAAAGATTTACCAATAATTTTGCAACCGTTTCCCCGCGTGTAATTAGATTGGTCGATAGTGAAGTACTTACTACAGTTCATATTGTCGATGCCTTTGATGATTTTGAACACTTGAATTAAGTCGCCTCTTAATCTGCGCTGGGTTAAAGGAAATAGATTTAATTCTCTAAGACGCTCTTCGTATGGTTTGTTCTTTAGGCTAGGTATCATTTTGGTAACTCTACGTTGAACTCGTTCTAGCTAGTTTATATCTTTTTGGTAATAAGGGCACCAGGATTGAACGCAGTATTCCAGAAGAGGGCGGACTAAGGAATTGTAAAGGGTTAGGATAATATCTTTGGATTTATGCTCAAATGACCTGCCTATAAAGCCAATTATTTTGTTTGCCTTCTTAACAACTTCTGAACATTGTTGACTCGGTTTTAGGTTACTCGATATTGTTACTCCCAGATCAGTTTCTCTGTTTACATTCTTAATCTGAGTGCCATTCATCGAATAGTTTGCTTTCTCATTTAGGTATCCGACATGTAGTACTTTACATTTATCCGCATTGAAACTCATTTGCCAAATTTGGGCCCAACATGACAATTTATCTAGATTGTGTTGCATATCGTCAACTTGTTCTTTTGAGAGTACGTTATTTGCAATTTTTGTATCGTCAGCAAATTTTGAGATTGTGCAGGTGAGACCCTCATCTATGTCGTTGATGTAAATTAGAAAAATAATTGGTCCTAGTACCGATCCCTGGGGTACCCCGCTACTTACATTGGTCCATTTAGATGCCTTACCGTTTATGACTACCCTTTGCTTTCTGTTGCTGAGCCAATTTTCTATCCATTTCAACACACCGTCTTGTATTCCATGCGCTTTTAGTTTTAGCAGTAAACGTTTGTGGGGAACTTTGTCAAAGGCCTTTTGAAAATCAAGGTATATAATATCTACAGCTTTACTCTCATCGTAGAGGTTGAGGATATCGTGGAAGAAGTCTAAGAGGTTTGTTAAACAGGAACGTTTTTTACGAAAGCCGTGTTGAGTATCTTTAAGTATGTTATTTTCCTCTAAGTGATTTACGAGTCTGTCTCGTATGACCGTTTCTAGCATTTTACATACAACTGAGGTTAAGCTAATTGGACGATAGTTACTGGGTAGGGATTTGCTGCCTTTTTTGAATATCGGTGTTACGTTGGCTAGCTTCCACTGATCAGGCATAGTTCCAGACTGCAAGGATTTATTGAATAGTAATGTCAGTGGTTTGGAGAGCTCATTCTTAGCTTCCTTTAGAACTCTAGGCGAGATTGTATCAGGTCCTGGCGTTTTATTTACCTTGAGTTTATCTAAACAATTCAATACTTCTCTCTCTGTAATGGTGATATTGCTTAGAACATCTGAATTATCAATCTGAATCGGCGATGGTGTAGGGATATCACTGAGGTCTTCTGTTGTAAAAACTGATGCAAAGAAGGTATTGAGGGCATTACTCATTTGTACTTCGTCTTTGGTGTATTCTCCTTTTCATCGACTAACGGTCCAACAGTTGAAGTAACTACTTTTTTCTTTCTGATATAACTATAGAATTCTTTCGGGTTTGTTTTACTTTGATTCGCAATATGTAACTCTAAGGTCTTTTTACTTTGGTTAATTAACTTTTTGGCTTTGCGTCGTAGCTCTACAAATTTCACCCGTTCTTCGTCATTTTGTGAGGATTTTAATCTATCATTAGCAAATTTGTTAGCAAGCAGGCAGTTTGAAATATCTTTATTCCACCATTTGGGCTTATTATTATGGCCTGGACGCCGTATTTTCGATGGTATGCAGTCTTGCACTGCTTTTAGGTAAGTGGTTTCGAATAACTTCCAAGATGTATTTATGTCGTTATTGTTAATTAAAAAGCTCCAGTCAGTTTCTTTAAACATAGCTCTAAGTTTATGGAAGTTTGCTTTCTTGAAATTAGGGATTTTTTCGATGCTACTATTTGGTTCGTTACTAGTAAACTTTAAAGTGAAAGTTATCGTACGATGGTCGCTGTTTCTGAATACATCACCAACATTCAAATTCTCTATCAATTCTTCTTTTGTTGCAAGTACAATGTCAAGAACGTTATTACCACGGGTCGGCATTCGAACAAATTGATAAAGCGAACTCTCTTGCAAGTTCGTATACAAGTCATGTCCGGAGTGTGAAGTAAGAGTATCGGCCCACTTGGTCACAGGTAAATTAAAGTCGCCCAAAATTACGGTATCATGTGAGTTACTTACATCTGCAATTTGTTCGTAAATTTCTCGGTCAGTTTGCACTGATTGAGCTGGAGGTCTGTATATTAACGTAAGTATTATTTTTGTACCTTTATTATTCTTTATTAGCACAAAAGATGTGTCGACGTTCACAATTTGAGGTTTTGACACGAGGGTCGGGTTAAGACTTTCTTTGATATAAAATAAAACGCCACCTCCATTTTTATTAATTCGGCTGTTCTCAAACATTACATAACCGGGAAGTGAATACTCTGCTAAAAAGTCTCTATCTTCTGTATTGAGCCAAGATTCTGTTATGCCAATCACATCATCATTTTCTGTAAACACTAGTTCCTCTAAATCTGAAAATTTATTGCGTATGCTATGAGCGTTTGCATAGAAAACCTTTAAAGTTGCGGTTTTAGAACTCGCAGAACGTTCTTTCATCGAATTTTTGGTTCTGGTCGGATCTACATTTACATTCATGGCTGTCCTCGGTCCTCGGTCGTTATCCCTGACGATTTTGAATTTGGGTCGTGTTGGTGGAGCTTTATCCAAATTCGCGGTTCTTGACGGATTAGTATTTAATTCCTTTGTAGGTTGCCGTCCTCGCTGTCCTCGGTCCTCCTTCCTGGTTGTCCTGTGCTGAGTCGATTTCTTCTCCGAAAATCCTTCACCGCATCGTTGAGAAGACGCCCAAAACGTGCTGCTCCCACCTGGTTCAGATGAACTCCATCGTCCGAAAACAAATAGTCATCGTAGTAGAAATTGTCCAAGGTGTCGACGAATCCCACGTTCTCCTTCCTGCAGAGGTTTGCTAGACAACGATTTGTGCTGGTGGCTATGTTGTAAAATCGGCTCTCTACACCGAGCCGGGGGACGATTCCTGAGACGATGATCCTTGATGACATCTCCTTAAACGACTTGATCAGCTGCTGGTACTTTAAAAGCAAATCTTCCGACCGGGTTCGCTGTACATCGTTGGATCCAACGTGGATGACGTACATTGTATTAGCAGGGGCCAGCTTTGATACTTCGTCAACTGCTGCAACTACGTCATCCACACCACCACCAGGGATACAAAAACGTTTCCTGGTCTTAGGTGCCCTGGCGCAAAACTCTGTGAGCTGACCACGTATCATCGAGTCTCCCACGAGCCGGAATTCTTCTATTTCCTCTTCGTCATCTGAGTCTGCGAGTATCTGGAAACGGTTTTGACACTCGGTAATCGGTATGTGTTTCCTGGTCTTGGGGCAAACGTTGTTCCTCACGACACGGAAGTTGTCTTGAGGGGGAAGAGAGTCACTATTTGTATCTTGAGTATCGGAAACATCAGCTGAAGTGGCTACTGTAGGCGTTGAATTGTTGGCAGTTGATGTTGGGGCGTTGGTGGCTGCTGGAGTTGCGGTGACAATTGAAGTTTGTGGTACTCCAACGTTGAGTGTTACAAACTCTTGGAGTGATTCCAGCTTCATGGTGAGGACGTTGATCTTGTTGTAGGCTTCATCTAATTTCACTGTAAAATTCTCTCGTTGCTGGCAGAGCCGGCAGACTTGAAGATCGATAGTAGCAAACATGGACTCACCAAACCTATCGGCGCAGTTCTCACAAGCGCGAGGCATGGTGACAGTCACTTTCTTCAGATCACTTCACTCACTTAAAAAACAATTCACTCACTTTAAAACACTTCACTCACTTTAAAAACACTTCAATCACTTCAACCGAAAACAAATATGCTGAAATACGCAGAAATAGGTTATCAGGGGTGATAGCCTAACCGAAAACAAAAAATTTGAGATACGCAGAATTAGGCTTCCAGGGGCGATAGCCTAACCAAAAGTTTTGTTTTTAAATTGAAATACGCAATAATAGGCTACCAGCGTTGAATAGCCTAACCGAAAATAATAAAATTGAAATTCGCAGAAATAGGCTACCAGGTGTGATAACCTAACCTTAAACAAATATATGTATAACAGAATATGTAACTAAATATACAATTCACCAAATAGAGATTATATAAAAATAACACTGCACACAAGGGGTAATATACTGTGTCAACAGATGGCCCTGGTGTCGCTGTAGCCTAGTAAAGCAGTAGCCTACTCTTTTTAGATAAAAAAGTGTATCAGTCAAAGGTTATTACAAGATCGTGCAAGCAACAACTAAAATTACAGATATATACTGTATAGCTACAGTAGGATACTAAATACAATATCTACAAGAGTTAATAATAAAACAGATTGACTGGCTATAGGCTAGGCTAGGTTTGGGTTAGGTTAAAAGCTTGGCAGGTTGGGTTAGGCTAGGTTAGTTTGTACAAATACCACCCTTAGCTTAAAGTAAAATCAGTCTGAGGAGAAAAAGTCAAGAATATATCTAGGGGGAAAAGATAAATGAATGCACTTAAATTTGGTACAAAATTTGCTGGAATTTAATATGTATAATCCCCCAAAAAGGTTTGTTTACAAAATGGCGTCGGCGTTAGTCTCTGTAGGCAGGTTAGTTAGTAAACAATATTGTTTATTAGCAAATTAATATGCAAAGCTTTACTTACATACAAGGCAGTTAAATAGATACTTACTACAGTAGGTAATGGGTAAAATTAGGGGCTACGATTTTATATAAAATAGTAATAAGAGAGCGTTTGTTTACAAAGCAAAACAAAACAATAGATGGCGCTAGTGGCGCCCTGTCCGAGCAGGAGTCTTGTGATAAACACAAAGTTTATCAGTCAATACACAGCGAAATATCGTGCAGTGTTACTTACTAAGCTACAGGATGGTTAAACGTGCTCTTAACCACCTTTCATGCACAAGAATGAAGAGGATGAGTAGTTAATACTCAAATTATGATCGATATCGTGAGAGCGTTGACAGAGCGTCTGCAGCGTCTGGCGGTAGCACGGGGTAAGGACCTTGAGATCTGTGTGGTCTGTGTATCTATGTAGCTCTATGTAGCTCTCTCTCTCTCTCTCTCTTTCTCTCTTATTAAAGACTTACGAATACTTTGGTATGGTATATAAATACAACTGCAAATATTGTTGTTTTATGGCTTTGTAATCGAATACGAACATTATTTTTTGACAATAATGAATTCTAGTATATCCGAACAAAATATTGAGTAGTAATACTTCATCCCTGGAGGGTGTGTAAGAGTTTTAGAGTATTGTAAGGGAGGGTAGGAGAGAGTGGGAGGTCGTTAACCTGTAGCAGAGTAAATTGTGAAACTAACATTTATAACAGAAATGTCACTGATAAACACTATTTTCACTCTGTGTAAGCTTTATTGGAATGTGTCGGTTGTACAGACAAAATAATACATAAGCCCAAAATATATTTATGAAAGCTTGCATTTTCAATGATAAACTGTAATGATAATATGTGACCTATATTTATGTATAATTGCTTCTCTGCATTATGTACTGTAGAAATATACAGTAAACGTATTTAATTACTCAACAAGAGATAATCAATACATTTGTGAAAGAAATGGGCTTCTCTGCATTATGTACTGTAGAAATATACAGTAAACGTATTTAATTACTCAACAAGAGATAATCAATACATTTGTGAAAGAAATGGGAATCATGAGAAATGAGAGCAAAGATAATTTCTAGATGAATGAATGATAAGAGAAGGAATCAAAGAAAGAAGTTGGAAAAGTAAGAAAAAAACAAAGTAAAAAGATAAAAGAACGACAAGGAGATAAGATTAGAACATGAAGCAGTCAATTTCAACGAGAGAGGGACAGATCGAATGAAAGAGGGTAGCATGTACGTTTTACTAGTTTTACACTTATACAACTAACACAAAAATATACAAGAATATATCGCACACTCCCGCACTGTTGTGCGTATGTGTCTGTGATACTAAATACTTGAAGCTAAGCTAAAACAGTGGTTATTTCGGCCTGAGGCTGTCTTCGTGGTGCAATGCATAAGTGTGTTGATTTTCGGTGTGAGCATCCTAGGTTCGAATCCCCGGACTGCCACATGTGTTTGTTAATTTCATTAATCGAGTTTAGGAGTAAAGTTGGTTGGTGGAGAGAACATAATAATAGGAAATCCATATTTCCAGATAATATAATTGAATATTGTTTTGTAATATCACACGTATATTTGAAATATATTTATCACACACATAATGCATCATATTGAGCATACATAAATTCCTTAATTAAATACAATGGAGAACACTGCCAGAACCATGGAAGAGTAAACATTTTGTGACCCAGGTGTTTAATCAGAAAATAAACTATCCCAAAGAAACTAGCATCATTATACAACTGAGCTTACTAAGGCAGATTATGTTTATCCATAGACTACAATAGATCTGGACTTGACACAATAATGGATTTTTGCAGTTAGGGACCCAAACTCTAGAACAAATCCCCAATCAAGTTCGATCCTCGCAACCGCGAAAATGTGATGGTTTTGAGGTTCGAACTTTGGGGTTCCATTTGTGTATCAAGTTCAGATCTACATGTAGTCTATGATTTATTGAATGTTCCTTTAGTGTCACGTTTCCTTGTTTTTACTATTTTGCTAAATGGTCGATGAATAAGCCAAAACGAGACGCTTTGGAGTGTGAGTTTAAAAAATGACGTGAAGAGATGTCTAGAAAAGGATAATGTGAAGGTTGGGGATGCTTAGAAGAAACTATTGGGAAAATAGCGAGCAATAAAATGCAATACTTGAAATGAGAACTAAGATGATGAGGTGAATGGAGGATTTTGATAGATTATGAAGGATTGAATTATCAGTTTGACCTAGAATAAGGAGGATAGCAATACAATATACTGTAAGCATCCGGGTAGATAATTAATCACATAGGCTATACTACAATGGATGAAGTACTGTAAGTTTGGAGAGTGTACTTGCTATTAGTGAGTGCACTTTACGGTTTAGACATTTGCCTAACTTTTGATTTAATCATATTTTCTCCTGCAACTCTCTTCTTCTTTATATACAGTACTTCCGAGGTCACATATAATTAAACGATTATACTGTTTTCTGATTCTTAACCGGTAACTGTTCTAATCATCTAATTATACGATGATTTGTGTATCAGAGGTGTGCATAATAATCAATAATCGTTCGTCAAATCGTCATAAGATGTAAACATGTATATTGATGAAACTTGTTCAATACTTTATTCGATCCTACTCTCCAGTTATCACCTTTCGCTCCCCAGAACTCGACCCCACAACATCCTGGATGGTGGCAACAACCTTAGGCTCCGACCTCTTCCCGATCATTATCACCACCAACGCCAGAGCCAGTCACAGATACACATACACCAATTATAAAGAGCCAACTGGGAAGCTTTCACAAACGAGACAGAACAACACTTTGAAACTCTAAACAGCACACCCATCACTAACATCAACAATGCTGTCCCCACATTCAACACAACTATCCAAAACGCTGACAAGAAACACATCCCAAGAGGTAACAGAAACTGACACAATCCCAACTTCTCACCAGAAATTCAAAACCTCATCAAACAACGCTAGTTAGTTAAAATAGGACCTCAGAGGCTATCAACCCTATTGGATTATTAAGCCAGCAAACTGCAAGTCAAGAATAACGTCCGGACTGGAGCCCATTTTCGAGAACTCCAGTCCCTTGTCAGACAACGCGACACACTGAAGCACTCCCCAGCAACCCACACACAGGACATCACACAGCAAATCCAAAATACTCAACACACAGATTAACAACAAAATAGCAGAACAACAAACACTAAATTGGAATAACTACCTTCAAACACTTGATCACAAAACAGATCCCAAAAACTCTACAAAACACTAAACAGCATCACACTTTCCAACAGCAACACAACACAATCACATGCTGCAATCACAACACCAGAATCTACTCCTTCATATAAACAACAAGCAAACACTCTCATTAAACATTTCCCTCATGTCAGCCACCTAATCCCCCATAAAGACGATCGACGTGTCATCCAACATAGGAGACAATTCCCCACAGACCTTGATTATGCACCCTTCACCAACAACCAGGCAAAACACATCACCTCCTATACATAGGGTACGTAGTACCCGTCTTGCTACACAATTCCACCCCTACTCTGTGCAACTCTCCAACTCAAGATTGAAACGATACTCCCAATCCTTCTTCTATTCAACAGCTGAGCTCTGGAGCTATATCCCAGAATCAGTCTTTTCCTCTTCCTATGACTTAAATTGCTTCAAGCTCCGTGTGTCCAGGCATTTTTGCTCGAACGTCCCTTGATTTTGGCCCTTTCACTCTTTCAACCCTGGGGAGGCACTCGCTACAGGCAGTTCGGCCTTTTGTCTCCCACGCTCACTAAGAAAAAAAACAAAAAAAACAAAAAAACAATCTCAAACACTCACCCACCTGTAGTCCAGACAACATAAGCAACATACACCTCAGACACCTTGTACCACAAGGCATACAAACACTCACCAACATATCAAACTAAAGTTATTCACACAACACAATACCAGACATCTGGAAGCATGGTGTCATCATTATATTCCCCAAACCCAACAAAGACTCCACGCTACCCTCCTCACACCGTCCTATCATACTCCTTTGCACCCCCTCCAAAGTCTTAGAATGCCTTTTACTACAACTGACCACACACGCTCTATCCCTTGCTCTAAAAATATATGGCTTCAGGCCACTAAACTCGACAAACACTCTTTTTACAGACCTTGCACAAAGAGCTTTTGACAGCATCAACTCATCCAGAACACCACATAGATCACTACTTGCCACACTCAACATTAGTAAAACCTTCGATGCCATTCCCCGCCACAACCTAACAAACAAAATCTACGACACAAACATGCACAACAATACAAAAAGGTGGCTGGCCATCTTCCTAGTAGGCAGATGTGCACATGTATCATTAGCCGGTCAGTCATCTAGCATCAGAAACTTCACAAACGGGGAGTCCCACAAGGATCCATCCCGTCGCCCGCGCTCTCCAATCTGTACATGCATGATATATACCTACACCCCACACACCCCAAATAAACATAGCTTCCTATGCAAGCAACATAGCACTCACATGCACACACCAAAATCCAGGCAGAGCAACACTTCTCTTTCAACCCTATCTCAACACACTACTGACTGGTGCACTACAAACAGACTCAAGTTGGTCCCAGCCAAATCCACCGCAACCCTCCTCACAAGCTGGACAGCCGAACACAAATATACCCTGCACCTCATAATAAACAACACCCCTCTAACACACACACACTCACCTATAATCCTAGGAGTAACATTTGATACTCTAATAATATTCAAACAACATACCACAAACATAAAAAATAAACTGACACCCAGACTTAACGCCCTCAGGTCACTTGCCATACAAAATTTGGACACAACAAAGAAACCACCACCACAGTTTACAAACAATACATAAGATCAGTGATGGAATATGCAAGCCCTGCCTGGACTTTTAACCTAGCTGAAACACATCACAAGACCTTGCAGACTATTCAAAATAAAGCCCTAAAAATCATCACAGGCTGCACTGCTACTACACCTACAGATCACCTACATAAAACAAAAAAAAGTCCACAAAGTCAAAGACCATCTGGACATGAGAGGCACTCAATTCCTGGCTGCAGCCTCCACAAACCAACACCACCCACTACACTACATGGTAACACACCCTCAGACACCAAGAAATATCCTAACAAAACACCCAGCAGACGGTATCACACACAAATACTGTCATCTCTACCTCCCTGCCCACCCCAAACCAGCTTCCAGAATCACATCCATACTTATAGATCTCGCTGTTCCATCCAATCACTCACAGACAACATGCAGCTGCAGGCACGACCCCCCAAAATCCATCCTTCCGAATCCTCCCTTCCTCGCGAGGACAGAGTCCACTTGGCCAGGTTGAGATGTGGGCACCATCCAGCTCTTCTGAGCTATCAGAAGAGACTAGATGGCTCCGTAGAAGACATCTGCCCGGGATGTAACACAGCACCCCATATCATTAAACACATCGTAGAAGACTGCATTTCACACAATCACATTACTACATCAAAACCTGCTCGAAACTATGCACATGTTGCTGATTATTAATAAATATTGGTTAATTCCCCCGTCTACTGATTATTCTTGTACTTTTCTTTCTCTCTCTCTCGCTCTCGTTCTTGCTCTTGCTCTCTCTCTCTCTCTCTCTAGACTTTCGTTTAAGTATGTTATTCACCCATTTATTCACTTATATAATGTGTGTTTAGTTGTATGATATATTCTACCATCCCCGCCTCCTATTCTTGATTTCGTTCTATAATTTATATTTACTTGTTTATATCCACCTTTAATGCCCTTTGATGTGTTTTATTTATTCCATAATTATATTCAGGTTTAACTTCACAGCACCAAGATTGTCTCCTTGTCGGATATGAACATTTGGAGAACTTGTGTGAAGGTGGCAATGCGTGTGGAGAATGAACAGAGAGAGCTTATTTAATCTGAATGTTGAGTTAAAGCAAGGGTGTGCGATTATAGGTTTGAGTCCCGGAGGGAAGAATGAAAACCTAATATTTAGTAGTGGCCCCGAAATCATTGACGATATGCCTATTAGTATAATAGTCCACTTTCAAGCGCCCGCGGTCAGCCAGTTTGAAACTACCGCCGCGGGGAGAAAGAGTCCTACGTCATAAGTGTAACGCTAATTCTTGTATGGAATCGTCTTATGATTGGGGTACTCACTACGAAAAAACTTTGTAAAAATGAAAAAAGAAAATTAACTTAATACTTGTTATATTAATGCTTTCCATCTCGGTGGATTTGTTGCGTGGATTCTATCCCTGACGTTGCTCTCAGAGACGCCATTCCCCCTTCAATGACATATTAAGACTAAACTCAAGACTACAAACGAATGGGAGGGGGATGGAAGGGAGGGCCCTACATCGTCAATGATTTCGGGGCCACTACTAAATATTAGGTTTTCATTCTTCCCTCCGGGACTCAAACCTATAATTTATTAGTGGCCCCTCCATCATTGACAATATGCCTGATATCTCAAGACTGGAGGGGGACATTCGTGACAATATCAAACCACTAACAAAATAACATAGGTAGAGACAAAGAATCATATAACAATTTAAGTCTTTATTGCTTACATACAATAAACGTACAAAAATTGAAAAGAAAGCAGTGCGTTACTTCGAAGAAGATCTGCTTATACTTGACCGACTAGGTACAAATGATACGATCTCACATTGGGATTCATAATAATTGTTGTCTAGGAACATACTTGTATTCTTGTTCAACTAATACAAACCCATATATCCGTGGATTATATCTTCTGTCCTTAACACTCCACGAGCGGCTAGGTCGGTAACTTCTACTACCCGCCAAGCGGGTGGTTTTACCCTAAACGACCTTGTTTCCGTGCTCTTTTTCATGCATAAACAAGAGCCGGAGCGTAATACAATTATGTATCCCTGAAAGGGCGATAATTGAGCTTTCCAATGACACCAGAACCATCCTTCTACGACCACGCGTTCTCTTGCAACGATCGTGCAAGACGAGTGCAAAATCCCTAAAATACGGTAATATCCTTACATAATTCCCTGTGTAGCGAGGCAGAGAGTGTGGATGTGTGTGGAGGGAACGTCAGTAGTCGTGCGGGACCCGTGCCGACCGGTAATGAGCCGAGCTGCGCTCCTCCCATCGCTCGTCTCTCTCTCAGAGCCATTATTGCTCAAAAATTGCACACGGACTAAAGTCGGGCCCCGCCACTTAGTCCTTGGTTCTCTAGGCCGACGTAAGTCGGGTCCCGCTAAACAATGGTTAAAACTATTTGTACATTTCATATAATTCGTACACTTTGTTTATACTATACAGTATATTTGTAACTATGATAGATATATTCAAAAATATAAACTTTATTTTAGAGCTGTAGAACCAGCTCGACTTATTAAGTATCAGCCGTCCGTCTGACTCAGTTGATAGTGTGCCTGTTTCCCATCTTACTGGTCTCGTGTTCAATCCCTGCTCAGATTGAGAAAAGAAAATCTGAGATTCAGCCGGCGGTTACTGTCTTCCCATGAGCAAGGGAGATGGGTAATGGTATCTTGTTGATTAAAGAAGTGTGAAGCGCTTGAGAATCCTCGAAGGAGGAGATACGGGCGCTATATCAGTAACCAGACGATTATTATTATTATTTATCACAGCTCGTGATCTTATCACAATATCCGGCGGAGGGGCTCTAGGGGTCTTTGTGCTTTCCGCCCCCCCCCCCTCCTTTTTCTACTTTAAGACTAAACTTAATTTGTAATAGCACATGGACTAACTAGACCCGCTGCCGTAATGCCACACAGGTTAGTTTTGGCTTATCCAGAGCCACAGACAGGTATCGCGTCAAGAAAGTATGATTGGAAGCCCACAACTTAGTGATAGCTATGTTATCAATTGAATAATTTTGTAAGAATCTGAGAGTGATGGCCCACTTTCTTATGTCATGGGCTCTGCCCACTACACCGGGATTACTTTCCCTAATGACGTCTACGAGTAAAGAAGCTAATTTCCTTCTTGTGACGTGAGTACCTGTACTGTTGACCCATAAAAAGCCTGGTTGTTGAGGTTGTGCTACCCTCATAAACTTAAGTAAAGCCTGCACTGGGAACAAAATGTGATGCGTATGACCACGTTTCAGTGCCAGGACTGTAAATTCAGAAAACACATGATCACAGTGTTCATTCTTTGCTATGGATGTGGGAGACGGAGTGTTTGTTAGGTTCGTTGCTCATCGCCGCCAGCTCCGATACTCTGTTTCCTGTCGCCAAAGCCATAAGGAACACAGCCTTCTTTAATAATGAGTCAAAGTCCGGCGCATGATTATATTTGCGCGAATGAAGCAAAGATAAAGCTTTGTCCAGCGAGCAGGTAGGCATGAGCTGACGTGGTGGTGGGCGCACTTTAAAACAAGCCCTCATGAACCCTTTTTCCTCTTCCTACGGTATGGATAGACCAGTAAGGTCGGAAATGGGGTTTCTAATGGCAGACAAGTGATTTTTTAGTGTAACTACAGAAAAACACTTTTGTTCAAACAAATTGTCTATGTACTGAAACACCAAAGCTACTGATGAGTCTGTTTGCGCTGTTTCCACTATCCAGGTTGTGAATGTTTTTCAATACTGTTGTTGTTGTTGTTGTTGTTCCCCAGGCTGTCTGGCCGAACAGCCCCAAGGTCTCTAGCAAGGCCAAGGCCATAAATGAGCGCCCCCACAAAATCCTCCCTGCTTACCACTAACAAAGCCCGGGTGACCGAAGCCACTCCAAGGCAGGGAGCTGAGGACACGCCCAGGAAACTAAAGCCCCACCCAAGGCCCTGTGCCCCTCAGCAATTATGAAGGGAAAGTTGAGGGGCAAGGGAAAAATGTGACGCTTTGGCTACCAATCTGCCAACTTCTAGGTTGGCAGTAGGGAGGTCAATCCACGGAAAAGACGCCGACACTTGAGATCTAGAATATATATAAGTACAAGGAACAGTCAGAGTATGGGTATGGCAGAGATCGCTCAGCTCTCACTCTGATAGATCAGCCCTTCACCACATGACTATAACCCAATCCTCTCAGCATCAGCTAGGAAAGGCCCTAGAAAGCCGCCTTTGGCGGGGGGGATAGCTCCCCTATTTCAACTCCTTTCGGGGTTGGGCACCCGCTTGTTTTCCAATGTGATTGGTATTGTATCCTGGTAGACATTGTATACTGATTAAGACATTTATTTGTAACACTCTCTCCGTACTGAGTTTGCCATTTGGCATTTTGAATGTCCAGAAGGCAAAAGTCAGCGAGGTCTCTAGGTTGCCAATTGTCTCCAAGTGAAACTACGAGACCGGGAGTGACACCGGGTTCTCGCACCACGCTTTCAATTGGTGGTACCACACATGAGCCGCCCAAAGTGGCGAGATCATCGAGACTAAGCCCCGGTAATCCCATAGTTTGTAAACTACTTGACCCATGAGTGAAACGTCTGGAGGCGGAAACAGATAGATGGAATTCCATTTGTTCCAGTCCTCCAACAATGCATTTGGACTCCCCGCCGAAGTCATTTCCCAGCGGGATAAGAAGAGAGGGGGTCTGTGGTTTCCCTCGGACATGAATAGATCCACTTGTGGATGGTATGGCTCTGCAATCATCTTGTTGAAGATGTTTTGCTTGAGTGCCCATTCTACTGTGGTGCTCTGTCTCCGAGACAGAGCGTCTGCCCAGATGTTCGCCACGCCCGGGAGGTAAGATGCATGTAGATGAATGCTCAGCTTTTCGGCCAGAGCAAACATCTGTTCCAACAATTCTAGTAACTTCCGAGACCTCGTTGACCCATGCTTTTGAATGCAGTGTACCGTGTTCAAATTGTCCATTCGAAAGGCAATTGACTTCCCCTGTAACGAAGAGCCGTGAGTTTGAAGGAAAAACAAAGGGACTAGAACCTCTTGTTTGTTGATATGAAAGTTCTCGTCTTGGGACCACAGACCTTGACCCTGATGGCCTAGGTTCGACTGATATCCCCAGCCTATTGTCCCTGAAGCATCTGTGTCTATCCATACTGTAGGTGGGTGAGAAACCCACGTCATTATTGAGTGCAATGTCTCCTTCTTTGCCCAGACCGACAGTAAGTTGTGAATTAATGGAGGAATGGTCCATAATTTTCCCTCCGGCAAGAGTGGGAAACATTTGTTGCCTTCCAGGATTAATCTCTTTATTTCAACCGGCCCAACTTCACAGTTAGTTGAATCCTGTTGAGAGAATCGACCAGGGACTCCCACGTTCTCCTCGTCGTGTTCAGACTGTGGAGAAACCGAAACACTTTCCTGCAAAATCTGTTGCGGTTGTCCACACTCTGAGTGAGAGTAAGATTGGCTGTGTCCCAGACCAGCCCTATCCACTGAATTACCCGTGTGGAAACGAGGAGCAACTTTGCCAAGTTGACCTTGAACCCTAGGGTTTGTACATGATTTATCACTTGATTTACATGGATATGACATAAACTCTCTGACTCTGCCACTACTAGCCAGTCGTCTAGGTACCACAACACCTTAATCCCCTGAGCTAACATTGGCATAAGGGCCTGCCGGACTAATTTTGTGAAAATTCTCGGTGCCAGGTTCAAACCGAATGGCAATCTCTGAAAGACATAAGTCTCTTGCCTGATCCTCAAGGCGAGGAATTTTTGGAACCTTTTGTTTATGGGGACATGCCAATAGGCGTCTTTCAGGTCTAGTGAGCACATCCAGCCTTGCGGTGGGAGTGTGAGCCTGATTTGATTCACAGTGAGCATCCTGAAGGGTAAATTGTGAATGTGTGTGTTCAGACACGAGAGATCTACTACTGGTCGCATCTGTACACTGTCCCTCTTTGGCACTAGAAAAAGTCTGGAAGTGAAAACGTGGCAAGTTGGATCGACTAGGACAATGACATGCTTGGTAATAATTTCTTGGACTAGTGACTCCACCTCTAAAAAAACATGATGGAATTCTCGAGTTTGACGTAAACGAGGTCGCCAGAGCCACCTCCAAGTGATTCCTTTGCTTACCGCTGTCCGAGCCAAATCCACTGGGCCCAGGCCCTGCGACATACATGGAATGACTCAGTCGCTTGACTGGGCTTGTCCGGCAGAACTACTCTCGAATCCAACTCGCCTGCGGTAGGGCCCGGGAGAGAGAGAGTTTGATTAACTAGTTTTTTTGGTGGTGGTGGGGCGGAGGTAGACGGCTGACTAGGTTTGGCAGATGTCGTTCCCTGCTGAGGCTTGTGTTGTGACTTACCCTTGTTATTCCACTTGCCTGATTTTTTACCCTGCTTTTGCTTGTGCTGAGTACCTCCCTGCTGTTGGGGAGACCTGGAGTCCTGAGAGGACTGTTTAGCACCGGTATATTGAGACTTAGCTCCACCTTTTGGTTTCTTGAAAGACTCCTTCTTAGGCTGGGAGGTACTCGTCTTCAAGCTATCTACCATATTATATACTGCCGCCCTCCGTGTGTCTAAGTTTAGCAAAGAGGAAGTTAAGACAGGGGAAAGTGTTACCCGGCGACCAATGTCTTCCGGTAACCTCTTCACCATGTACACCCGTAAGTCCTAGCGTGCACGAACAGCCTCCATTAAGGCTATTCTGATATCACCTAGGGACTGTATTGAATTTTACAATAGAAGCCGCCGGGACAGTTCCGTGGCCTTCCGTACATTTTGGTCAGAGATGGCTGTTATAGTCCTCATGAGTGACTGGGCTATTTGGCGATTTAAGAGGAATTGTGAGAATAGTCTGTATGCTTTGTATCTCAATTTGAAATCTCTGTCTAAGTGGGCTGGAGGGGGTGATGAGAAAGGTTCCTGTAATTCATAAAGGGACAGTTTGGGAGCTGCCAGGAAATCAAACAAAGCAGGGGACACCCCTCCAGCCTTATTAATGGGTAATGAGAACCATGAATGGGTTTCCTGAGGAATTTGGTGGGAGGATTTTGAGGTAATGGTAGCTACAAATTATTGCGCCTCGGCTTCCCCGTCCACCCACGGGCCCACACCTACCTGCCCCACCTGCAGGACTGGGTTGTGACTCTTATAGAGTACCGGGATTGTATCCAATTCTGGTGTCAGCGAGTTGAGTGACTTTATGTCATTCACGCCGTTAGATCGTGACCAGTCCGCAAAAAGTCGTGCAGCCGAGGCAGGAGGTAATGCAGGAGTAGCAGAGTATACAAAGAAGTCAGAGGAATATACATTAGGTATAACCTTAATTGTAACATCCAATAGTTGTCCTTGTGCATCTTTGGCTCTAAGTTTCTTGCTCCTACTCACTTCAATGATCCAGTCACTAGGGACCGGAAGCTCCTCCGATACCATCGTTTGCGCCATATGTGGGTTCTGTGCGATAGCTGGTACCCATGAACAGTCTGGCCCGTACAAGAGAGGCATAGGGCCTCTCCTCTGTGGGAGTTTATCGAGAGGAGGAGTAATGTCCGTGATCACCCTAACATTTGTGGTTGTCAAGGAGGCGGGCACTGTCGTGCCACTTGCCATGATATTCGCAGGATTGACGGTAAGGGGAGGAAATTACTTATTGGGAGGCTTAACTCCGGTCGGTTCTAAAGGCCGCACTGTTGACTCGATCAGGGGATCTGCCGGAGTAGTACAGGAAGGACCCTGGGAAGTAGGAATATGATACTGGCGCATGACTATATGTAAAATATCATTGAGGTCATCTGTCGTTAAACATTTACTATGGGACTCTCTGGAGGCCTCAGAACCCTCCTCAGATACTTCCTCATTAGGTCTTGGTTGAGCCGAGGACAGATCAATGTCCTCTGGCTCCTCCGGTAGTTCCACAATTTCCGGCGTTGATTGCCGTGGTTCTGGCACCTGATCGTTTATCGGCCAAAGTAAATCAAGGACCGACGAGGGGATTGTTTGTACATTATCACATTCCCTAGTCGTGTCCTGAGTCTGAACTAAAGGATGTACCTGAGAGGGCTCTGACTGTCTCCAGACACCCCTATCCTAATCAGCGGGTGGTTGGCAGTCCAGTATCACCTCGTTAGAATTGTCACAACTTTGGCGTGTACAAGTCGAAAAGCCTCGGTACTGTTCTGCTAGTACCCTCTGTGACACTACCGGGGGACCTCTACGTGTCACAGCAAAGTTTAATTTAGGTATAGCAAAGGTAAAATCCTGTGGTTCACTTAAAGATTCCCTAGGTACATCCCTGGGATTCGACTCAGTCCCCTCCGTCCCTACCTCCGAGCTGCCAGATTGGACGTTAGGTAATGTGGAGGGAAGTGGCCGTGACCCTGGTGATGGCCGGTGCCGTGGCTGTGCCTCATCTGTGCGGGCACTTTTATGTCCTGTCAATGATTTGGGGGTCGAAGTAACTGACTCCTCTTTCCGTCGTTTGTTTGACCTAGAAGATGAATCGACGGAAGACTGACGGGCGTGTCTATGAGGGGGCCTAGATTTGGACCGAGACTTGGTCCAAGGTGAAGGTGAACGTCTTCGTTTCCTCCGGCCGGGGAGGGGTTGCCTCAGAACTGTCGCTACTCTCACTACTACTTACTAGCCCTTTAGATAATACTTTAGATTTAGCTTTCGTTTTAGGAGTTGACTTGGACGGCGTTAATTTTAAAGATGGAGATATGATAACCAGATGATCCCAAAGGGCTTCGTCATCACAGTGCAAGGCCTTATGGGCAACGTCTTTAGCGTAAACATTATATAAGTTCTTAATCTCCTTCAGTGCCACTAGGCATGAGTGATCTCTCTTGTCGAACAGTCCCGCTCGCAGTTCCAAACACACGGTGCATTTCTTCGACAACCAGAGACCCTGTGATCTATCAAGGCACTTCACACATCTTACGCATAGTTTATGTGCGAACACTGGTAAAAGAGAGCAGGTAGGAGTAGCGCATAGAATGAACTGAGGCATGATGGAGCTAAACAAACAAAAAACCCGCGGTGATCGGCCCCTCACCTGCTGCCTGTGCTGCTACCGATGTGTTGTGATTTGGAAATAGAACATTTCCAGGAATCAATGCTCATAAGGATAATCCGAGAGGTTTTACACATCGTACCTCAAGTCCGCCAGAAAAATAGCTATAGCCACTGCTACTCTAACCTTCCGCTGGACCTGAAAGTGAAAAACTTAGGTTATTCAATTCTAGAACTGCTTACCTGTGACAAAGTGCCACTGGCCCACTAATACCTTAGCTCTTTACTATCCCTGACTATTTGGAATAGATAGATAGTATTTCCACACTTGACTGTTGCGCCGGGCGTTCAAAGTCATGCCACGTGAGGCTATCGGTCTGGGCGAGTTCACTCGGCGGGCCGAGATAACTCCCTTAGGAATTAGCATTTCCGCCGGGAGGTTCGTGGTATAGCTCACCACACCGGGAAATTTGGTTCATTCCTTACTCGTCTGCGAGACGAGAAAATGGCGGCAATACACAGAAAACCCGCCGGAAAAACAAACCAAAATTTTCAGAGGTGTTGACTTATTAAAATCTAAAACTTGCAAACTAAACAAACCAAAATTGGGACAAGGACAATATAAAGTCAAATTAAAATATCAAAATCGCTATGTGGAAACAACGCTTACTAAAATGAAAATTATTAAATAAAAGAACACAATCCACCACATAGGGTGTACATTACTACATGAGCAAGTTAATCTGTTTCCCAAGCAAACTAATCGCACATATAACAACGCACTATCGTCACGTTAAAGGAATTAGTCAAGTTTGGGAAGTCCGGGATGTTCTGGTAAATTTTACTAAACTCTGCATGAAAAAAGAAACTACATGTTAAATGTCAAAATATTATTTAAAATCAAATTTGCAACATGACAAGACATTAACAATAGTACAAAATACAAATATTGATAAGATATCTATACTATTACAAAATAATATATAAAATACAGTACACCACTCACTAACGATAGTGCTATCGGGTAGGTACCTGTAAGCATAGCATGCCTCAAGTGACCCCTATCAATAACTACCCTACAAATAACCTACATTTATCGCAAAAATAAACTAAGGAAATCGCAAAAGCAAGTGTGACGCTCCTGCATAGTAGCCACGTGCGGGCATGCGCGAGTGTCGGCTGCCCAGCCGTTTAGAAACCGGCTGGCGGCAGCCGGCCGGCCGGCTTTTCCTTAGTATATATCCTACGACAATGTAACTAATGTCTGGGATATTCTTATAGACCCGCACGACTTTACTAGGATACCCGTGGGAGTCTGGGGGCATTTTCTTGTCTGTGTCCCTGTGTGTCTAGTGTTGTGTTGTGTGAGGGCCCTTGCCTAGTCCACTCAGCACTGCGCTAGCACGTCTTGCTTTTGTTTTAGGGTCGCCAGGAGAGAGTCAGATACTTGCGATCTGAGTCTCTCAAGAGAGCACCCTTTCAATTAGAGTGATTTGGCGCACAGACTTGGGAACGTCCCTAGGCTAGAGCAGGTGGCTCAGCCCGGGTATCCGAAGCCTATATCCTTCCGGCTAGACCTCTGCCACCTGGCAGATTAACAGCTAGGGGTTTATTATTTCTGCATGCTTGTTATTGTGCCACAGTTTACCGTTGTTGTGAGCATTGTGAGTCAGGGTGTGGCTTAGAGACTCTGTCCGAGCAGGCTTGCCTGACTAAGAGTGAGAAGCACACCTGTATGTGGTTATGTTGCGAGTTGCTGCCTTTATTTAATTATACCTATGCCATTATACACTGTATGGCCTATCACTAGTATTTATTCCTGCTTATGAGTTAAGAGTTCTCTAAATCCGTAACTTACTTTCTTTGCTAAGCATCAGATCCTACAGTAGCCGCATGCAGTTTAGAAACCTGCATCTTGTCTACCTGTACGATGTTTTGAGGACTGTTTGCTTTCACCTTCTTTCACGCAGGGGTGATTAGTTGTATTAATTAACGTAACGTTAAATGTACTTTCTTCTAGTTTGTTATTAAATTGTTTCTGCAATTTAATTCCGTTATCTATCTTTTCCTCGAAGCTTTAAGTCAACTTAATTGTGTGATCTTTTATATAGCCTGCTTGATTATCAGCAGTCTATAGTGCGTGCACCCTGTAACCGAGTCATAGGATACCTTGTTGTCCAGGCAGGACTCTTGACGGTTTAGGGTGGTTTGTTGCCTGGGTTTATAGATAAGGGTTGGATCTAGCGTTTTCCGTTGTTGCTTGTTGCCGCATACCTAGTCCAATAGAAAGAGCCCAGTGTTTATATATCCCAGGACGTAACACAAGCAATTGATACTATCGACAATGAATACATATAATATAAAGACAAATAATTGCAAAATATGAAGTAACAACAGATTTAAACAAAGAGTACCCTTTTATCAAGAACAATCAATTTAAAAAATCATCAATATTAATATTAGAAAAAGAAAAAGATAAACAATAAATACAGACAAAAAGTAAGCGGAGGTTTTACAAGAAACTTCAAGTTAAAAATGCTTGATTAAAATGATTGATGTCAAATTTTAGAATACAGTCACAATAATTGACCCTAAAAAGATTAAATTTATGGAACAATTTACTTGCCTCAAAACCTCTGTCTACTAAGAGTCTGTATTGTAACCTAGCTCTAGGCCAAAAGTCATCTACTTTAGTGCAGATTTTACAAAATCATATTAACTGGGAATAAACACAATTATAAGTTATTTTACTATCGATATTACTACTAGGGAAAGGAAAGTTTATTACGTTAAAATTAAAATCATCAACTTTGTGATATACTTTAAGTATGCACTGTTCATTAACAATCTCTATATTTATATCAAGAACATTTTCAACTTTATAATTTAAGTTACATTGTGTGAGGGGAATAGAATTAGGGTAAATAACTTTAGCAACTTGATTAAAATTTAACAAATTGCAAACGAGAATATCATCAATATATCTACTATTATTACTTAACAATTTAGCAAGTGCTAATTTTTCTGGGATTTTTTTTTTCTTGCTACTGTCAACTAAGTCTTATATATATATATTTAAATTCTAAAGCAAGCAAGAATAAGTCTGCAATTAAAGGGCTAGCATTTCCACCCATAGGAATTCCTAATATTTGTTTGAAAATGTAAGGCCCGAATCTAACATAAGTATTGAAAAGGAGGAATTTAAGGGCATCTTTAAGTTTAGTTCAATCAAAATATACAGAACTAGTGGGAGTAGAGCTAAGTGATGCATTATTAAAATATGTATAAACATTTATGAAATAATTACCATTCCTAACGAACCTGTCAAAGTGCAAATCTATAATAAAGCAAAGCTCTGAATATACTAAATCTAAAGGCAAATTGGTATACAAAGTTGAAAAGTCGAAGCTATGTACCGAGGTAACTTTCGGCATGGTATTTATTTTATCAATAACTTCTAATGAATTGTCAACACTCCAATAATAGTTAATGCCAGTTCTTCTCATGATGGTATTACAATATCTTTTATGAGTACTTTTAATGTATTTTAAGCAATTTACGACTTCTTCTGATAGAGTTTTAGTGGTAGCAAATTTTGCTCCGGCAGTAAAGCGATATTTATAAGGTCTTTTATGAAATTTAGGTAACATGTATAATTTTGCAATGCACTTGTTCTTATCAGAAAGTTTAATATCAAATGTTATAGTTTTCTTGGTATGTTCATCGATTAAGTTATCAATATTCAGATTATTTTGAATTTCATAAACAGAATTACCGCAAATATTTTTACGTAATATGTTACCCTTAATGCCTAATTCTTTTTTCATGTTTTCAAGAAAAGATTTCTTACATGTGAAGCTATAATTATTGCTGGCTTTATCTACTGTAGTGATTACAAAATGTTTATGTAAATGTATTAAATCAGCTTTAACCCCTTATTGGCGGCGTGCATCATAAGTCGAGTGAAATAAATTTGGACTATGTGGCGGCGCGCGACATAGGTCGTGTGGCAATTTCAGCACATAATGTTGCTGAGAGAGAGAGACAAGTGGTGGCAGGAGAGTAGCGAGCGTATGACTGCTCCAGACCACCGCGGCGGACCAACTGACATGAATTCCACCCTCCTCCACCCTCTCACACTCGCTACATAGTGAAATGTATGGGGAAAGTACCGAATTACATGGGTTTTGCACTCGTGTTGCGCGGTTGTTGCAAGAAAACTAGCCGTCATACAAGGATCGTTGTGGTGTCATTGGAAAGCTCTGTTTATGCCCTTTCAGGGATAGATACTTGTTTTACGCTCTGCGTCTTATTTAGGCATGAAAATGATCACGTAAACAGCCCTATTTTGGGTAAAAACACCCCGCTGGTGGCTACATATTATATACCGCCTAGGCCGCTCTTAAGGTGTTAAGCTTATTATAATTATAGTCTATAAAATCTGAAAGATTAAATTCATTTTTAAGCGAGAAAATTGTATTTCAAATTAACTTAATTAATCATTTAGACCATGCTTCTAGTTCTCTCGCATCGCAGCACACGAAGCACACAATTTTTAACAATTTATCTTTTAATTTATTGACTGAAAAAACAATATCTTTTAAAATTATGTCCCATGTTACTTTATTACTCCCTATTCTAAATTTAAACCCTTTACGACATAGCTCCGCTAATTTGTTGTTTGCAAAATGTTTAACTAGTTCTACATCACCTGTTAATATGTGACATATCGGACTATAAATGAACTTTGCTAGTGCATCACGTCTGCTAGCTGGCATATCCATGACTCTTTCACACACGCATTTATTATTATTGAAAATATAATTTTCTGAAAGATTTCCTAAACCTTTATTATAATTACAAATAATAGACCCAACAGGTCGTTCATATGAATACACTATTAATGGTTTGAAATCTTTACAACCATCTGGTAACATGGACTTAACTTTCTTTGAATTAATAAGACTGTTAACATTAATTTTGTCTAAAATTTTAGAGGAATAATTTAAAGTGGACATGACTTTATCTGGGTTATCTTTGGATTTCTTAGAATTAGCTCTAATATATCCCATAAAAGCAAAGACTATATTCTTAAATTTATTTGTGAAATTATGTTTATTGTTTAGAATATTTTCTATAAAAGGAGCAAAACTTTTCTTTTGTAGGCCTTTCAATGAATCTGTTATTTTTTTAATTCCAAAATTTCGATATAATGAATATAAAACCTACATTTTTGTATTTGATTGTTAAGTCCAAATGGATAGATGGTCATTAATTTTCCAATCCAATAATTTTCTCTATCTAAAACATTTTGATTACTTTGAACAATTTCTATAATTTTGTATTTACAATCAAATTTAGTACAATCTGTGTTAAAATGCTTATATAGAAGAATCTTGGAGTCGATACCGTTCTTAATTCCCGATCTATGCCCGTAGGCTCTTTCTCTTAAACATTGCTCCGTCTTTCCAACATATTGTATACCACATTTATCACAGGTTATTAAATAGATAACATTCTTTACTTTACATAGAGATGTTACATTAACAGAAGAATTAAAAAACAAATTTTTTGTATTGGTAATGTAACTTTTAAAAAATGTTTGATGTTCAAAATCAAATTAATTCATACAGAGTTTACATTTACAGTTATCATCGAAAAGACGCCGGTTATTTTCATTTGTATTGTTCATTTTTAAGTTTTTGTAATTTTGTCGGGTGCGAGGGTATAGAGAATTTTTCTAACACATAGTCCGTGGCCGGTCCTGGTTCGTCAACGAATACAAGTAAAGGAAGGGACAGTACATGGGGAACACGTCGTATACTAATGTTGCCACTAGTACAGACCGGCCTCACATCTATACTGTCCCTGAACATATATAAATTTAAATGTAAAACTTGCAAACTAAACAAACCAAAATTGGGACAAGGACAATATAAAGTCAAATTAAATTATCAAAATCGCTATGTGGAAACAACGCTTACTAAAATGAAAATTATTAAATAAAAGAACACAATCCACCACATAGGGTGTACATTATTACTACATGAGCAAGTTAATCTGTTTCCCAAGCAAACTAATCGCACATATAACAACGCACTATCGTCACGTTAAAGGAATTAGTCAAGTTTGGGAAGTCCGAGACGTTCTGGTAAATTTTACTATATTCTGCATGAATAAAGAAACTACATGTTAAATGTCAAAATATTATTTAAAATCAAATTTGCAACATGACAAGACATTAACAATAGTACATAATACAAATATTGATAAGATATCTATACTATTACAAAATAATATATAAAATACAGTACAGCACTCACTAACGATAGTGCTATCGGGTAGGTACCTGTAAGCATAGCATGCCTCAAGTGACCCCTATCAATAACTACCCTACAAATATCCTACATTTATCGCACAAATAAACTAAGGAAATCGCAAAAGCAAGCAATTGATACTATCGACAATGAATACATATAATATAAAGACAAATAATTGCAAAATATAAAGTAACAACAGATTTAAACAAAGAGAACTCTTTTAAAAAGAACAATCAATTTAAAAAATATATTAGAAAATTAAAAAGATAAACAATAAATACAGACAAAAAGTAAGCAGAGGTTATACAAGAAACTTCAAGTTAAAAATGCTTGATTAAAATTATTGATGTCAAGTTTTAGAATACAGTCACAATAATTGACCCTAAAAAGATTAAATTTATTGAACAATTTACGTGCCTCAAAATGAGAAAGTCAGACACCCCAAAAAATCCACACCACCATCAGGACGTCTTCTGACTCCCTGTTTTACATGTAAAATAACACTACATGCAAAACACGAGGGAAACTTAGGGCTACAATAGTATTATAATTGTATTAATAAAATAAATAACCCCTAGTCCACTAAGGAGACCCCTAATGAGGCTGGCCATGAGGCTAATAGTAATCATCATCTTGGCTGGTTACCTACCTCCTGAAGACACAGCAGCAGCATATGGTGAAAAGGCCCACGCGAGAGGGCAAGCGCAGGCTCGGACACTAGAAGGTTCCACACCACGTGTGACAACCCTTGAACGCCTGCTAAACAAAGATAATGCAACTGCCTCATAGAGACAGCCTGAAGCATATTCCTGCGGATATAGTAGCATCCTAACTAGTAGATAAGAGCAACAGCTAAGGCGCAGAGAAACAAACACAAAAACACATGAGGCGCTGATCCTGGGGGACACGAAGGCGCCTGTACAATAGTACCCTATTTTAACACTTCCTGCGGACATACCAATGGGGCAGCCTGTGCTAGCTAGTCTAAAACCTGTTCAATACAACTCAGATATATACAAATGAGCAAGGACTCACTAGAAGAGAGAGAACGAAGAATGTGGCGGAGCACAGGCCGCGCACAACCACACGGTATGAACGCGGGGAGAGGAAGGGGGAATGGCGTCTCTGAGAGCAACGTCAGGGATAGAATCCACGCAAGAAGACCACGAAGATGTAAAGCATTAATATAACAAGTATTAAATACATTTTAATTTTATATTTTTTACGAAGTTTTTTCGTAGTGAGTACCTCAATCATAAGACGATTCCATAAGAGAATTAGCATTACACTTATGACGTAGGACTCTTTCTCCCCGCGGCGGTAGTTTCAAACTGGCTGACCGCGGGTGCTTGAAAATGGATTATTATACTAATAGGCATATCGTCAATGATGGAGGGGCCACTACTAAATATCCCCATGGTTGTTCAATATTCATATGGATGGAGTCCTGAAAGAAATACAAGGAAGAGCAGTGGAGGTTGGTGAACCCCTGATAAGGGAAGGAGGCGAGTGGAATTGCCTGTTTGCTAACTATACAGTTCTGATGAGTGATAATCAGTGTGAGAAATGGAACCTGAAGGTAAATGCCGGGAATGGTATTTGAAAGGAGTGCAGTCACAGAGTGTGATGTCAGGTTATAGAGAATGTCAGTTCACTTAAGTATTTGGGCAGTGATGAGAAGGAAGTCTGGACAATGCAGTGCTGAAAAGGGTGCAACATGGGAAGAAGGTTGTAGAAACCCTGAAAACAGTGACAAGGAATAGTGTGGTCAGCATGGAAGTAAAGAAGTCATTGCATGATAGTGTGGTAATCCCAACATCGATGTACAGGAGTGATGCATGGTCGTTGTTGGAGAGGCACAAATTAAGAGTGAGAAGGGTGGAAATTAGTTACTTTAGAAGTGCATATGGAGTTCTATGGAGGGATAGACATATGAATGAGGAAGTACGAGAGCGGTGTAGTGTGTATGTGGATGTGCTGGTAAAGGCCGTGTCTCACACAGTACGTTAGCCGCCGACCACAGCCGATGTTTTCAAAATATTTGATTTTTTTCTTGATCCTCTGACATCGTCTGTGATCGTGTAAAAAAATTGCCTCGTATCGTGGTAGGCGAGGGGTGGTCGAGTGGCGCGGAAATAGTCGGCAGTGATCGGCCAAAAAATAGTGGCTGCACTATTTTAGGGCCGATTGTCGGCAGGAAAAACCATTAAAAATTTACGTGCAACGTACGTGCAACTGACGTGCAACGATCGTACGTGTATCCTGTGCATGTCTTCATTGACGTCCTCTGGTCGGCCAATTTTTTTGACAGACGATTAGTACGGCCATAATTCGACAAATGCACGATATTTACACAACCACCCTACAATAAATCGTGTTTATAGTATGATATAATAACGTTCCATTTCATTAGAGTACGATAACAACACAATAAATCGTATATCCGACACGTATAGCGCAGGATCGACACATTAAATTTACGTCAAATGTACGACAGGCACAGGACCATTGTCAGTTAAATCGTGTTGAACTTGTGTGGTGCATCGTGGCTGTGTGGACAGGGTGCAGCCTAACACACGCTCTGCCCAGGAATTTTCCACGCCTCCCACGTTCATCATACGTCGTGGCAGCGCGGCTGTGCCCGGCCATAAAACTTACGCGACTGGAGGACGAACAGTCAGTTCTCTCTACAGCCCCACGGAAGCACAATACCTCCTCCAGCCTAGACAACAAGCATGGTGGGCAGAGGACTAAAGAATATGAAGTTAATTGCCCCCCCTCAGCAATCAGAAGACCTGTTTGCGCCCGAAGATGATGAAGGCGACGCCCCTGCACAGGAAGAATCATCGACAGAAGAGGAGGACAATGATTCACAAGAGTGTGGGCAACCTTTGACCACCCCACCAGGCCCCAGTCGCGAGCTTTCCCCATCACCACGCCTGAACACACAGCCCACAGGGAGAGGGATCCGATGACGACCAAGAATCAATCACGCCATCACCCACAAACGGCAGCCAACAAACCAGCAATGACAAGGGCAAGCCAAGTGCCAAGATGAAGCGGGTCTACTCCATCCTCTCTGAAGAAAAGGAGATGATTGTGGCAGAATGGTACAGGGAGCATGAGCTCCTGTATAACAAGAAGCTGAAGGCCTACCGTGACAGAGAGAAGAAGGACAGAGTGCACCGGGAGATTGCAGCTAAGATCAACGTAACTGGTGCGTTAAAGTGCCTTTATTATTTGAGTGTTATTATATATAAACAATGTACTGACCAAGCCTTTGATAATGTTTTTAGGAATTATTATGTTCCTTCCAACAACCAACTATACTCCTAAAATCGATTAATGAAATTTACAAACACATGTGGCAGTCCGTGGATTCGAATCCAGGATGCTCACACCGAAAATCAACACCTTATGCATCGCACCACGAAGACAGTTAAAGATTGGTGGACACTGCCTACGATTTATTATGCAACTTCGAATCCTGCATATCAATCTAAGCATGTACACACATCCCAACTGCAACTCACGTAGGCTATGCATATGTGAATGGAAAGAGCAATTAATGGGGCCTTAACCACTAGGGAAGTCCTCTCGATAAATTACCCCTGAACCAATATCAATTATTATGTTCCTTCCAACAACCAACTATACTCCTAAAATCTTGGTAGAAAGGCAGATGTATCAATAACGACATAGATGAGTTAACCCTTATTTAGCGGCGAGCAACATAAGTCGAGTTAAATAAAGCTGGACTATGTGGCGGCGCTCGACATAACTCGAGTGGCAATTTCAGCACGTAATGTGGCTGAGAGAGAGAGACAAGTGGTGGCAGGAGACTAGCGAGCGTATGACTGCTCCAGACCACCGCGGCGAACCTACTGACACAAATCTCAGCTCCCTCCTCCCTCTCTCACTCGCTACATACTCAATTATGTACTGAAAGTACCGAATTACCTGCTTTTTGCACTCGCGTTGCACGGTTATTGCAAGAAAACTATCCATCATACAAGGATCGTTATGGTGTCATTCGAAAGCTCTGTTTATGCCCTTTCAGGGATAGGTACTTGTTTTACGTTCTGGGTCTTATTTAGGCATGAAAATGATCACGTAAACAGCCCTATTTTGGCTAAAAACACCCCGCTGTGCGGTACACATAAATAAACCGCATAGGCCGCTCGTAAGGTGTTAATTGTGTTTTGCATGGTAATATCAGCAGGGTACCTGCGATGGGGCACCGGCCCACGGGTCAAATGAAATACGAACAACAACCTTGTTAACCCGGGAACTGTGGGGAGACTCTTAAGAGTTCCCCCGGCGGACTGCGGGGAGACTCTTAAGAGTGAGTGAAAAAAAAAATCAACTTTTGACATCGAAAAAAACATATTTTTTTATTTTTATTTTTTTATTTTTTTATTTTTTTTTGGCCCCTGGGCCATGCAAAATCTCAGTCCTCTACCTCCCCTCCTTCTCCACTTTCCTCCTCTCCTTCAGTTATCACCTATTTTCCCTGTTATTCCCTTATTCTGAGGTATATTTTCGTGCTAACATTACCGAGTTGCAAGCAGGGTGTTGTCATCACTGATGGCAAGCGAGTGCAAGAGAGAGAGAGAGAGTATCGATCGACTGTGTCTCAGTGGCCTTGGGGGAAATTGGCGGGAAAGCAGCTTGCCTCACCCATACATTATACAACTCGCGGGCTATATCTCTGATTTTGACCATCCAAACGCTGTTTTCACTCGTTTTATTGTTGTTTCAGGTTAATACCTTTATAATCAACCCATAATAGGCGCATATGGATAAGTATTAATGCTATTATTGGTACAATGAATATTTTAGTGACGGAAACACCTCAAATACATGCGCACAGGGAGAGGTGTCTAATTACCCCCATGCGCACTTCAGAGGTTAATTATTATTTTCCCATCGTTTAGTAGTCTTACGACATACCATTAATGAACAATGTGTACACCAGTAATTCTGTCACATTAAATATGACCAATTTTGTAATCAGAGTGTGAGTTGTGACATTGTTTAACTCCCCCAGACATATATGACGCGATCGCGTCGTATGGAACTTATAACCAAAAACTCATTTGACGTGATCGCGTCATATGGACTTATCTCCATGCCTCTCCAATAAGTTTATGACGCGATTTTGCGTCATATGAGCTCAGTAAGTCCGATAAGTTAGCTTACGATAAAACCGTTGGTGGCAACCTCAGCGTCCTCCGATAATTCTAACGGCCGCAGTGTTGTTGTGAGTGTAGTGCGAGGCAGTGGCAATGATCCTGGGGCTCCCGCCTCCTCGGACTTATTGGAACATTATATGTCTGAAGGAGTTAATTCAGTTTAACAAATATGGTGAATGGTACATGTTGATAAATTATTATTTGATTATTTCCAGTCAAGTCTCTTCACAAGTGGCTGGAGAGCATGCGGACACGTTTCGCCAAATTCCTCCAGCTCAAGTCTGGCCAGGGGGCGAAAGAGCTGACGGAGAGGGAGATGTGGATCAAAGAAGCCTTCAGTTTCCTCCGTGCACACATCGTGAGATGCCCCAGCCGTAAAAGCAAGGTATGTTCCAAATAAAAACATTTATTGATGTAGTCTATAATACTCATAATATGTAGACATACTGTTTGATCACCCGCACAACTAATATTAACCACTTTATTATTTTAACATTTCCAATCAATGCTATAAGCAAATTCAGTACATTAACAAATAATAATAAATGCCGGTTATAAATGATAGAAGGGTCGTAAACGTTTCACTATGAGTATTTAGGCATATTCAAAGGCATACATGTTACTACTGGGATTGACATATTATTTTTAAATTGTGATACATACTTGTTTGTAAATTATAAAGTACGACAGGTTCATAGCGAGGTACCCTCGCCAGGTATATTTGGGAGAGTTGTGGGTAATTGTTTTAGACTATGGCCCCCTCCCAAAGAAAATGGATTTTTGACCACAGACTAAACCTATTAAAATATGGTTCCCCAACAGCTGTACCGTGCGGCATCCCAGGTCACCTCGCCGGATGTCAACAGCGAGGTGGTTGAGGTGGTGGATGTGGTGGATGAGGTCTTGGATGACCCTGACGACCCTGTCGGCCACAGCCGACACGGCTGTGGCCCCCAAGCAGATGCCAATCAAGCGGGCGAAGGCCCTGGAAGATTCGTTGAGAACCCAGGCTGAAAAGGAGTTGATGGAGAAGGTAAATTATTATAACAGTTTTTTATAACTATGAACAAAACACAAGATTTATTCACACCCGGCCACAATGCAGACACATACACGCACACGCACACACAATTACACATACATAAATGCATACAGACACATGAAAAATTACCTTGTGTAGGTGTATTGGAGTATGAATGCATGTATTGTTTCTATTCATGTAACCACACCATTTTCAGAGCTTGGAGAGGTGGAGAACCGGCATTTCTGTTTTATGTACTGTAAGGTGTTATTTGAATGTATTTTGGTCATATGTCTAATAACAACATTTCTACACACAGCTGCGTGAGGCAGAGCAGCGCAATGCCCTGTTCGCCGAGGAGTGGAAGGCGGCACAGCGGCCAGAGAATCGTCATCTCCAGGAGCTAAAGCAGTTCCACCGGTTCATGACCACAGGGATCGGGAACATGGATCATCGCCTCATTGAACACTACATGACCGAGGCGATGAAGCTGGGCCAGGCGATGAAGGCCTACAGCCAAGGCCTAGGAGGCTTGCCCAGGTTCACCATTTCTGAGGTGTGTCCACCGCAGCAGGCGCCCATTCGCCCACCAGCACCACCACAGCCAACATACGAGTCGTTGAACGTGGCAGGGCCATCTGGATTCAACCTCGCTACTCATAGCACTAGTACCCCTAGGAGCAGCTGGAAATCGAATACCCCAAACTACGGGCGTCCTGAGGCAACCCCTGTCAACCTTGATTCAACACACTCAAGCCAAAGAATGGGCGACCTGACTTCCTTTGAGAGGTTCCTGGATTCGGGCTCCAACAATGTTCTATAATAAGTTTTCACATGTACACATACACGCATTATACTGACACCAGGACACCCACACAAACATATAAAATGTATTTTGTATTTTTATAAATAAATGTATTGTACTTTTAATGTTGTCTGATATTTCCTACGAATAAATTATGTTATACTATATTTTATATACTCTATGTTCTGTAATAATGGAAAGACCTATGCAAATAAAAGCAATATAAGTACAAATATATATATAAAATGAACCTTAAAAATAAAAAAAACGATGAAAGATAAAACCATTATCATTATGAGAAAAAATCAACTTGGGAAAAAATTAATAATGAACATATGTTAACATAATAAATCAAAGATGTAACATAACGAAACAATTGAACACTAAGATTGGCGTTTATCTAAGCATCGAAGGTCATATGAAAATAAAGTTGATACAGATAAAACAGAAAATATAAACCTATTCACATACACTAAAGAACAATGAAACATGAAATTAGAACCATTTATACTTGTGATAAAACAAAATGTTAATGAAATGATGTAAATATAATAAATAGAAACAGTAACATAACCAAATAATTAAAACTAAAATTTGAGGTTCAACTTTGATTGGTGTATAATTAGACCTGTATAAAGAAATAATGCCCCAATAAAGTGGATATAAATAAAAACAGCAAATATTAACTGATTCACATAATGTAAAGAACAATGAAAGATAACTGTATTACCATAACAACCACAACATTTATACTTGGCCAAACAAAAACTTTTAAGAAAATTATGTAGCTATAAGAAATACAAACAGTAACATAACAAAATAATTTAAAGTTTAATTGGAGGTTCAAGTTTGATTGGTGTATAAAGACACCAACATAAATAAATAAATCCCAAAACAAGGTAATGACAAGAATGAGCACACTTATAGCAATCTCTTAAATGATAACAAATAAAATATAAGAAATGGAGTTTATAATGATTTTTTACTATATATATTGATAGAAGACGAATATGTTGGATATTTCTACTTACGTTTTGTTACTCGACTGGGTCCTGCCACGCCAGGAGGTTCTCGAGTTTGCTGTAATAGTCTGCCAGGTAGTCCCTCACAAGTTTGGCAGGCCCTTGTCCGGTTTGTCGCAGACGTGGCTGGAGTCCGTGCAGGGGCTCCCTCCTCCAGTCTGCAGACATTTCACCAACATCACTAGGTTGTACGTTCATGCCAGGGCGTCTGTCGATGAGGATGTTGTGGAGGATGCAGCTGGCGAGGACCACCTTCTCCACAGTGCTAGGTTGTAAGTTGATGGTGGTGAGTAGGCACCGGAAGCGATTGGCTAGAATCCCGAAGGCGTTCTCCACAACTCTCCTGGCCCTCGACAGACGATAGTTGTAGTTACGCTGTTTCTTCTGGAGACCTCGGTGGGGGTATGGCTTCTGCAGCCACTCTCTCATTGGGAAGGCATCGTCACCCACAAGGAAATAGGGCAGAGGCATATCACATCCAGGTAGTAACTCTCTGGGTGGCAAACCTGCAGCGCTATCATCAAGCGCCTTCCGGAGGTCGGTCACCTGGAAGATACCTGCATCTGAGGCTGAACCGTTGGCTCCCACGTCGGCGTAGATGAACCGGCACTTGGAGTCAACGAGTGCCAGCAGAACGGTACCCTTTGTAGTTGTAGTAGTAGGACCCCATGTTGCCATGGGGCTGCATGGCGATGTGCTTGCCGTCGATTGCCCCTACGGTGTGTTTAAAACCCCAGGTTTCATCGAATCCTGCGGCAACCTCCTTCCACCCCTGTGGTGTCGTGGGGCATACGATGACCTATTCCATGTACTCCTGGATGATGGCCTCACAGGTTTCACGGACGACAATGGAGTAGGTGTTGGGGGCCACTCTGAAGTTATGATACAGGCTCTTGTATGCCTCCCCTGTGGCAAGGAAGCGGAGTGTCATGGCCAGGCGTAGACCGGGCTCCAGGGCCTTCCTCCAGTTGGTGTCCTGCTTGGCGATGCGTGGAGTTAGCCGCTGGACTATCTCTTTGAAGAGGTCCTCGTCCATCCTGAGGTAGTACTTGTACGTTGCCTTGTCGGTGTTCTGTAGAGTCTGCATCAGTTGATAATAGTGGCTGTACATGGGTCTTTCCAAGATCCAAGCCCGGACATGACAGCTACGTTTCTTGCTTATTTTTGGTTTGCTCCGTAACTTTCTCAGGGCGATGGTGTACAACAGCTGCAATCTGAGGTTGTTTATATTAGCTTGGTTGTAGTGTATTACGGCCTTGTACGCTTCGTCGTCTGTCATGGTGGTCCCAAGGAGGTTTAGTACGTCCATGTGCGCCTCCATGTTGACAGTAGGAGCTTCGGTGGTAGACCCCATTATATAAGTGGGCTGCCTTTGACGTATCAGTATTGTGGGAGACGTACAATGGGCGTATTTGTCGTACAACGTACGTGCGTTTGTTGTACTTTAAACTTATGGTTAACGACCAGAAGCGGCATTATCGTGCTTTTAACGTGCTTTTAACGTGCTTTAACTAAGGAGTATACGAGAGTGAGGTGGAAGGACAGTGTTACGTCCTGGGATATATAAACACTGGGCTCTTTCTATTGGACTAGGTATGCGGCAACAAGCAACAACGGAAAACGCTAGATCCAACCCTTATCTATAAACCCAGGCAACAAACCACCCTAAACCGTCAAGAGTCCTGCCTGGACAACGAGGTATCCTATGACTCGGTTACAGGGTGCACGCACTATAGACTGCTGATAGTCAAGCAGGCTATATAAAAGATCACACAACTAAGTTGACTTAAAGCTTCAAGGAAAAGATAGATAACGGAATTAAATTGCAGAAACAATTTAATAACAAACTAGAAGAAAGTACATTTAACGTTACGTTAATTAATACAACTAATCACCCCTGCTTGAAAGAAGGTGAAAGCAAACAGTCCTCAAAACATCGTACAGGTAGACAAGATGCAGGTTTCTAAACTGCATGCGGCTACTGTAGGATCTGATGCTTAGCAAAGAAAGTAAGTTACGGATTTAGAGAACTCTTAACTCATAAGCAGGAATAAATACTAGTGATAGGCCATACAGTGTATAATGGCATAGGTATAATTAAATAAAGGCAGCAACTCGCAACATAACCACACACAGGTGTGCTTCTCACTCTTAGTCAGGCAAGCCTGCTCGGACAGAGTCTCTAAGCCACACCCTGACTCACAATGCTCACAAAAACGGTAAACTGTGGCACAATAACAAGCATACAGAAATAATAAACCCCTAGCTGTTAATCTGCCAGGTGGCAGAGGTCTAGCCGGAAGGATATAGGCTTCGGATACCCGGGCTGAGCCACCTGCTCTAGCCTAGGGACGTTCCCAAGTCTGTGCGCCAAATTACTCTAATTGAAAGGGTGCTCTCTTGAGAGACTCAGATCCCAAGTATCTGACTCTCTCCTGGCGACCCTAAAACAAACACAAGACGTGCTAGCGCAGTGCTGAGTGGACTAGGCAAGGGCCCTCACACAACACAACACTAGACACACAGGCACACAGACAAGAAAATGCCCCCAGACTCCCACGGGTATCCTAGTAAAGTCGTGCAGGTCCACAGGACTCGCACCAGCAGACTTTACTTAAAGGATCGCAAAAAGCCTCCCCTCCGGTCTAGCCCCTGCTCACCTGCCACAAGAACACACTAGCAAGCATGAAACCACCAAATATGAGACAACAAAAAAGCTTCCTAGGTCTCATTAACAATTAAATCTCTGCATAAGGCCCCAAATCCTATCTAATTATCTGAGAGCTCGTCGTTAATACAATAATAGATATAAGGTCTATCAAGGGGATGGGATAATTAAATAGATTGGTGAAGTAGTGGAAGGAAGGTATACAAAGTAAGAGAGAAAGTTTCTAAGTGGGGTTGAGAGGGATAGATATCAAGCGGGTGCGAAGGGTACGACAGTGAGGTGAGCTCTGAGTCTTGAATCAGTCTGGACCCCACCCTAGGCATGCGAAATACATCCCATGCTTGGCAACACTCAACACCGTTGCCGGGTCAAAATCGTCTACCCCTTGCGTGAGTCGAAACTAAGCCTAACGTTGCGATTAATTGGCAACAATCAGGCTCGTCCCAAGCTAGTCTCTCCGCGCCCGCGCGAAGCAACGTCCCCCAGCCGGTCTCTCTCTCCCGCTCGTCTCCTCCCACTCTCACTAGACTTACATCTTATATATAATAATGAAACAATCAATTATCGAGAATAAAATATACTAAGATGTGTTGGTTAAGAATAAGGGCAGCTTCAAGCTGTGAAACAACATAAGAATATCCCAGACATTAGTTACATTGTCGTAGGATATATACTAAGGAAAAGCCGGCCAGCCGGCTGCCGCCAGCCGGTTTCTAAACGGCTGGGCAGCCGACACTCGTGCATGCCCGCACGTGGCTACTATGCAGGAGCGTCACAACAGATAGGGAAAGGGAGACCGAGACTGAGGTGCAAGGATGGAATTGTGAAATACAGGGTGTCAAACCGGAGCAATGTTGTTTGAAGACTTGAATTAATATGAAGAGAAATACAAGGAAAATAACCTGAAATTGTATTGTGTTGGCCATTTTATGGCTTGCAAAGACATTATTTGAACTAAAAACCAGAGTTCTATCTTTACATATACAGTAATGAAGAGTATAACATTAATAATGGACTTGGTTTTGGTTTGACACCCTGGTGAGGTATATATATGAGTGAAAGCGGTGTTGGCTTTGAGGAGGGGTGTCGGCTGACAGGGGACAGAGGTACAAGGGGCGATTCATTCGTGGCCACCCCTTCGGGTAGCATGCCTTCTGGCAATAGTTAGATAGGTTTTCCATTTAAGTAATACACATACAGCAATACAGGGCCTATACAATAGATAATATTGCCCAATACATCCGTCATAGAAAAGTTATACTCAATATAGCCATATGAATATGTGGCTCAAATCATGACAAACCATTTAATTAAAACATATGGCATCGTTGTACCATAGCTTGACATTGCATGGACATACCACTGATCCCCCTTTTCACACTTAACGTCGCTCATTATTGTTTAAAAAAACGGCATTTTCCAATTATTGTTCTAAGACACACACATACACACACACACACACATATATATATATATACTGTATATACAGTACAGTATGTACAGTAGAGTATATACACAGGTTTTTCCAGAATTCCTTCATAAAGTAACCCTCATTGCAATGTGATCGTGCAAATACAATTTATACAAATATATAAAGATTATCTAGTTAAATTATGAAGATATGTTGCTTCACTCATTTCCACGAGGTTGTAGCTTAAGTGAATCGACTATAGTATTGTGTTAGTTTGCTTTGTAGTTATGCAGTTTGAAAGGATATTTTTACATGAGTACAAAGGAGTACAAAGG
Organism: Paralithodes platypus; assembly: GCA_032716605.1. Lineage (NCBI taxonomy): Eukaryota > Metazoa > Arthropoda > Malacostraca > Decapoda > Lithodidae > Paralithodes > Paralithodes platypus. The sequence goes on along the minus strand of CM064578.1, from coordinate 52,902,996 downwards.
AAATCAAGCAACAACATATCTAGTGACCCTTCTAGGCTGCTTGTCCTCCAAAACGCTGAGGATCAAGTGTCCAAACAGTGGTTTAGAGTGGGTAAGGGAACATTGGAAAGGGAACTACTGTCCTGGAACTAAAGTCCGTGGCAGGATTAGGAAGTTAGTAGGGGACAGATGGGAGACGAGAGTATGGTTAGGTTATCCTGTTTGGCGTCAATATATATATATATATTTTAAAGTGAATTGGGGTTGCAAGTGAATAGTATTAATATATATGTTGGGGTATGTTTTACATATGTGTTTGTCACGAGTATTAATATATATGTTGGGGTATGTTTTACATATGTGTTTGTCACGAGTATTAACCCTTAATTAGCGGCTCACCACATAAGTCGAGTTAAATAAAGCTGGACTATGTGGCGGCGCTCGACATAACTCGAGTGGCAATTTCAGCACGTAATGTTGCTGAGAGAGAGAGACAAGTGGTGGCAGGAGAGTAGCGAGCGTATGACTGCTCCAGACCACCGCGGCGAACCTACTGACATGAATCTCACCTCCCTCCTACCTCTCTCACTCGCTATATAAGGAATTGTATGGGGAAAGTGCCTAATTACATGCTTTTTGCACTCGGGTTGCACGGTTATTGCAAGAAAACTAGCCATCATAAAAGGATCGTTATGGTGTCATTCGAAAGCTCTGTTTATGCCCTTTCAGGGATAGATACTTGTTTTACGTTCTGGGTCTTATTTAGGCATGAAAATGATCACGTAAACAGCCGTATTTTGGCTAAAAACACCCCGCTGGGCGGTACATATAAGTAAACCGCATAGGCCGCTCTTAAGGTGTTAATATATATGTTGGGGTATGTTTTACATATGTGTTTGTCACAAGTATTTGCCAACGCATATGAAATCTTATAAGTAATGATTCAAACCTTGCTACATAGCACAGTTTATAAAGAGTATTAAACTTAATAATGAAAGAAGCTGCCGCCATGGAGTGAAAACGTGGAGTAAACATATGTATACTATTCCTATTTGCTATGAGCCATTATGTATATAATTTGAAAATAGTAACTTCAGAAGCAAATAATTATATATATATGCCTTCTCAATCCATAAACTTGTAATGAGCATGAGGCTACCATAGTACTAGAAGGCAAGGAAACATAAATAAAGGGGGGGAGGAGGAATGTAGGAGACAAGGAGATGTATGAAGAAGAAAAGAATAATAAATGGGTGTAGAAGGTGAAGGGAAGGGATTGTGATATGAAGCGACAGTAGAATGTGAGGTGTAAAGGTGTAGGCCCCGGGGCGTTCATTGTAAAGGGTATGCAGAAAACAATAATCAAGGAAAGCTATTGTTTTTGTTCTGGCTCGGGTGTTTTTCCTAATCAACAATTGCCAATGGTGATAATTACTAAAGCCCTCTAACCTTCATGATAAGTAGGAATTTTTGTTATGTCCAAGTAGGCTGGTGGAAAAATAAGCATCTCGATATAAATATGATGCATTTTTACCTGTGCAATATATATCAACATATTTCGAATAATTATTGTGTTTTATATACAGGGTGTGTAAACGAAAACTGAAATGGAATAGCAAAGAATAAAGGTAAGTCAAATGGGAAATAAGGTATCGGTGGAAACAGGAATTGGTATTGTGAAAATATAATAGTAAATGGTTGGAATAATGAAAAGAGAAAGGACCCTTCTTCAAAAGATGCGTATATTACAGATGGATACTGTAGAGAGGTCCTATATGCTGCTGTGAAATGAAAACTAAGGTAGAAAGGGAAGGAAATGTAGACATCAAATGTTTGAATATATTGAGAAGATATCACAAATACTGGGAAATAGAACATTTTGAAAGGCCCGATGAAATGCAAAGAAGTCAAAAAGCATACATAACAATATTATGGGGATAAATCAAGTTCAATAAGTACAATAGCTGGAACCACTTTGTGGGAAGGTGTAACAAGAGATAAGCAAAATGTTATATATAAACAGCAGGTAAACATGAAATTATAATGAAGAACACGAGCAAGTAATAGATTGAATGTGTAAATGTTATTGGCATAAGATATGAAAGTATACGAGGAAATGGAGATAAAATAATATATATTGAAATAAATAGCCTTCTACTAATTAAATATATGCCTTAACCAGACATGGGCATGATTATAAAAAATTATTATGATTTGAGTTTGATTATCATCCGGAATAATTTTTGATTATGATTACTCGTTTTTTCCTTTTTATGATTATGATTTGATTATGATTATTTCGCTTTACGTATTTTTCATTATGATTAGATTTGTTCTATTATTGCTTGATTATGATTAGATTATGATTATAATCACATTTTATTGTGATTATTTGTACACAGTACCGGTAATGATTATTATTAAGGTAATTTTTGTGTTCAGTTATACATTAGTCAACAGTGTTTTGTATTGCAATTGACACTAGCTTAAAGGAAACCACATCTAATTGGTGCATTTTGCTTCTTTATATTTGAGTAATATAAATAACTACACTGCACAGTATTTAAATCACTTACAAACTATTGTTATAAACCACATCTAATAGGTGCATTTTCCTTCTTTATATTTGAGTAATATAAATAACTACACTGTAATTAAATCACTTACAAACTATTGTTATAAACCACATCTAATAGGTGCATTTTCCTTCTTTATATTTGAGTAATATAAATAACTACACTGTATTTAAATCACTTACAAACTATTGTTATAAATCACATCTAATTGGTGTATTTTGCTTCTTTATATTTGAGTAATATAAATAACTACACTGTATTTAAATCACTTACAAACTATTGTTATAAACCACATCTAATTGGTGCATTTTCCTTCTTTATATTTGAGTAATATAAATAACTACACTGTATTTAAATCACTTACAAACTATTGTTATAAACCACATATAATTGGTGTATTTTGCTTCTTTATATTTGAATAATATAAATAACTACACTGTATAGTATTTAAATCACTTACAAACTATTGTTATAAAAAAACTGTATATGTTTTGTGTGTAGGCCTATTTGACTGATATATCAAGGGAGACAAACATGTACAAACATGTTAGTTAGTGTCATGCTTTGCAAACATGCTTGGACCTGGAACATATATACCGGTATATGAAATTGGCTAATTTATTTAGGAGAAATAGAATTGCTACATGGAAAATACAATGAAATAATCACAATAATCACATTTTAATCATTGATTATTATGAAGAAAAATATGATTATGATTTGATTATGATTAAAGCTGCAGCTTCATATTTGATTATGATTTGATTATGATTATACCTGTTGCTTAACTTTTGATTATGATTATACCTGTTGCTTAACTTTTGATAATGATTTGATTATGATTATACCTGTTGCTTAACCTTTGATTATGATTATACATGTTGCTTAACTTTTGATAATGATTTGATTATGATTATACCTGTTGCTTAACTTTTGATTATGATTTGATTATGATTATACCTGTTGCTTAACTTTTGATTATGATTTGATTATGATTATACCTGTTGCTTAACTTTTGATTATGATTTGATTATGAGTATGTAATCACAGCCTTTGATTATGATTTTTTGTATTAATAATCATAATCATGCCCATGTCTGGCCTTAACATGAATGTCTCTACCATGCTATGTTTGTGTATCCACCTATAGGTTTATTAGTGTTCTTTATATTTTTGAATTCAGTTTTGTTTTCTAGTTTTGTCATTCTCTGCTCTTGTTTCAAACGCTGTACCCCGTTTCCCAGTCATTCTCTCCTTCCCACTCTCCGGTGCGTGATTTAAAAGGAACGCAACATTGGACACTTTCTTGCCCTGTGTTTGCCTACCACTTCGAGAAAAAAAGACAGAGGCACTCTACCCCTCCAGTACCACATCAAGAACATTAGAGTGAATGTGGATCGTGAGTTACATGGAATATATAGTATCGCAAAGATCTTGTGGTTCATTTCAGGGAGATATTCGATGTGGAAAAACAGAGATTTACATGTGCACTACCCTCATTGCAGAGCGTGCAAACATACTATCTACTCTATTCTTAAACTGCTCTACTGATGACCTATTACAACTTCTGAGGGAAGCTTGTTGCAGATAAAACAGATCTTATATTATATGAACACGTTTCCACAAACACTAGTGCTGAAGTTTTGTTTTATTCAAACTTTCAGCCATGGTTGCGTGTTGTATTCATATTGACTCTAATAGACACAACGAGGAACAAACATATGTCAGCAACAGTATATAAGAATTCCGCCCCCTTCCCGCATGGTCCGGTCTTTGTAGAACATATCCTGATATTTAAAATTAACAAACATAACCCAGGACTCACTAATATCCACTACATCGACACACTCTGTAGTCAACAAAGCTCGAAGTTCGGAAATATTATACTTAATTTACCTGGAATTAAATAATACTACCTGAAAGGGGTTCAGGTTTTTCCTAGAACCCCCTAGTTCACTCAGTTTCCCAAAGTGAAAGTGTTTTTTTATGGGATAGTGGATTTTCTATCACACTATTTCTTTGTATATTATCAGAGTTGTTGCTGTTCACTACATGAGGTGAAGCCTCACCTGAAGTAAAAGAAACACTTGTTTGTGGTTCAGAAATTAGCGTCGAGTCTAGAGTGAGTTGTGGGTCATCTCCTATCTACCAGGGTACTCTGCCATTGGTTAAGATATATTCTTGCTCTTAGAGGGACTAACTTCTTGTTCTGTGGGTACTCTATTGATCAGCACCTCAGGAACATAACCTGCTTAGCCTCCCTTGATATCACTGCACTCTACAGGATAATATGTATCCTTGGTAATCAAGTAATACCAATTCTTTATAAGGCCCAGGGTGGCCGTTCCAGTGGTACTACACATCCGTAGAGACGGACAAAAATTGAGCTAGTGAAAGGGAATCAGCATTTTCAAAATTAGAAATATCCATTACTAAAAAATAATTATGGCAAAAATCCTATTGAAAAAGCTTGGCGGATAACAAAACGGATTAATGCTCTTAATTCTCACTTGTCTACATATGCGTGGGTCAACTTGCAGGCAAGACGGTATATACAGTAAACGAGTAACGTCACAGGTTTCAGATTCAAGTAGTATAGTATTATGGAGGTACAGTGATAATCTCAACCTATACGTTAAAGAAAAATTAAGTGTCATTTGGCTAACCACATTATCTATCTAATTCACATGTGAAGTTAATTTACATGAACATATCTATCAATATTCTTTACTGTATCATTAATATTTGAGCGAATGCTATATAGTATTGATTTTAATTATATATTGTCTATGTATGTCCATCTACAGTACTGGACAATTGACTAAGACTAATGTACTTATTCATGAACATCTCCACAAATATTGCGCATATCAATTTGAGGCTTTCGTCATGTTTTAGAACATGAGTAGGCCCTATAAAGTATACATGTTCACAACTGTACATGGCCAGGGTCTCCCACCATTGTAACCAGTTCATGGCGGCACACCTGTGAAAGACTTGTCCCCACAACAGATGAAGTACAAACCTCTCTTCTGCAATAGTTCATACTGTGGATGTCATCATATATTTATTTGCATATACAATTTTACCTATCGCCAGTTCTAAACCCTGTCGAATGTATATATTTTATGAGTTAAGTTTTAAGGGAGAGAGAGAGAACAGAGAGAATAAATACTCGAAAATTATTCTCAATCGATTCCTTTCTTGTTTTTCGTACATGTACTTAATAATATTATTTCCATACACACACGACCAATAATACTACGATTTGTCTTGAATACACCTCTTCCGTAATGCCATTTCACACCTCTTCATTTTACTCTCAAATAACCTTACACTATATAGGCTAATTATTAGTAATCTGCCTTTTGTTGGAAATATATCCCACAGATTGACTGTAGACTGATTCATTAAATAACAAAAACGTAATCGTGTAATATACTTAATGGTCATTGTATAATTAAATTTTGTATGATCACTTGCCAATATATTTACATACAAATGTTCAAAGAAGTTCTATTAGCGTTCAGTTTGTTGCGGCGGAGTGTCAACATATGTAAATCTACTATCGCCCGACACAAAGGATTGGCGGAAGTTATGTGGGTCTATGATTTTCGAGTCCGGCGCTAATTATATTAGATTGATACGGACATTCTGTAAATAATTGTACATACGTTTGGATTTGTTAATTCATGAAAATAATTATGATTGTATATTATTGTGATATTTACTATTTCATAGGTTCATAATTATAGGATCTATACGATCACATCGTATAATTAATAGACGGAACATATTTCCAAGCATTTTCAACCACTGAACTAAGACATGACGATGACCTGGAGAACGGGTTTGGGAGTCAGTTGCCGATAAACAGCGGAACAGTAATGACATACTACACAATTATTACTTAAATTACGGATACTGTGAACATTTATACTCTATTGACTAATTACCATAATTCTCTGATTATAATTATATACGTTACAACGACAATTACATGGAGCCTTGCTTCTTAAGGATAAGTAACCTAGTATATACCATAGTCCTGGCCAGTGAGTATAAATTATTTTGGGTTACTTTATTTTTCTTAAGAGGGCGTTACACTGCATGTTTATTACAAAAAAACAGTAAGTTATATAATTTAAGGTATGTATTATAACCAGATAAATAATTGAATAATATTGAAAGATATCTACGTTATTGATACATTAGAACTTCACACACGTTATACTTATCAATAAGAAAAGGAAGTCTCAATACTAATTTAGACTATTTATTTGTTTCAGTGAGTGGTTGTTAAGTCTACCATCAGGCATTGATATAAAGGAAGTTTCAATACTAATTATACTATTTATTTGTTTCAGTGAGTGGTTGTTAAGTCTACCATCAGGCATTGATATAAAGGAAGTCTCAATACTAATTGAGACTATTTATTTGTTTCAGTGAGTGGTTGTTAGGTCTACCATCAGGCATTGATATAAAGGAAATCTCAATACTAATTTAGACTATTTATTTGTTTCAGTGAGTGGTTGTTAGGTCTACCATCAGGCATTGATATAAAGGAAGTCTCAATACTAATTGAGACTATTTATTTGTTTCAGTGAGTGGTTGTTAGGTCTACCATCAGGCATTGATATAAAGGAAGTCGCAATACTAATTTAGACTATTTATTTGTTTCAGTGAGTGGTTGTTAGGTCTACCATCAAGCATTGATGTAAAGGAAGTCTCAATACTAATTTAGACTATTTATTTGTTTCAGTGAGTGGTTGTTAGGTCTACCATCAGGCATTGATATAAAGGAAGTCTCAATACTAATTTAGACTATTTATTTGTTTCAGTGAGTGGTTGTTAGGTCTACCATCAACCATTGATACAATTGCAGGGAGTGACTAATGAGGTGAGTACGTGACACAGTTATTCAGTAATTATTTGAACCTACAACATTTTGTTCATATCGTGTACGGGAGGAGAGAGAGTTTTGTTAATTAATGAAGGTCGAATAGGGCAGTCGAAACGGATATCTCCACACCTTCTTTTGCCGTTTTGTATAACTGTACATTATAATCGTGACCCTCCGTTAGCCTGTAAAATTGTGTACTAACATTCTCTCTCTCCCCTTGCTGCCCTTCTCTCCCCAAGCCTTTAACCTCGCCTCTCTCTCTACACACAACCCACTACACCTGTTGAACCTCGTTGTCACTTGTATTGTAAAATGTAAATTCTGCCTGGTCGTTGCAGCTTTATATTATATTATTCCTTTACTAATGGCCGCTCACTGGTAGTGTTGTCTTGTTTGGCACATTGGTTAATATACAGGAGACGCAACAACCTGTTTTTCAGGTATTTTTTATTTTTTTGGTATTTTGATTTTGTTTTTGGTGTTTTAGTCAAATCTAGTGATAAAATTGAATGGGAATTAAGCATTTACCCATTATCCATCAATCTAAAGACACGCCCCCCGATAGTGGGGAGGGCTATGAAGATCAGGGAAATTGAGGTGTAAAAAGTGTATAGAACATGATAATACACATTTGTAACCAAAATTTGGCTGGGGTTTTGTCAATTTCCAGACCCATAAAACCCGACTTTTTGAAAACCCGAGCCAAGTTTTGATGAAAGTTGGCTCGGATTTAACTAATTTAAAAATGAATATAACACAGTAACCTTATTAAAAAGTTGGCTCGGGTTTTGTAAATTTCCATACCCATATAACCCGACATTTTGAAAACACAAGCCAAGTTTTGAAGAAACTTGGCTCGGATTTTACTAATTTTCATGTTAAAATTACACAGTAACCCTAATAAAATCTTTGTTTGGGTTTTCATAGGGTTAACATTAGCCTAACCTAACGAAGCAAGAATGGGGTTAACATTAGCCTAACCTAACAACCATACCTAACCTAACCTAGTAAGAATGGGGTTAACATAACCCTAACCTAACAACCCAACATAACATAACCTAGACCTAGTACGTGGGATACCAAACTAGCCCTTGCATGCCAGCTACTTTGGGTGCATAGTATACCCAGTACATTGGATACAAAACTAGCCCTTGCATGCCAGCTACGAAGGTTTCAAAGTACCCAGTACGTAGGATACAAAACTAGCCCTTGCATGCCAGTTTAAACCTATGCGAAAAAATCTTGTACTTTATGTTTCTTTGCGATCACCCATTAAGATTCCCGAGCTAGCTGTGGTCCGGCTCCTTTATATTGTTCCAACTAACCTTAACCTAACAAGTGCGCATGGGGGTAATTGGAAACGTCCCCCTGTGCTGACGTATTTGAGGTGTTTCCGTCACTTAAATATTCATTGTACCATTAATATCATTAATACTTATCCATATGCGCCTATTATGGGTTGATTAAAAAGGTATTAACCTGAAACAACAATAAAACAAGTAAAAACAGCGTTTGGATGGTCAAAATCGGAGATATAGCCCGGGAGTTGTATAATGTATGGGTGAGGCAAGCTGCTTTCCCGCCAATTTCCCCCAAGGCCACTGAGACACAGTCGATCGATACTCTCTCTCTCTCTCTCTTGCATTCACTTGCTATCATTGATGACCACACCCCGCAACCGGATTTCTAATGTTAGCACGAAAATATACCTCAGAATAAGGGAATAACAGGGAAAATAGGTGATAACTGAAGGAGAGGAGGAAAGTGGGGAAGGAGGGGAGGTAGAGGACTGAGATTTTGCATGGCCCAGGGGCCAAAAAAAAAATACAAAAAAAAAAAAATCAATATTTTTTTTTTTTTTTTAGATGTCAAAAGTTGATTTTTTTTTTCTCTGACTCTTAAGAGTCTCCCCGCAGTCCGCCGGGGGAACTCTTAAGAGTCTCCCGGCAGTTCCCGGGTTAATGAACAGAGGAGGTACATGGTTGAACTAGGGTCCTTGGCTTGAGTGGCTGCCTGGCTGGCCGCTGGAGGCTCGATCACCACTCATCTTGGTCAACAGCTGGTGGATTTTTTTTTTAATTTTTCCATGTAAAAAAACTGTATGTGCATTTCAAAACCAGCTGTCCTCGTTGGCTTTATTTGGAACACTGGTTATTGCACTTTGGACAGTTTACACTTATTGGAAGGCGAAAATGTCTTAAGAAGCCTCAGTGTTTTTAAAGACGGTGGAAAAAGCTTTGATCGGCTCACACCCTCTACACAAGCTGGCCAGAGTCAAACTGATAGCTTATATCCCGGGCCACCTGTTTTCCAAATCATGGCATCACCTGATTGGTCGATAGACATCACGTGTCAGTGAACTCGAGTACTCTTGGCATGAATTAGGTAGGGTGATACTTTCGCCACGACGCCACCAGTATAGTTCATTGCATTCGCCACCAGATGTCTCAGTTGTTGACTGACAGTCACGCAAAAGAGCTCTCCCAGAAGAAGACGAAAAAGAAGAAGTATAAACAAACCCCTAAAACGTAAATACCCATATAATATGTATTATGTTAGTTTCCTGGGAATGACACCTACATCAAAAATTTGGAAACAAATCGCTTAATCACATGCTATTGAGCTTAATTTGTTACCAATATTGTAGCGCCTCCTGTATATTGACCAATTTGTTCTTATCTTCAAATTGCATATTTTGGTCTTTTCGATTTCCCAAGGTTTTATCTTCGTTTTAATTTAAAGTAATATTTCTTTATACAAGGTTTGTTTTATATTTCTTCCTCACGGTCCCTCATTTTCGCATACATTTGCTTGTCCTATCCGTTCATTTATTTTATTGTATTTAGGTATTTAAGTTATTTTCAAAAATTATATCCGCAGCACTAACTTTCACTTGCATGAAGGTGTGCAATATACAAAGTCATCGAAAAACATTTACATACCTGCCATGTACCATACCAACTGATTGCCCGCCATGTAGTGTACACTTACAGTTATTGGTAGCTTGCGTGAGTTAACGTAGTGAAGCCGGCGTTATTATCCAATAGTGAACTCAACTCCCTCTCACTCTTTTTATCTTCATACATATTCTATTATACTGTATATGTTTCAGAAGGCAGAGTTACCTAGAGCGAGTGCAACCCCCCCCCCCCCCCACACACACACACACACACACACATACACACAATATTGTGTATAGAACAAAATGTTAAGGTTCGTTAGAGTCAAAATGTCTAGACAGACAGAGCTTGAAGCATTCTAAGTTATAGCATGAAGGAATGACAGACTGAAAGACAGAGTTTCAGATTTTTTTTTTTTTTTTTTTCTATATTCCAACTTACTTCCTCTCAGGCATAGGCTGAGAGCCTTAACATTCACCGCTTTACAATGAACAGTGAAGCCCGTGAGGTCTTGTTCAAGTCTAGGGAGTGAGACATGTGAAGCACGTAGAGTACAACGAGCACCTGCCATCTTGCCTTCACATGAGGCACGGTGCTCACTCATGGCCCGAAACGACCCCATCTCTGAAGCCACCTCGTTCCCGTGCTTCACTGTCTCATCCCCTACACTCGGACTCTCACACTTACACACACACAACGCCACCTGTTGAGCAGATAACTGACCAGACTATACTTGTTGAGTTGAAGAAAGACTGGACAAATTGGATCACAGTTTGGTTAGAGAGTTGGGCAGAATATGGATGTGAAAGGCGAGTGCCACCTACTCTCCACAAAGGATAATGGTCTGAACACAATTGATTATAATAATAGTGGTAGAAGAGTGGGAGAGATGCAACACTGCGGCGTGTAGAGAGACATTGCAGATAAACTTTTGCTAGAAACTCCACCTTGGATGATTCCGGTGCTATTCCTCCCTCTCCAACCTCCTCTCTCTCTTACTTATGCCTAATATACTAATCTCTTCTAGAGATGTACTTTCTACCATCTCTGGGCTTAATACTAAGAAGGCGTATGGTCCGGACGGTGTTGCACCTGTTGTACTCAAAAACTGTGCTTCTGTGCTGACTCCCTGCCTAGGCAAACTCTTTTGTCTCTGTCTATCCTCTAACGTCTTCCCTTCATGCTGGAATTTTGCTCTCATTCAACCAGTCCCAAAGAAGGGTGACCGCTCTCAACCCTCTAACTATCGTCCAATTGCTCTCATCTCTTGTATTTCTAAAGTTTTTTAAACTATTCTTGCTTCCAAATTTCTTAAGTATTTCTCTTCTTATAATTTGCTCTCAGATCGCCAGTATGGCTTCCTTAAGGGTTGCTCTAATGGTGATCTTCTTTCATATCTTACTAACTCTTGGTCATCCTCCATTCGGGACTTCGGTGAGACTTTTTCTATTGCACTAGACATATTGAAAGCCTTCGATAGAGTCTGGCACAAATCTTTAATTTCTACTGCCCTCCTTCGGTTTCTATCCCTCCATCTGTGCCTTTGTGTCTAATTTCCTCTCCGGTCATTCCATGCTGTGGTTGTGGACGGCCATCGCTCATTTCCTCACCCTATAAACTCCGGTGTTCCTCAGGGCTCTGTCCTATCTCCTATTCTCATTCTAATGTTTATAAAAGATCATCTCAACTGTACCTCAATTACCATCCATTCATATGCAGACGACTCAACCTTACACTACTCCATTAGTTTTTCAGAACGCCCAAGCCAGCAATTCCTCAACGACAAATGGAATGAAGCCATAGAACACTTACATTCTATTAATTACTATCTCCAATTGGGGCAGAGAAAACCTTGTTACCTTTAATGCTTCCAAAACCCAATTTCTCCATATATCTACCCGTCAGGAACTCCCTGCGGACTATCCCTTATTCTTCAACAATACGAAAATCAATCCTTCATCTTCTCTCTATATTCTTGGTGTCTCTTTTTCTTCTGCTCTCAGTTGGAAGGACCATATTACCAGTCTTGCTAAGACAGCCTCCCAGAAGCTGGGTGTGCTCAACCGCCTTAGGTTTGTTTTTACCCCTTCACAGCTTCTTGCTCTGTACAGGGGCATGGTGCGTCCTTGTATTGAGTATTGTTCACATGTGTGGGGAGGTTCCTCTCACACCGCTCTCCTAGACAAAATTTAAAGGAAGGCCTTTCGTAGCATTAACTCCCGTCCACTAGCCTGCAATCTCTCTCTCTTCGCCACAATGTTGCATCTCTCTCGCTATTCTATCGCTACTATAATAATCAGTGTTCCTCAGAGCTTTCCCAGTGTATACCACCTCCTTTATGTAGGGCACATGGTACCCATCTTGCAACACAATCCCACCCCTACTCTGTGCAACTCTCCAACCCAAGAGTGAAACGTTACTCTCAGACTTTCTTCTATTCAACAGCTGAGCTCTGGAACTCTCTCCCAGCATCAGTCTTTCCCTCTTCCTATGACTTAAATTGCTTCAAACTCTGTGTGTCCAGGCATTTTGGCTCGAACGTCCCTTCATTTTGGCCCTGTCACTCTTTCAACTATGGGGGAGGCACTCGCTATAGGCAGTTCTGCCTTTTGCCTCCCTTACTCACATAGAAAAAAATAAAAAAATAACAAAAATTGGTAAGAGGAGACGCGTTGATGTTCCCGATGTGCAGTATGGGTGCAACCTCCCCACACTTGCGAATAGTGCTCTACACATACTGTAGACGCACTGTGGCCCTCTATAAGGGCATACATATGTAAGTTGTAAATAACACCACATCAAATAGAAAACATTAACACAAACTTTAAAACAAAAATTGCAATAAACCTGATCGTATTTCACCCTCCCATCAATCAAACAGGCAGGTAAAAAGACAGGAGGAAAACAATATGTATATATTTGGAGGGTGAGTAGGAGAGCCTTCTAGAAAATGTTTGATGTAAAATATCATGTGTTCGTAAAGAGAGAGAGAGAGAGAGAGAGAGAGAGAGAGAGAGAGAGAGAGAGAGAGAGAGAGAGAGAGAGAGAGAGAGAGAGAGAGAGAGAGAGAGAGAGAGAGAGAAGATCTGGGGTAATTACAAAAACAAATATTGCGTCAGTTTATCATTATTTATTCTGCACATATTGCATAATTAGTCTAACTCATAACCACGACTGTAAATACCAATGTTTAAAGATAGTAAAACAAATCACTCTTTATTTATAGCTCTATGTATTATCTGCTTTCCAGGATGGATGTCTACCTATCTATCCCAATTTCTTCGTCATACTGTCAACAAGACCATCCAAACGATTTAATGTTACAAAAGTTTGTTATCAGTTAATGGAGTGTGTGGACTGTGAATCAACACTGTGAGGCTGGTCAAAGTCAAGGGATCTTATGATGGATTTTATGTCCGTGTGTAGTTTTGAGAGCATAACTATGTAAATATATATGTGACAATTCAAATTATGGGCGTGTTTGTGTGGGTGTCCAAATGTTTAAATGTGTGCTTTTCTATATACATGGATATTTATGTATTTGTATTTATGTGGATGTACTTAGAATTTCCAATGTCCACTGCTTGTTTGCTGATGAGCATGTGTATTTTTGTGAGAGCATGTACGTGTTATGGCTCCAACATGTTTACATAGACATAGTTCACAACATATATATTAAGTTGCGTTTTGTCTCCTGCGTGTTCACAACAGGTTTCCGTGTTCCCTGGTGTTCCATTAACCCACAGAACCCCTTCGACGCAAACCATGCGTCCTCAATATATGAAATGCTAAACCCCAGCGACGCAAACCATGCATCCTAGCCGGTCCGGTCACAATTACTCCGGTCCTATGGTACCTAGAGGGCTCAGATTTGTATGGGAACTGTGTAAGTATCCCACGCAACCTTGACGATGGTTGAAAAGTCTCAAAGTCCAACCGTGTGCGCGTGAGCGCGCAAAAAACTGTATTTTGGGTGTATTTAGGGGAGGTGTGGTGGAGTGGTCTTGCCACTGGCCTGGTAATCCAAAGGTCCCGGGTTCAAATCCCGATGTATCAATGGGAAGATGTTATTGGGATGGAATTTGTGCTGTACCTAGTATCAGTGCATTACCACAAAGCCCACCGAAACGTCAATAAAATACCCTCATTGTTCCCTGATTAAATAGCACTGTATGAATATTCCCATATTCAAAATATGCTATAGGGGTGCAATGCCTGGTGAGTTATCTGCTCAACAGGTGGCGTTGTATGTGTGTGTGTGAGAGTCCGAGTGTAGGGGGTGAGACAGTGAAGCACGGGAACGAGGTGGCTTCAGAGATGGGGTCGTTTCGGGCCATGAGTGAGCACCGTGCCTCATGTGAAGGCAAGATGGCAGGTGCTCGTTGTACTCTACGTGCTTCACATGTCTCACTCCCTAGACTGGAACAAGACCTCACGGGCTTCACTGTTCATTGTAAAGCGGTGAATGTTAAGGCTCTCAGCCTATGCCCGAGAGGAAGTAAGTTGGAATATAGAAAAAAAAAAAAAAAAAAAAAAATTGCCTTCAATTTTTTACTCTTGTAAAATCGACTTTCGGCGGCTCCGTAGGACCATTTTTTGTGTTTGTTGATAGTTTTTTTGTGGTTTTTCCTTCATTCCTAACCCATTCGCTATTGTTTCTTGAATTTGTTTTTTTCTTCAAAACAGCCGGTCCCTGGTGGTACATTTATTATAAACTAGCTGGTTCTCAGCGGGTTAAGATGGGCTGTTTTAGTCTAAAGCTTGGTTTTGTTTTTACACGATTTACGTTTTCTGCAAGAGCCCGTATACTTCTTGTTGTTTGATTTAGTTTGTCAAGATTTGTATTTAGTTGTAATGGTCTTAATAACGTGGTCTTAATCAACATATAATATTTTAGGGTGTCCTGCAAGTCAAGGCAAAAACTTCCATAAATTAAATATTGAGTCTTTTTAAGTGAAAAATGTCCTATGGACATAGGCTTCTTGAGATATTTATGTAATTTTCTATTTATTGTTTACAGCAATGGCCCATTACAGTCGAATTTGATGTGCATTTCATACTCTATAAAGTTAGCTAGGGATAGAGGAGGTATTATTAGGTATATATTATTGAACTATGCCGTGTAACTCTCTCTCTCTCTCCCACTGTCTGAGGGGAGCTGGAATGCAATTGTTTTAACACACAATAGTTTCAAAAGTCCCAAAGTGGACAATAACCCAGGTCAAGGCCTTGGGTTAGCTTGGCTCAGGCTACGTCAACCAAACATCAAGCATGCTGCATCTATCCATTTAATATACACAGAACATTGTAATTTATCATCTAGTCGTACTCTCATTGGTTCCTCTTTGTATGTGACAATACACATACATGTTCACTACCTATGTCCTACCATAACGCTGCACACTGTTCATACATGCAGCATACACTTTTCTCCTAGAACAAATAGAGAGACCCCTCTTTGTTAATAGTGGTAGCAAATCTCTGAACACCTTTGCATTTAGGAACAGAGCTTGCATCTGAATCAGTTCTAGCACTGATTAAGTCATCTAGATAGATCAATCCATCGATACTCTCCAGAGACACATCTCCAATATTGAATCTATCCAACCTAGACTCAACTTAGCAGTTTCTACTATATGTATAACAGGTAAGATTTGCCACAGCATGCAGATTACCATACACATCACTACATTATATATTGTGACCAACTATCACACCACGCACCGAATACATTTACTACCAACGTCTTTCTTCCATACAGCTCATGGACAGGCACCTTTTGTACATGGATGAATAATATTATTATCGACTATTCGAAAACCGAAGAATGTGGACATTAGAAGGAAAAGAACAGTAGTTCTTCTATACCATAATGATAATGGGTGATAAAAGAAGGTGTTCGTAAAACCTACATCATTAGTTGCTTAGCCTCATCTTACTCTTATTCTTCAAACTAATCGAACTGTTCAGGTGCCTATGAAGCGGGTGAGATGTGTAGCATGTGTGGCTTCATAGTCTTTAATATTAGATTTGTCGTCATGTATATAATTGAAGCAGTCAGAAATATGGACATACATATTGATAAATAAGTTTTGTACATACTGATATGTACTACTATATAAATACATACATGCATCAATTACATAGTCCATACATAATTACATATATGATAAATATGGTTTGTACATACTGATATTTACTACTATATAAATACATATATGCATCAATTACGTAGTCCATACATAAATTCATACGGACAGATAATGACATACAGCTTACCAACGAGTTATCCGGTTGGTTATATCATTCCCCATTAACACATGCAGCTCAAGGGATGATCTGTAATCCTGGCAGTAAGTGAGTGTTTTAAAATGGCCAGGCAGCAGCATTTGGCTGGGATCATCTTGTTTTGAATTATTCACAGAATGAATAATTCAGTTGTGATGGGTGGAGGATGAGTGTGCGTAAGTGTGGTGGTTCCTGAGTGATATGTACAAATAAACGATGATAATAAACGGTTCATTAACAGGATGACAGCTTGAAAAGCTAATTGATGGACATGAAAATGATATTAATGTTATCAATATTATATCATATATTCTAAGAGGGACAACTAGGTTAGTATGCTAAAATATTAATACACCCTCATATACAAATACATTTAGGTACACAAGCTCAGAATATTACAATTTGCATACGCCAATCGGATATTAGAAGACACCCAATTCTACTGACTTCCATGTATTTATCTGTATATATATATTATAGTATAATGTTCATTGCTCGGAATTTCTTATTGAGTATCCTAGTTTCGAATCCTTGGAGTACCACATGTTTTGTTTAGTTTCATTGATTTAATATATCAGGTTTATGTGTAGGTTAATTGGTGGGTTGGTGATAATATGGATGTTGTACGTATGAGCTCACAACCAATACACAAATTATGCCCAACTCAACCTTCTCCACTGGTGTAAACAAACCGGTCGTAGCTCTTACACATTCCTATGGATTTATAGTAATATCAATTTGATATGGTTATCGCATATTAGAATATTGTTCAAGTTATTCACAATGTGCCTTAATCAAAGAGAGTTCCTCTCATAACGCTCAGCCGTATACTTTATTATGTTT
Source organism: Paralithodes platypus (assembly GCA_032716605.1). NCBI lineage: Eukaryota > Metazoa > Arthropoda > Malacostraca > Decapoda > Lithodidae > Paralithodes > Paralithodes platypus. Next base: position 52,885,507 of record CM064578.1, on the reverse strand, counting down.
TGTAAAACCTTCCTCTTAATTGTATATACTTCTAGCTGAAATATATGTTAATGTCTATATATACATGGTAATGCATATTGTAACAGCCTTCATATATATATACATGAACACATGCAAAATATATATATATATATATATATATATATATATATACATGAACACATGCAAAATATATACCCTAGACATAAAAATGCACACACAATTAAACATACTTTACGACATTACAGCATCATGCATATTTGATACAATGCATACATGTCTATACCATACTCTATGAAAGTGATAACTAATTGTCAATGTGAATACAATTATATGAATAAGAATTTTGAAGAGGGAGTTTCATTTTGGCTATCAGTCCTAGTATATTATTGTTAACATTAACACTTGCTGGGCCAGGACTATGCCTTAACCTCTCTGTTCTTGTCCCAATAGGCTGTATCTGCTGTGATGGTGAGCTAAGTAGATGATTTTGGGAGTACGAGCACATTATAATAACTCACTAGCTCATTCATCGGCTCCCTCAGGTATCTCAGCCGCCATAAACAACCTGTATGAGGTAGTTCGGACTGTACTGGGCACATGCCTTTTCTAGTTCAGCCTCTGGCCACATTTATCAAAGAGCTTTGGTGAACTCAATAAGCTGGCAAGGTGAGGACCAACGACAGTGGGTGGAGGATGTTGGTCACTCATATATTGATATGCATGACCATAGTTTTGTCCGGGGTTTATGGTCACATGAGTGGTTTTGGTCCAGGTCTGAAATCGGTCGTGGGTGTCTTGGATGGGATCGTAGTCAGGGAAAGTGTTATTGACACTAATGCCGACTATCGAGTCATTCACGTACTTTCAGTGGAATGAGTGTGTCCTGTAAGGCATCATATCATGATTGTTCCATGTTGGAATGCGAGATATCGGAGGTGGGAAGACGGTACCCTGGTAGCAATATTTAGTGAAATATAGTGGGACAGTGGGTCGTGGAGTGTGAGTACAGCTGTTCTTTTGGTGGCTAAGTATAAAGTCAAAACGGCGACAACTAAGCAAACTGTAATCTTGTTAACTCAACTAAATCTAATGTAATATGAACAAGACCTAACCTCACTTAGCCTAACCTATCTTCAACAAACATAACAAACCAAGCCTAGCCTAACATAATTTATGCTAGCTTAGGCTTCCTAATATTGTGGCGGTTTGAGTCAGGGCCGTTTACGAGTGTGGCCGTTTTTACTGGTTCAGTGGTCGGGTTGCAAAGTAGAAGATTGTGAATTAGTAGATAAATGGATAGTAGTGTACCAGTGATAGATATGTGGGTGAGGGTGTAAGGTTGAGATTGAGTCCTAGATGGTAAGTGTACGCTGGATTCCCCATAGAACCTGGACACAAATAGAAAGCTACTTTTGTATATCAGTTACTATGAAGTGTACTAGCTACCTTGAAATAAAGTCCCTGATGCTCACTCTTGGAGAGAAGGCAGCAGCAAAGACAACCAACACCGTACTTCATAATCATAATCAATCCTATATTTCTTTAACATGTATGGTTCGAAACCTGCAATTGAAGGACTTAGATTGTTGATTTGCAGCAGTATTGAGATGCGCAACACATATCTGCAGCACGAATCTTATTTGTTATTAGTTGGTGATGCTATAGTTGTGGTTTCAACCATCATATTATGAAAAGAAGAATTATGTTGACCAGGTTAGAAAATTTAGCTGGAAATAATAATTAACCCTATCTATATAATCACTTCTGAGTAACATGAAACTTACTGCAAATATATTAGCAACGTTAGCAAATATATGTGTCCCTGCATTAACTTTTCCGTATACTATAAGACATTCTCCGAATAATTATGTGTGTTAAGAGAAGATATTATTAAGCTGAGAATGGGTCTGTGAAAGTCTAAATGTTCATGTGGATAGATTTTACCCATTTCATTGTTAGATGTCTTTTCTAAGCCAATGCAAAACATCCTAGACATGTTTCAAGGAACTGACGACTTAACTGTAAATGGACTCCAATGTTCTTACACTATCTGAAGGACAGCTGTTCAATATTATATAATGTTTTCTACTGCAAATAATATCGCAAGACTTGCTATATCATTGTAAGTTTAGCAATGTTATTTATATCCATGCTAGAAATGTTGCCGAGACAAAATTGAACATAGAACATTGACTATGAGATGTCACGTGTACTATGCCTTTAACCTTAACACTAATAGTCTCCCCAGACCCCAACTCTCGGAATAGGATGACAATTATATCAAACACGTATAATAACATGACCTTTATTTAGTATTTTTGTTCTCAGTATCATAAACCTTTGCTAAACTCAGAATAAATTATACAACAATGAGTAGCCGTTCCATTATCGATTGAATACGAAACATTTGAGATGAATTACACCGTTAACCAATGTATACCACAATAGTTTGTGCTCATATTTAATTTGTTTACTATAATGTGATGGCAATATTATGTTACTAATGAAGGTGCCACATTAACTGATTCAATCATGAAATAGTTTCAATAAGTTGGGATAGCTGCCGCAGGTAGCACCAAATCTTAAGGACCTGAAATAGTCAAAGATTAATTAAATACTTTAATTTTCTCATTGATGTAGTTGCAGAGACATTGTGCATTCTACACTCAATTATTTATAGGAAACTTACCATTAGTATATTTACAATATTTACTCAAATTACAAATTATCTTTAGTTGAGAGAGGATGAAGCTTTCCGTATGTTTAATTTGATTTGATTAATTCCATTCCCCACACCAAACACCTACTAATGAAATTAATTAAAGACTGTGATCGTTCCGGGATTCGAACCTGGGATACCACATACAAATAATCTTAAACACTCTAATCACTACACCATCAAGACAGTATAAGACGATATAAGGACATATATTTGACAAGGCGAGTGAATAATATTAATGTCAGATTTACATGCCGTGTTATTAAACCCATGAATATGGTTGAGTATATTTTCAGAATACTATGAAAGGTCAAGCAAAAATATGGAAGTAATTTGACGAGAAAATAATCAAAATGTCCGTAATATACGGTAAGTAATTTCGTACTACCACAATATGTATTGTATATAATTATATACATTCCGACGATTACAATACCGTAATTTTACTCTACTGATTAATTTTGTGATATGGATATTGGAAATTAAAACCTCGCCTTTTGGAATATTGATATATTAATTAGACTAGGTTGGCGAATTAATAACCCAAAGTCATCAATGGATCCAAACTATTAGTGTGCGATATATTAACGTGTGTGTCTGTGTGTTCGCGCGCACATGTGTGTGTGTGTGTTCACTTGCTTGTTCGTCAAGGGGATCCACGCAATGCGAGCTAAGCTCATTATTATCGCGCCTCCTTAACTGGGAATGTATTGCGTGAAATGCATGTTAAGTGTTTATGTATCGTTGGAATGGTTGTGGATGTGTGTGTAGTCTGTATTTTAGCCAATTGGCGACATCTGGAAACGAAGTCTTAGGGTTAATCTGTACGATACCATTCTCACTACGGTACCAGTCTCACCCGAAGGCTTAGGTTGACCAGTAGCTTAGGTTGACCAGTACGATACCCATCTCACCTTGTAACCGATCACCAACCCCAGATGGGACGTCACAACTTCGTCCACTTATACCAGGTTCCTATTTATACTGCTAGGTGAACAGAGGCTACACCGTTAGGAGACTTGCCCATATGTCTCTTCCCCGCCCGGGTCTCGAACCCGGGACCTTCTGGTTGTGAGCCAGACGCGCTATCAGTTACGCCACGGGGAGGTGCGCGCCCATGTGTGTGTGTGTGTGTGTGTGTGCGTGCGCGCCCATGTGTGTGTGACGATAAATTATATTAATATATACGATAAATTCATATATACTACATAAGACCATGGCAATATTGCTTAATAGCATATTAGGCCTTTTATAACTTAACTTATTTACAATCTTATAATATACAATCTACTCGTCCTACGTCGTGCTGTAGGAGCGATCGTTGCGTCACAGAGACATTCGAGATCACAAAAGAGTCATATTCTATCGTATTTATACGATACAATGTTTAGTTAGGGTATCTGAGAGATAGGCTATCGTGGGTAAGACTAGGCTACTAAACAACCCACATCTGCTCCTATAGTCCATGCCATAAGGTTGGCTATCTAATACTTTATTTTTATTTATTTTCTATTTTTATTGGTGTGGTAAGATATATTGTTTTGGCCATAATATCCTCCACAGAGAGAGAGAGAGAGAGAAAATTTGCAATCTTTCCTATCAAAAGAACTTTTATAATAATGTGTGTATTGTTACCTCACATTTCGATCCCAGGCCGTGCCATTGATAGAGGTCAAGAGTTTGGGCAGCTTGGTCTAGAGATTCCTTGTAAATGTCCAGTTAATGGGAGACTGAGGTCGGGAAGAAAACATATAATACAAACAAATGTGTTTATATTTAAGAGTTGAATTTGTCAGGATATGTTCAGTGAATGATTTCCTTCATTGTGTATACATTTAAATGTTGTAGATGCATGACGTCATGACCTTATGACGTCATGCATGTAAATGTATTTAAAATGCTCTAGCGGCCTAATTATTTGTCATTAAGAAACGTGCTGATGCATGTAAATATGTATATGTTATGTAAATCAATGTAGAAATTGTGTTTTGCAATATTCCCCATACGTCATGAAATGTCATGGCTGCATGATTTCTGCTTGTCATAACATCACGCCAATGTGCGATTTTGCACCTTTGCTTCCTCCTAATATGTATTCTATTCACTTTGTTTATAGAAAATCTTCTGTACATTTGTTTGTAAACATATTTAATTTTGGATTGTTTATGACTATTTATATTAACAATTAAATTGTATTACAAATTTCCTAGCCCTATTAATCAAGGGAGCTATCGGCATTACAAAACTGAATCAATTTACCGGGCGTTCTCACACACTTCTCAAACTCATATATTATACAAGTAGTCATAACATGAGTGGCTGGTAAGGGTTGGAGGTGATATTGGATTAATTACAATTGGTATGAAATACTTGGTGAAAGGTGGATCAAGAGCTGATATTATATGGGGTGATGAAAGAGTGTGAGGTATGAAGAGAACAGTCCTAATGCAGTGTGTGAGGAGTAAAGGCAGAAGAGGGATCGATTAGAAAGACGTAAAATGATACAGAAATTGGTGAGATGGAAACGTCAAAGATAGTCGGGTGAGAGAAGGGTTGTGCAAAAGGATGGATGCGCTGTGAAAAAGAGTTAAGCATAAAGATATGTAGACAAATAAAACATAAGTTGAAGGTAGGGCGCAAGGAGGAGGACCTGAAATAAGAAATGAGAGGGAGGAGTGGTGGAATGGGTGAAGGGAAGATGGGGTGAGGGTTTATGAATAGATTGGTTGCGTGACAGGGAAAGGATTGCACGATGGCAATATAGAGTCTGGGCGATAAAGGTGAACAGTGGCATAAGTAAAGGAGGGGCATAACTAAAGCAATAGGGACAAAGAATTACTTGTGATCTGGAGAGAAATGGATATAATATAATTATGAGGAAGGTTATTTTATGAAAATGTTACTAGGGTACAAATACAAATATATCATAAATCTGTTAATCTAACTTGCAAAACATGATTGGAGTGTTAATCAAGAATGCGATAATGTATGCTTAATATCAAATATAATTTTAAGCGAAAACATGGATATTGCAGTAAATAACATGAAGGGAAACCGTGTTGCCTGCCTCCCTGCAAAGCAGTGCTTTAGCAGAGACTCAAGCATACGAACTATGTGGCATTGCTCTGGAAGAATGCAGCACTCCCTAAACTAATTGGCTTTTGGCCTGATAGGCGTGGTTGGACAGTTGATGATGACAAACTGCGAGTGGTTTGGTTTGAGGGGCCCCAGACTCCAGCCAGTGTCAGTCTAGACGAGGACAGTGACAGTGAGGATGATGATATGCCAGCATATGGTGCGTCTTCGGATGAAGATGTTACTGAACTAGACTAAACCTAAACCTTGAATAAACCCTGCAATGGTCACTAGAGATTTGTATATTTGTTTACTACATTAGCACTAGTCAGTATTTTGTATGGACAACATGTTATGTGCGAGACATATATAAATCTATAGCCACTGTATTATCAAATTGAACCAAACCTATTTCAAAAACTGCCAATACGACCCTAGTTTGAGTCACGGGTGTGTGTTTGTGTTTCCCCATCAATATAGGGCTGTGCAAAAACTGTAATTGCAGAGATATCTGATATTCTATGAAATTGGAGGTCATGTGACCTTTTGACTTCTAATGACCTCAATAATGACCAAATTTGCATTAATTTTATACCATTGATAGACAATTCAATAACAAGTATGTTGGTGCATAGCTCACTGTTCTGCATCATATATCTTGAGAGATAATTATGGCCTTTCATGTTTGTCCTACTCCATAATTTTGATGAATTAGTGGATACTGCAAAACGATAGAAAGATGTTAATACCGTCCACACCCTCCACAAAATTAATATGCAACCTTTTTCAAAATATGCAACAAAACATCTGGTACTTATATTATTAACTAGCAGGGGTACCCGGCATTGCCCGGGTAATCACCATAATCACCATCACTACTATCACCACTACTACTTACAGCTTGGAAAGGCTCTATGTGCTTTACACGGCATTCAGGTAGAGGTGGATCTGGTCCAGTTGCATATGGTTTACCCTTCAGTCTCTGGCATATTACACACTTTCTTACTACGCGTCGAGCTACTTGTCGAACTCTGGGTATCCACCATGTGAGACGTAAATTTGATATTATATGACATACCCCGTAGTGTTTTACTTCCCTATGTGCACGTATGATCAATAGATCAGTAACGTGATGTCTTGTTGGCATAAGTATAGGATGGTTTGTGCCGTCCGTTACACCTGACCACGTCAGGCGACCCTCACACCTGAAGAGATCACTATCTAGGTGCAACCTTAGTTGACGCACTAAATTAGGCATTAATGTCTTATTCGAGCTTTGCAAAGATTCTAATTCATTGGAAAAGGCTCCTGCTTGAACCCACTTGATCAAAGTTACTTCAGCTGCTTTACATTCACGAGCATCAATGTTGTGACCCCTGTTGCAGAGCTGGCCCATTACTTTAAGCTTGATATTGGATATATAGCAACACCCAAGCGACAACTCTGACTAGTTTATTATAGTCACCGAATCTTGCCCACTCAATTACTGGACCCGGTGGCTCATTTGGTTGGGCTGTAACTGCCACTGTTTCCAGTGGTAGAAGTCCCTCACCAACAGCATGCCAAATCGTCCATTCATTTTCATGAAGCAGCCACTTTGGACCATGGCACCACAATTCGGACTTCACGAACTGGCTAGCCGTTATACCCCTAGTTATGAGATCACTAGGGTTGTCTTTTGTATTTACTTAATGATAAGCAACGTCTGGCAATAGGGCTCTAATCTCATCTACCCTATTCCTCACATAAACTGGCAGCGACTTCTTGCTATATATCTAGTTGAGTGCGACCTGACTATCGCACCAAACGTGAACGATTTCAATATTTAATTCGCCCTCGTATGCTGCGCGTACATGTTGCACCAGACGTACTAATAGCAGCATGGCAGTCAATTCCATTTTAGGGATAGTTACCTTTTTAACCGGGGCTACTTTAGCCCGGGCGGTAACTAAATGTGCCCCAAATGAAGTAACAACATATATGGCTACCCCGTATGCCATGGCGCTAGCATCGCAAAACGTGTGTAATGTAACGTCACCGAACGCTGCCACTTTACGAGGTAAAGGTTTAGTACATAGGATGTCATACTCATTCAACAACAATGCCCCTTGGTCATTCAGGTCCTCGGGCAAACTGTCATCCAATCCTATTTTACGTCTCCAAACTTCCTGCATCAGAATCCTAGCTCTTATGGTAACGGGTAATGCTAGACCCAAAGGATCAACAAATTTTGCAACTTTGCTCAACAGACTTCTTCTTGTGTGCGCTCCTGTCTGCTGAGCAAAAGACCTTGTTTGAAAAGTTAGTATGTCATGTTTACGTTGCCAGATCATCCCCAAATTTCTGGACTTTTCCTGGTTATGAGATGCCGTACCGTCCACCTGTACCAAACTCTGAAGATCTTCACTATTAGTAACCCACTCGCGGAGAAATAAATGTGCTTCTGTAAACAATCTGCGTGCTTGCCAGTTGGTATGTAACAAATCATCCTGACTATCGCTAGAACCCTGCAAATTGTCTATATATAACCCGCGAGATAGTTTACTTGTGTCCTCATGAGTATTCGATAGATGATTTTTGATTGTGGCATTCAACAAAAACTGTGAACACGTAGCACCAAAGAGTACAACCCGAAAACGGTAGATTACGATCGGAATCTCCGAGTCGCTAATGGCTTTGAACCAAAGAAAGCGGGTATCATCTCTATCTTCCTCTTTTAGTTTGACTATCATGAATGCTTTCTCGATGTCACTAGTAAATGCGTAATGCCCCAGCCTAAACCGCAATAGATGTTGGGACAGGTCCGACACCAAGGACGGACCTGTCAGCAGGCAGTCATTTAGACTGGGTTGTTGACCTTTGTGGGCAGAGAAGTCATACACCAACCGTATTGGTATGGTGACACTGTCTTTCCTCACCCCATGATGGGCCAGATAGTGAACCCTACCATTCTTAATCGGTTCCTTTACATCGACTCTCTCAATAAAGCCCCTATCTTCATAACTCCGAAATACATCGTCATACGCCTGGCGCGTGCTCGGTTCATTAGTTAATTTACGCTGTAATGCGCGCAAGCAACCTAACGCCAATCCATAGTTGGTTGGTAGGCTTATCTCACTATTCTTCCAGGGTAAACTAACCTTATATTGCTTGTCTGAGGCATAGTAGCTCCCAGACTCTTCAAACTTCTTCAGCGCAACTTCCGAGTCATAATCGGTCTCTATAGGATTAATGCCTATGTGATCCAATCTCCACAGTCGTTCCAGGTCGAACTCGGCAGTCAATTTAGGGTCAATAGGTTGGGAATCCTCCCTTCCAACTCCTCTGCCGCGGTTACATTCACTCTTAATATCGAGACCGTGTCGACCAGGACATTTGACTGTGTAGTATGCACCTTTCCGCTCATGCAATAACCAAATTTAGTGGGGATTAAAATTACACCACACATTCCTTTAAACCCAGGGTATATTACATCATAATAATGATCCACACCAAGTAGAACATGTACCTCACTCTGATCTCCCATGGGATCTGACAAGTTAACCCCTTTGCTACGTAATGCGTGTTCCACCTTCTTCACACCTACAGATACATATTCTGGTAGGGTGTCTACGACAATTCATGTCATAAAGTACCTGTTTTTACGGTAGAAATTTGAAATCTCCGCTATCTCGTAGACTTGTTTGTCAGTAACCCCCGTGAAGCCCTGCAATCGAAGAGTCTCAGCCCCTACGATTCGGTGCTTAAGTCCCATTAATACGGACCTCTTTATAAAGGACCGTTGAGACTCTTGATCAAGGAGTACCCGACAAACCTTGTTGTTGTTGTTGTTGTTGTTCCCTAAGCTGCCTGGCCAAACAGCCCCGAGTCCCTGAGGAAGGCCATGGCCACGATCGGGCTTTCCCACAGAGCTCTCATTGAGTGTAGATTGTGTTGTTGGCGTAAGTGGTTGTGTGAAATGCAGTCTTCTATGATGTGTTTAATGGTATGGGGTCCTGTGTTACATCCCGGGCAGGCGTCGACAACGGAGTCATCCAGTCTCTTCTGATAGCTCAGGAGAGCTGGATGGTGTCCGCATCTCAGCCTGGCCAGGTGGACTCTGTCCTCGCGAGGAAGGGAGGATTCGGAAGGATGGATTTTGGGAGGTCGTGCATGCAGCTGCGTGTTGTCTGTGAGTGAGTGTCTGATCGGCGAGAGATATGAGTATGGATGTGCTTCTGGAAGTTGGTTTGGGGTGGGCAGGGAGGGAGAGAGGACAATAATTGTGTGTGATACCGTGTGCTGGGTGTTGTTTTGATATTTCTTGGTGGCTGTGGGTGTGTTGCCATGTAGTTTAGTGGGTGGTCTTGGTTCGTGGAGGCTGCTGCCAGGAATTGAGTGCCTCTCATGTCCAGATGGTCTTTGACTTTGAGGATTTTGGTTTCTTGATGTAGGTGATCTGTGGGTGCAGTAGCTGTGCAGCCTGTAATGATCTTCAGGGCTTTGTTTTGAATAGTCTGTAAGGTCTTATGATGTGTTTCAGCTAGGTTAGAAGCCCAGGCTGGGCTTGCGTATTCCATCACTGATCTTATGTATTGTTTATATACTGTGGTGGTAGTTTCTTTGTTGTGTCCAAATTTTGTGTGAGCAAGTGACCTGAGGGCGTTAAGTCTGGGTGTCAGTTTCTTTGTAATGTTTGTGGTGTGCTGTTTGAATGTCATATGAGTATCATATGTTACTCCTAGGATTTTGTGTGTGTGTATGTGTTAGGGGTGTGTTGTTTATGGTGAGTTGAGGGATGTATTCGTGTTCTCCTGTCCAGCTTGTGAGCAGGGTTGCGGTGGATTTGGGTGGGGCTAGATTAAGTCTGTTTGTAGTGCACCAGCCATGTAGTGTGTTGAGATAGGGTTGAAGGAGATCTGTTGCTCTTTTTGGGTCATGGTGTGTGCATGTGAGTGTTATGTCATCTGCATAGGAAGCTAAGTTTATTTGGGGTGTATTGGGTGTAGTTATATTGTGCATGTACATATTGAAGAGTGCGGGCGATAGGACGGATCCTTGTGGGACTCCGTTTGGAAAGTTTCTGATTTTAGATGACTGACTGGCAAAAGATACGTGTGCACATCTGCCTGCTAGGAAGTTGGCCAGCCACCTTTTTGTGTTGTTGTGCATGTTTGTGTTGTAAATTTTGTTTGTTAGATTGTGGCGGGGGATGACATCGAAGGCTTTACTAATGTCGAGTGTGGCTAATAGTGATCTGTGTGGTGGTCTAGCTGAGTTGATGCCGTCAAAAGCTCTTTGTGTAAGGTCTGTGAGAAGAGTGTTTGTGGAGTGCAGTGGCCTAAAGCTATGTTGTGTTGGAGCTAGGGGTAGGTCGGGTGTAATTAGTTGTAATACTAGGCGTTCCATGACTTTGGAGGGGGAGCAAAGGAGTGTGATGGGGCGGTGCGAGGAGGGTAGCGTGGGGTCTTTGTTGGGTTTGGGGAATGTGATGATGATACCATGCTTCCAAATGTCTGGTATTGTGTTGTGTGAATAGCTGTAGTTTGATATGTTAGTGAGTGCTTGTATGCCTTGTGGTCCCAGGTGTCTGAGGTGTATGTTGTCTAGGCCACAGACGGGTGAGTGCTTGAGATTGTTGATGATATGCTTTGTCTGGTGATTGGTGAAGGGTGTATAGTCAAGGTCTGTGGGGAATTGTCTCTTACGTCGGATGACACGTCGGTCGTCTTTGTGAGCTTTTAGGTGGCTGACATGTGAGAAGTGATTGATGAGAGTGTTTGCTTGTTGTTTACATGAAGGAGTAGAGTCTGTTGTTGTGATTGCAGCATGTGATTGTGATGTGTTGCTGTTGGAAAGTGTGATGCTGTTTAGTGTTTTGTAGAGTGTTTTGGGGTTTGTTTTGTGATCAAGTGTTTGTAGGAAGTTATTCCAATTTAGTTTTTGTTGTTCTTGTATTTTGTTGTTAGTTTGGGTGTTGAGTGCTTGAATTTGTTGTGTGATGTCTTGTGTGTGGGGTGCTGGGGAGTGTTTCAGTATGTCGCGTTGTCTGATGAGGTTTTGAATTGCTGGTGTGAAGTTGGGGTTGTGTCTTTTTCTGTTACCTCTTGGAATGTGTTTCTTGTCCGCGTTTTGGATAGTTTTATTAAGTATGTGTACAGCATTGTTGATGTTAGTGATGGGTGTACTGTTTAGAGTTGTGAAGTGTTGTTCTGTCTCATTTGTGAATGCTTCCCAGTTAGCTCTTTTATAATTGGTGTATGTGTGTTTGTGGCTAGCTGGGGTGAGTCTGGTTTTGGTGGTGATAATGATCGGGAGGTGGTCCGAGCCTAAGTTCTGAACACCCTCCAGGATGTTGTGGGGGTGAGTTCTGGGGAGCAAAAGGTGATGTCTGGAGATGATGGGTTATAGAGGGCTTGGTGAGGAATATGGTATCTTGATGGATGTCGTTAAGGATGATGAGGTTATCTGTTTGGTTTTGTATTACTAGCCCTCTGTCTGTGTCGGGGTTGTCGACAAATCAGGCCGACGTCTTGGCGTTGACGTCACCATCCAGGATGAGGTGTGGGGTGTTTGTGATGTGTTGTAAGTGTGGTCTGTATTCATTTGGTACTGTAGGTGATGTTTGGGGAGGGATGTATGTGTTTATGATGGTTATGTTGGAGGTGTTGCCAGTGCTTATTTTAATTGATTGTATTTCTGTTGTATTATCATTTGGGGGGAGGAGGGATTTGGTTTGTACACTGGTTACTATGTATGATATTTCTTTGTGTACCAGGGTGATGAGTCCACCGCCCCCGCCGACAGCCCGGTCTTGTCTGATGGTGGTGAAATTATGAAATGTGGGTGTTGTTTGTGTTGTGCGGAGTTTTGTTTCTTGTAAGATGGCAATGTGTATGTTGTGTTGTTTGATGAAGTGTGGGAGTTCGTGTTTCTTTGTGTTGATGCCATCTATGTTCAATTGGAGAATATTAATGTTATGTGCACGATGTATGTTGGGTGCTGCTGCACGAGGAGGGGGGGGGGTGGAGGGGGGGGGTGAGGGAGGGGCTGGGGGTTGGGATGGGGGAGGGGGGGGTGGGGATTGGGGAGCAGGAGATGGGAGTTGGAATGGATTAGGATGGGGTGTGGTGTGTTGAGTTGAGGATGTGGATGGTATGGGAAGGTTAGGTGGGTTAATGAGGAGAGGTGGACGGATTTTAGGGGGGGGAGTGGATGTTATGGGAAGGCTAGGTGGGTTGGGGAGGAGAGGTGGACGGGTTTTAGGCAAGGGATTTGACTGGGAGAGGGAGGGGCATGAGGAACAGGTCCAGGTGTTCGTGTAGTGTTTCATGGAGGCAAGTGTTGTACAGGTGAAGTGGGTCCAGTTCCTGCATGAATTGCAGAGAACTGAACCATTAGTGTGGCGACTCGAAGTGATGGGTTTTGAGCAAGTTGGACATATGTATGTGTACGTGGGTCCTGGGCTGCTCTCAATGTCTCCGGCTAGAAGAAGTCTTCGAGAAATGACAGCCGGAGAGTCATTTCTCGGTGTAGGAAAAACTGTGTGATGTGTGTGTGTGGTGTGAGAGGTGTGGAAATTCTCGGCGCGACCGAAGCCGCTCCAAGGACCCGTGCCCCCAGGGAGGGGGCAGGGGATGGTTGTGACGGTTTGGCTCCCGAAACTGCTCCCCGAGGCCGGCATCCGGTTGTCCTCCACTGGTCGTTGATCTTGTCTCCGGCCGTGGAGGGTCGGGAGCCATCCGCGGTTGGGAGCTCCGGGAGGTGGTCCTACGGCGTAGACGCCGCCACATCAGGACCATGTTACTGTCATTACCTTCCATGGGAATCTGTATTGTGGGCAATATGGTGGTGTCTTGCATGCTATCTAGTGTCAAAGTTGTAGTACCCTCTGGTTTGACGTCTTTGACCTTATCTGCTGTAGGAAACAACTTGTCAAAGTGATGTCCTTTGCAGTGGCGACAGGGCCTTAAGTATGTAGAAGTACAATGTCCCTGCTTACCATGTTCCTTATTTAACTTCAATCTTTTTGCCTGTGCTAGTTTTGTCTCATTTGTTGGGTATTTTACACAGAAACTCCATTTATGTTTGTTATTACATAGCTTGCATAGAATCTGAGCAGGTTTCTTATACGTACCCTCTTTCTTTTCTTTAGTCCCCACCGTCATGCTTACAGTTCCCCTCATCTCCACATTCCCACTCCCTCCCGACACATTCATTCTTCCATTGTTCAACTGTAGATTACCCCTAATTTCTTTACTGAACTGAGTTTTGAACTCCCCCAGACCAAATGATCTAACCTTGTCAAGTATTGCCATAGGAAGCTTCTGACGTAAGATAATGAATATATTTTCCTGTGTGGTGAGCCCTAGGGTGTCTAGTGATCGAGTATGGCACTCCATATTTGCCCTAAAATTTGCTAATTCCTCAACCTTAACTCTGCGAGCTTTAACAAAGCAACGACATGGGCCATCTTCAACTGCTCTTGATCCCCGTATGTCGACTTTAATAATAGTACTGCCTCCAGATAGCTATCACCTACTACCGCAAAACCCTCTATCAAATGTAAGGCCTCTCCTTCTATTTGTCCCTTTAGGTAGTGAAACTTATGGACATTATCCAAAGAGGATTCATGTACTATAGACCGAAATACATCCCCAAAAGCTAACCACTCAGTCAATTTGCCCCCAAATGTAGGAAGATTGAGCTTTGGGAGGTGCACTGTGTGTTTCGGGTCAATCCTTCTATGGGCCTCGTTCTCGCCTCTCTTCTTATTTGCGACAGCTTGCTGTAATAGGTGCTTCGCTCTAAAGACAGGTTCATCATAGAGGGCGCGATTATCACACTCTGCAACTATCTCTTCCTCCTCTGTCATGCCTGCCACAATCACCTCACTCAGAGCCATAATACGACCCTCGAGGTCAGCAGTAGTGATGAAAGTGTTGGCATCTACAATTAGCCTATTTAATACTCCCCGAAGTCCCGCCCTCTGATTTTTAGGGGCTTTGCTCAGCACCCCACTAGACGGTGTCTCTTCCTGTTTATTCATTTTGCATGTAAGCTTATAGGCTATTTATCTAAAATGTTACAAATACAAGGGCAAAATAGTAGTCTAGTTAAGAGACGCCGACCGGCGGACTTCTATGTTATGGAGAAAAATAGCACACAAAATAGCAATACCCACACTAAAGGGTCATATTGAACAAGAAAAAAATGTTAGGTCAGGTCATATGTCACAGGAAGTCTGAAATGAAAGAGAAAATTATTGGCGGATGATGATGGGTGGGATGCAGGACTTAGGCAGGCGCAACGATGTGACCCTGCATTCCGGCTCTAACCATCGCTTGGCTAGCCTTACCAGTTTATCATAATATTGTTCCTGCATCCTATTATATGTCCCCTTGTTCATTGCCTTAAAAATCCCTTATTGGTAGCTAATTCCCGGGTCTGGGCACCAATGTGGTATACTATCAATGGAAGTTAAATATCTATAAGCTATAATCCAAATAAAATCAATCTAAATCGAATTACTCCATATCTAAATTGAATTGGATCTGAAACAAGCTAATTTATATCCAAAGGTCTCAAATAATAAATGATATATAGGGTAAGGTTATAAGGGTTAATATTATTCCAGGAATTAACTCACCAATAGTTCCACGTGGCAATGAGGCAAAGGAGAACGTTTTACCCAATATGGCGGACAATGGGGAGGCAAGACACCGGCCCGGCCCTGAGGCTCGAGTCAAGTGAAAGGGAACAAATGATTATATGGGAATGGACAGGAATACTATGCTTATCTGTCAGTCAGTCATGGCGTCGATGAGAGCGTTGTGATGGTGTAGCTGTATTTATTGCTGTCAGTGTATTGTGATTAGAGGCACAAAAGCTCGATCAACTGAGGGCGGAAATTAGATGTTAACTGGTCGGTGTTAGTGGAGGCACTGAGCTGTCTTCCTCAGAGGCACACCTTCCTCTTTGGCAAATGCCAGGAGCCCAAATGATCGTACCGCATATAGGTTGCTCTATACGATAAACTATATTAATATATACGATAAATTCATATATACTACATAAGACCATGACAATATTGCTTAATAGCATATTAGGCCTTTACAATCTTAACTTACTTACAATCTTATAATATACGATCTACTCGTCCTACGCCATGCAGCGGGAACGACCGTGACATCACAGAGACGTACGGGATCACAAAAGATTCATAGCCTATCGTATTTACATGATACTGGTTGACATTCCGGTATTTGATAGTCAGGATAGTCTCCTCTTATCTGAACCAAAAGAATATGAGTTTGAATTCCAACTTTGTAGTGGCATATTGGCTTTATTACATTCTTTCCTTGCCAAATTGTAGATTTCAATCACCTCTTTTCCACTGTCGGCAACGCCCTGAAGTTTATCCATGTAAAACAGTTGACCCATTTCCGGTTTCTCTGTCTTCTGGAAATGATATCTCAAAGTGCTGCACAACAAGAAGGGACTAGAGCAGGAACCAAATAACACTGACCGAAAGCGGTATTCTTTTATCCGCCCACCAGGCTGAAAAGGATCTTCAGGCCAAAGGAACTTTGTGAATTTGCGGTCCTGCTCCTTTAACCCTATTCTCAAAAAGGCTTTGGAGATATCCGCCACAAACCCAAATCTCTTTGTTATGAATTTTAATAGTACATCACCCAGTATTTCAGTCAGATTTGGTCCTAGATAGAGACAATCATTTAGACTTGCTTCATTCTTCGCTGCTCGAGAACTGCAGTTAAATACCATTCTGATGGGGGTAGTACTGGAGTCCTTACTTACAGCATGATGAGGAAGGTAATGACCCTCTTTGTGGTTTATTTCACCTGGCACCTCCTCTATAAAGTCATTTTCCAACTGCTCTTGAATTATTTTATGGTAAGTCTCCAGTCGTTCAGGATGTTGACGCAACCTCTCCATCATTTTATTCAGTTGACATCTTGAACTCTGGTAGTTAATTGGTAATTCAGGGGCATTTATCTTCCATGGAAGTCCTACCCAGTACTGGCCATCCTTATACTCAACTGTGTCTAGGTAGTGGTTATATGTTAAGATGTCTTCAGGGGTGGGAAGATCTGCTTCTATACCCACAGTGTCCAGTTCCCAAAGATAATGAACAAGGTTTTTGTTGTTCCTCCAGAATGCCTCCTAGTTGTGATGGAATTAATTCTGCACCAATTCTAGCCACCACCAGAAATTGTGCAGGAGTCACAAAGACTGGATCCATCCGGTTGTCTGATTCACTTGGGCCGCATGAGGGTAGAGATCCCATTATTATGTATCCACCTGATGAAGAAATTAACTGTATACCATGTCTCCGATTCATTTTTTGCAAGAAGCGTCCACAATAGTCGGAGCCGATGATCAGTTGAATTGGACCTACCATGTCAGACTCTATATTACGGTCTGTTAGTTGGACACCACTCTTTGTTAATTAGTCAGATGCTTCCTTCAAACCCTTATTTACCACAGAAGTGTTCATGTCTTCCTTAACCACTGCTGTCACCTTACATTTATATTTGCCTAATCTAATAAGGGGCTTAACCACATCAAATGTTTGTGTTTCTTTATTTGACAAGAATCCAGTTATTGCCATGTTCACTCTCCCCACTGTTAGCAAATTCAGGGCTCTGACAACATCTCCAGCAATAAAGGTCTTTTGCGCTCTAGTATCAAAGAGTGCTTTGACTGGCATAACCTTTTTTCCTCTGATCAGTTGAACCTCGGCTGTAGGAGTAGCTGCCGGCGTAGCATTGGGTTTCCCGTGGTCAGGGTCATATTCACACTTGTAGTTTTGGGTTGTGCTTCACTGATCTTGGGACAAAACGCTGTATGATGTACACCAGTCTTGCACCGAAAACATATATTTAATTTAGTAGCACATTCCTCAGTAGCATGTCTTGAGCTAAGGCAAACAAGACACTTACCTAGTTCGATGAGTCGTAGAAGTTTAGCCTTAAGATCTGGGTAAGTCCTACAATACACTGTGGAATGTTGTTCTGAACATAACATACACACCTTCCGGGTTTCTTGTTTTACCACTGGCGTGGGCTTAATCTCTCTGGTTACTTCTTGGGTCACTGGAGAATTGAGACGTGAATATTTTCTCTCCCAAACACCATTTGTTTTTGATACTGTACTAGTTTGATTATTCTGTTGGACGGAGGTCACATAGGTACCAACCTCTTCCTTCTTGAACGGTTTTGCCTTTTCCTTAGTCCCTGTTGTAGATGCTTTTGTATACTTAACCTTGTCTCCTTCCTTGATACTGATATCCTTCTTAGAAACCTTTATGTGTTTGCACAGCTCTCTTAACCTCTGAAGTGCACATGGGGGGTATGAGACACCACACTCCTGTGCTGACGTATTTGAGCTGTTCCCATCACTAAAATATTTATTTTACCATAAATAGCATTAATACTTATCCATATGTGCCTGTTATAGGTTCATTATAAAGGTATTAACCTGTTACAACATTAAAACAAGTGGAAACAGCGTTTGGATGGTCAAAATCGGCGATACTGGCCGGGAGTTAAACAATGTATGGCTGAGGCAACCTCCCAGCTCACCACTTTCCTCCACCTCTGGCGAGAGACTGTCGATCGATACTCTCTCTCTCTCTCTTGCACTCGCTTGCTAACAGTGATGACAACGCCCTGCTACCAACTCGCTAATGTTAGCACGAAAATAGACCACAGGAAAAGGGAATAACAGGGAAAATAGGTGATAACTGAAGGAGGGGAGGAAACTGGGGATGGAGGGGAGGTGGAGGAGTGATATTTGGCATGGCCCAGGGGCAAAAAATAAATAAAAAATAAATAAAAATAAAAACAAAAACAAAACAAAAATTTCGGTGTTTTAAATTGATTTTTTTCCCCTGACTCTTAAGAGTCTTCCCGCAGTCCGCCGGGGGAACTCTTAAGAGTCTTCCCGCAGTTCCCGGGTTAAGCCCTCTTCTATCTCTTGATACGTGAAGTAGTTCTTCTCATACCTGTGGTACAATTCATCACAGGTTTTCTGAGAGAGTTTTTGTTGTACAATGTGCTTCAGGAGCCAAGAAGCTGAGTCAAGATCTTTCGGGGTACTAAGTTATTTTAAAACACAATTCAAGCTGATCCGGAATGATTGAAGATCCTGGTACGTATGCTTAGGTCCTGATAAATCCAGTAATTTGTGAACTAGGCGCTGTAGAGTCAATTCTGTATCTTCAAAATTGTCCTTGAGTACTTGTAGAGCTGCTATATAATTGGCATCTGTTATGGGAAGTTCTTTAACACCTTAAGAGCAGCCTAAGCGGTAATTTCTATGTACTGCCCAGCGTTTTTTTTTACCATAAATGGGGTTGTTTCCGTGCTCTTTTTCATGCATAAACAAGACCCAGAGCATAATACAAGTATGTACCCCTGAAAGGGCATACATTGAGTTTTCCAATGACACCCGAACCATCCTTCTACGATCACTGGTTGTCTTGCAACGATCGTGCAACCGAAGGGCAAAAACGGTAAAATACGGCAATTTCTTTATATAATTACGTATGTAGCGAGGGAGTGAGGGTGGATGTAAGTGGAGTAAATCTCAGTAGGTCCACGGTGGCCGTGGCGAGTGGTCAGGAGGTAATCTATGCTCCTCCCACCGCTCCGCTCTCTCTCAGAGCACATTACGTCCTCAAAATTGCATTCGACAATAGCCGGGCCCCGCCCATATGCCCCAGTTTATTAATTCGACAATAGCCGGGCGCCGCCAAAGAAGGGTTAATAAGATCCAATGGAAAACCCTTAAGTTGACCCAACAAGTATGAAAGTTTATTTGCCGCAGAAATATCTGACCTGTAATGAACTAAACCCTTATATTTTTTCTCAAAAGGTATTCCAATCAGATTGCCCATCAAATTCAGGTAAGGTTATAGGTGGCAACTTAAAGCTTTGTTGTCCCGGAGCCATAATACCATTACTGGTACCATTACTCCCTGTCCAGGTAACTGTCTCTGTCGCCAATGGTCCGAACCCGGGTAGTTGATCCAAATAATTTTCACAGGCACCTTCATAGGCCTTTTGTATTTCCTCAAACTTTTCAGATTGCTCGTGTTTGATGTAAAAATCCTCCAATTTATTGAAGGATTCTTCATAATTACCCCACCGGGTTTTAAGATCTTGGATTTGAAACTTTAACAGCTCCCTTGGACAGGGTTCACATCTTTTTACCTACTGGCAATTATTTAATACTCTAGTTACCCAGCCTAACTTCCCCACCATAGATTTTCTCAAGAGTATATCAGTCATTTTGGAAGATGAGTAATTATTTTCAAAACAATTATTAATGTTTATAGTGAAGACTAATTTTCAACAATCAAATTTACATTTAGATATAGCCTAACACATACTTAATTTAGCTGTTAATCTTTAGCATTATATGGGTATCAATACTTGCTACAAATTCAGATGAATAATTAGTTGAAAATCATTAAGTCCACAATATAATTTACCTAATACGTGGGAACCCATGCTAGTAGGGGGAAGGAATATATTATTTATTTAATTAAATTTTGTATATACTCCATCCCGAGCATTTAGCTGGTCTACCTGGTCTCTCAGATGTGGGCGACATTAAGGACAGAAACATAAACATGGCCTAAATTATCAAATAACGAGAATTTAGGTACCGGAATGAAGCTCAAGCTGTACATTTTTAGTTAATCATTAATTTTGTATCCCAGATGTTTGTGGGTACTTGTGGTAGTAGCACTTTCTAAGGGGGGGGGGGAGAGAACACATTTATTATTTATTAAATTTGGTATATGCTCCATCCCGAGCATTTAGCTGGTCTACCTGGTCTTTCAGATGCGGGTGACATTAAGGAAGGAGACATAAAATGGCCTAAATAAGCAAAATATGGTGAAAATTTAGGGACTGCAACAAAGCTCAAGCTCCGAGTTTCACAAACGCCAGAGAACGCAACGTTGCAGACCCTCCTACCAGTCCTCTACCACAGGATTTAAACACCATGCTATCGCTCCCCTTAATAATTGAAGTGCCACTCACCCACGGCCATCGCCTGGTAAATCAACCAATCTACCCGTGAATCGACGATGTACTCGTGATAGCGGGCTACGTGCGCGGCTTGAGCTCTCCGGTTCCAGTGGACACCGGCACGACGCGAATTGCGGCGATATGGTCTGGCTCCAAACTGGAACGTTTTGTAGCCGCGCAGTAGTCTCTGCAATCGCCGATTCATGGCTTGGTAAATTGTGCGGTAATGACCGCGGGTTACTCCTGGCTCACCCTCAGGAATGGGAGGCAGCTCTCAAGGCTCCAGCAGGACAACGGCTACTTTAGAGCCACAGCGATGCTCAATCAATTGGATGGTAGAGATGATGTCATCCGTAATCTCTGACACTTGGACCGTCTCGTGTACGTCGTTAGCTCCCAAATATAAAATGGTCAAATGGTGAGGCCAATCAAGTACACGATTCAGTTGCCTGTCTGTCAGAAAATTACGGGCTCTACCACCTGGCGCTCGATAGCATCTCACCTCGCAGTTAGGGACCTCAAAATAGCGCGGGATCAGACTATGTCCCACAAATGCGACTTTGTACATCACCGCCACAGAAGTGGGGACCCTAACTGGTAATAAAACTGGACCTAGCCTAACCCCTAGTCTACACACCTATAGGAATCCTCACTCGGGGCACCAAAATGTGGAGGATAATATGGCCAAAAATATATCTCTTACCACACCAATCAAAATAGAAACAAAATAAAAATAAAGTATTAAATACCCTACCTTATGGCATGGACTATAGGAGCAGATGAGGGTTGTTTAGTAGCCTTTTCTTACCCACGATAGCCTATCTCTCAGATACCCTAACTAAACATTGTATAAATGGCCATATATATCAATGACTTAGCTATAACTAGGGTCCTGGCGTAGTTTCAGAGGATTCCGGCTTCGGTAGATAGGGGTTAAAGGTCAGGGACTCCGGGCCGGGCGCGGGGAGTGTTGTGGGAGGTCACGAGAACATCCTGACAGTTCAAAAGTTCAACGGCGTCTGGTCGGAACTTCAATTTCGGACTCTTAAATAAATTATATACTAATTTGTTACCAAGGGTTCATTCCCTCTTCACTTAATCATATAAATGAAAAATAAGTGTTAAATTATATAAATATTACTATAAATATCGTTTCACAATGATTTAGTAAACATATTATCCAAGGGTTGAGGTTACCACAACAAATTGTGGAGAGCGTCTGAGATCGCGGGAGTTTCAAAACTGATCCCTAATACAGTAACTCTAAGTTTTAATCCTACAAGGTTTTATAACTAAATTAACTTGGCCAAGGTAATCCTATACAGTTCTAAATTACTTAATATTAATTACTCTTTACAATATTTACAATCACCAGGTTCTGGTAGGAAATGGTTCACTCTAATGAGGTTACCCTATTGGAAGGCTGTTGCCAACACTACCCAGATACCAGTGTAGTCAATGTATTTCTCACACACTCTCTCTCTCTCTCTCTCTCTCTCATACTGCGTTCAATGCTGGTGCCCTTATTACCAAAAAGACATAAACAAGCTAGAACGAGTTCAACGTAGAGTTACCAAAATGATACCTAGCCTAAAGAACAAACCATACGAAGAACGTCTTAGAGAATTAAATCTATTTCCTTTAACCCAGCGCAGATTAAGAGGTGACTTAATTCAAGTGATCAAAATCATCAAAGCCATCGACAATATGAACTGTAGTAAGTACTTCACTATCGACCAATCTAATTACACGCGGGGAAACGGTTGCAAAATTATTGGTAAATCTTTTAACTCACACGAATCTAAGAATTTCTTCTTCAATCGAGTTGTCAACTTGTGGAATGGGCTTCCCCGAGACGTTATAGACTGCAGCACCGTTGATTCATTTAAATTCCGCCTAGACAAATATCTCGCATCAAACCCGCGACTGACTGCGTTTGTAAATTAATAACTTTATTTTATCCTCCCCTCAGTTACTAACCCATATGTCCCCTACTAACTTCCTAGTCCTGCCACGTTAGTGGCAGGGCAGTAGTTCCCTTTCCAATGTTCCCTTACCCACTCTAAACCACTGTTTGGACACTTGATCCTCAGTGTTTTGGAGGACAAGCAGCCTAGAAGGGTCACTAGATCTGTTGTTGCTTGATTCCCTTTGTACACCTTTGTACTCCTTTGTACTTTGTACTCATATTAATTGCACAGACTTTCACATAAAACAACAAATTGGTAAAGGTTGATGAATGTAGGTGCATTAGGAGAGAGAGAGAGAGAGTGGGACGAAGGGTGTTCAGGAAAATATGAAAATACAATATGATATACTGTAGCATTAACTTGTTGTTCATACTACTCATGGAATAGGCAGCGTAAAATTGAGAAAGGAATCCACCATAACACAAGTGTAAAGGAAGAAGTAAACCAAAGAAAGTGTGAAGTTTGGTGAAAGATTTTTGAGCCCTTGATGACGAAGGAACGATGATAGTAAGATGATATTATGACGGATCAAATAATTATACAATACCTTAGATAACAAAGTTACCGTAAATAGTTTCTTATATATATGTATATATATATACAGTATACACAGAATGTATATAATGGTGTGGTGTATGTGTGGAGGGATAATTTTAGTAACTTAACTGTAAAGAGAAAAGGGAGAGGGGAAAATTATTAATCTGGCAGATGGAGGGAGGTAGCACAAACATAGTTAATGAAAAGCAGGTTAACAGACAAGGAATAAAGGTAGTTTTTTTTACATATACAACAGGGGCAAAGCCTAATGGCTTGGTAATGGGGTCATTGTGTCGTTGTTACCTTGGGTAGGTGAGGGAAAGTTTATCTTGTTGGTGAACTCCTCTAGTTTGTTCCGGAGCGACGATAAGAGATGCCAATCTGGTAGATTTTTCATAACAATAATATTATATGAGTATGTAAATATATTCCTATATAATGTAGTGTATGTCTATTCATATTATTTTACCAGTAGTTTATATGGTCAAGTCATTCATACTATTCTTATTTACTCAAATGTTGCTAGATATTTCTTCTTAGTGTGTTCTGTATCACTTCCAGCTGATTCACTTTAAATACCCATATGTTTATGTTTTTTTAATCCCATTAAGTGCTACACTTATAAAGTGTACAGCTAATTCCGGAGGCGACCCGTGAATGAATGAGAGTTATAAGCCAGTAAATCCCGGGTTAACATGGCTGGATGGGCCGGTAATGGAGGGAAGCAGAGAACCCGATCGTGACTGGGGAGCTTTACAGGTGACTCTCTTAGTGGATACATTATGGGATAGTTCTAGGGAAAAGAAAGAGAGACGTGCTTAAGTCAAATGATGATATGGAGAGGGGTATAGAATTATATTATCTTTCTAATGTCATTATTTGATTTAAGCATTTTTATGCCTTCTCTTTCTTAAAACCTTCCCACAATGTATCTGTTAATTAGCACCCCAGTCACGATGTTGGTGGAATGTCAAAACTGTTGATTTATTGATAAAACACTTGTTCATTTTATTGATATATATTTTGTTTACGAATGATGTGCTTATATTTGTATATGTATTTTTTTATTTTATTTAGCAATTTCATATATGTATTAAATTTGTGATTTCACACAAACATGTTAATACTTTCATGCACGTGGGATTGGCGTTTAGTGTTCAGAAATAAAATGTTCTTAATCTCATAATTACCTCTCCAAAATTAATTATCTGCCCACAGCTCGCTCAAAGGCAATTGCAGAGATTTAAGTAACTAAACTAAAGATTTCTAAACACCGCTGGTGGTCACGCTGATGGTTAAGTCCCAGAA
This sequence comes from Paralithodes platypus, assembly GCA_032716605.1. Lineage (NCBI taxonomy): Eukaryota > Metazoa > Arthropoda > Malacostraca > Decapoda > Lithodidae > Paralithodes > Paralithodes platypus. The sequence goes on along the minus strand of CM064578.1, from coordinate 52,860,875 downwards.
AGGCACAAATCACATCCTTGCGCACGAGGGGTTAAGCCTTATATATCTTTGGTCAGCCCATTTATTTTGATCTATCTATCTGACCGACACATCTGCACTGGTACTAACTATGTAACAGTATTATTTTGTACTTTGTCTTCTTTCTTTATACTCTGCCTATTCTTGCTCCACCATGCCTATCTGTTCCTCTTAAGGGTTTTGTCACACGGCCACCTGTACAGGTTAATCTGTATCCGAGTCAGGTATCTGCAAAAATGTAGTCGTCTACTTTGGATAAAGTAGAAGTTTTTGTGTTTCCAAATGTCTCTCCCTGATGTTACGCTACACACTATAATATAACGTCAACATTGAAGTAGCATTGGTCGAGTAACAGCCTTTTCATTAATATATTATAAATATGCTTAGTGACCCCGAGTTTAGTACCTGATACATGCCTCACTGTTACACCAGCTTTAGTGGTCCAATCCTTTCCTTATATTCCTACCTACCCTTGTTTCATCACCTTTACCTGTCTCGTCACCTCATCCCTCGAAACATTACGGCCTCTTTATAGTTATTTCGGCCTCACTAATCCTGCTGATGTCTTATCTTTGATATATAATATCTCAAAGTTGGACCATAATAGTTTCATTCAGGCTCATTCCTCCCAACTCTCTTGCTCATGTTAACAGTTATTACAACATATACGACCGTCCCTTTCACCAACCTCCAGTACCTTTCAGCCACATATTGCACCAGGAAGACACACTATCATTCTCTGTTTTTGCTCACAAGATGTCTTATCTAAACCTTAACTGGAGAGCTACCCACAGCAAACATCTTGGTCGAATCATCCACACTCTCCCTACCTGTCTTCTCTTCCGTACCACTGTCACTCACTATAGTAAATTTAAGCACTTCAATTTCACCTGCAGAAGAGGTAAGAATAGCTGTGGAAGAAAAGAAGAAAGCATATAGAGAGTGGTTGGGTAGTAGAGGGAATGAAGATTCCGAGAGACAGAAACGAGCGAGGTACGTGGAGAGTAAGAGGGTGGTGAAGAGAGTAGTGAAGGAAAGTAAGAGAAGAGTAGATGAGGAATTTGGAAGGAATCTGAGTGTAAAATGGAGGGAGAGTAAGAAACTGTTCTGGAAAGAAGTCAAGAAAGTTAGGGAAGGTAGCAAGGGAAACAGTAAGGGTGTGAAAGATAAGAATGGGAGAATGCTAGCCGAGAAGCAAGAGAGAGTCGAAAGATGGAGGGAGTACTTCAGTGAGTTGCTAAATGAAAGGAATGAAGAGCCAGCAAACATAGCTGGATATGGTATGGGAGGGAGAAGAAGAGAAGTAGTGGAGGAGGAGGTGGGGATCAGGAGGTCAGAAGTGTGGGAAGCCATGAAAAGAGTGAAGTTGGGGAAAGCACCAGGAACAGATGGAGTGTGTGGGGAAATGTTGAGGTATGGTGGTGAGATAGTGATAGAATGGGTATGGAAAATGTGCAAACTAGCATGGGAGAAGGGGAGTGCACCCGATGACTGGAAGACTGGCATAATAGTCCCCCTATATAAGGGCAAAGGGGAAAGAGGAGTGTGTGGTAACCACCGAGGAATATGTCTTCTAAGCGTAGTAGGGAAGGTATACAGTAGGGTAGTGATTGAGAGAGTGAGAGTGAGAACGGAGAAATGGATAGGCGACGAGCAGGGAGGTATTAGGAAGGGAAGAGGATGTGTAGATCAGATTTTTACCCTGAATTGTGTTGTGGAGAAGTATCTGGAGAAGAAACAAAAGGTGTATGTTGCCTTTATGGACTTGGAGAAGGCCTATGACAGAGTGGATAGAGAAGGTTTGTGGAAAGTACTTAGAATATACGGAGTAGAGGGCAAGTTGCTGAAAGCAGTGAAGAGCATGTATGAGGGTGCAAAGGCGGCAGTACGTGTGGAGAGTGAGCAGAGCGAGTTCTTTGACCTGAATGTTGGTTTGAAACAGGGGTGTGATGTCCCCGTGGTTGTTTACTGTATATATGGATGGAGTTATGAAAGAAATACTATCAAGAGCAGTGGATTTTGGTGTATCGCTGAAAAGGGAGGGAATTGAGTGGAAGCTACCTATACTGCTGTTTGCGGATGATACAGTTCTGATGAGTGATAATGAATGGGAGTTGCAGGGTCTGGTAAATGAGTTTGGAACAGTGTGCAGAAAACGGAATTTGAAGGTAAATACGGGGAAGAGCAAGGTTATGGTCTTCGAAAGGGGTGAAGTCACAGAGTGTGAGGTGAAGCTGAACGGTCAGGCTATGGAGATCGTCAACTCTTTTAAGTATCTGGGCAGTGTGTTGAGTAAAGATGGGACTATGGATGAAGAGGTGCGGGAGAGGGTACAACAGGGGAAGAGGGTTGTAGGAACGCTAAAAGCAGTAACAAGAAATAGGGTGGTCAGTATGGAAGTGAAGAAGTCCTTGCATGACAGTGTGGTAATCCCGACACTGACTTACGGAAGCGAAGCATGGACGTTGGTTGAGAGACTCAGACCAAGAGTGAGAGCAGTGGAAATGAATTACTTAAGGAGTGCGTGCGGAGTTACATGGAGGGATAGACAGACTAATGAGGAAGTAAGAAGGAGGTGTGGTGTGGAGGTAGATGTGCTGGAAAGTGTGAAAAGGAACAACTTGAGATGGTTCGGCCATATGGAACGTATGGAAAGCGAGAGAATGACTAAGAGGGTGTACGAGAGCGAGGTGGAGGGACAGAGGGGGAGAGGTAGACCGAATATGAGGTGGAAGGATGGAGTGAGGAACTACATGAACGAAGGCGGTGCTGGTTGGGGGGAGGGGCGTCGACTGACTGGGGACAGAGGTGCATGGGGGCGGTTCGTTCGTGGCCACCCCTTCGGGGATCACGGCGTCAGGCAATAGATAGATAGATAGAATTTCACCTGCAATGTCCTTTATCCCTCCTAAGACAATACACCTGTTACTATGCACAACAGGTTAAGTCTCTCTACTCCTAACAGCTGAACATACTCCACCTACCTTTCAGTCCTGCCTTTAGTCTGTTCCACATAGGTATTCAATACGATTTTGAAACCAAATCTTTATAACTCAAAAAGAGCTATAACAAATGCTGTACATGTTCACACCTATTCCCTCTCTCGGGTGAGGGCTGGTCCTATCCAGAGTGAGGTTCGGCATTCTCTACCCAACCTTAACCGTTTCTGTCTGTCTCTTTTACTGTCCTACTTTACTTCTGGGTGTGGGAGGTTAGGAATCCTCCTCCCCTTGTAGAATTCACCTACTAGACGAGACAGAAGAAGGGGTGAGGGAACGCGAAAGTGGTCCCGGACCCTAAGAACTGGAACATTAAAAGTTGTCTCTGTTCGGTCTCTATCTCGAATCGGCCACCCCCAGCTATGGGGTACGTGCCTGGGTATATACATTGTTATGTAATGTGAATTAAAATAATATATAAAATATATAAGTGCAAAGTGATAGGGTTAAAATACACATTATAGAGAAAGTCACTTAAGACAAGGACAGTAGAGAGAGAGAGAGAGAGAGAGAGAGAGAGAGAGAGAGAGAGAGAGAGGGGGGGGGGGGGGACTAGGTCAGCAAGTCGTAACACATTCCTCTATAGGGAGACTATTCTCTTGTTTGTTATTACCCTTCCAGTACCGCCGACGTCTTTTTTAGTTAATGTTAGTTGTATTTAGACGGTTTTATATAACCCAGAGGACTATCCCTTACACTTCAACAATACAAAAATGAATCTTTCATCTTCTCTCAATATTCTTGGTGTCTCTTTTTCTTCTGCTCTCATTTGGAGGGACCATATTACCAGTCTTACTAAGACAGCCTCCCAGAAGCTGGGCTTGCTCAACCGCCTCAAGTTTTTGTTTTACCCATGCACAGCTTCTTGCTCTGTACAGGGGTACTGTGCATCCTTGTATCGAGTATTGTTCACATGTGTGGGGAGGATCCTCTCACACTGCACTCTTAGACAAAGTATCATTAACTCCCGTCCACTCACCAACTCTCTGCAATCTCTCTCTCTTTGCAGCAATGTTGCATCTCTCTCGCTATTCTATCGGTACTACAATAATCAGTGTTCCTCAGAGCTTTCCCAGTGTATACCACCTCCTCTATGTAGGGTACGTAGTACCCGTCTTGCAACACAATCCCACCCTTACTCTGTGCAACTCTCCAACCCAAGAGTAAAACGTTATTCTGTCTTTCTTCCATTCAACTGCTGAGCTCTGGAACTCTCTCCCAGAATCAGTATTTCCCTCTTCCTATGACTTAAATTGCTTCTAACTCCGTGTGTCCAGGCATTTTGGCTCGAACGTCCCTTGATTTTGGCACTGTCACTCTTTCAACTCTGGGAGAGGCACTCAATACAGGCAGTTCTGCCTTTTGTCTCCCTCACTCACATCGAAGAAAAAGGAAGGATCGGGGGTAGTTAGATTAGGTAATGGAGATATTCAGTGCCTCTTAATTGATATAGGTCATTCCTAAGCTGAATACAATCGTCTAATAGTAGCCATAATAACATGTAAAGGACGGCATGGGTACATAATAGGTTAAAGCTGACATACAATATAACACCAACATCTTTACAAAGACTATTTAGTTTCTTGTAGTCCACTTACTTTGACCCCTTGAGGATTATGACGCGTGTTGACAGTTTATTCTGGATAGCATTAGACGATTTGTACAACTTTAAAGAAGGACTTCTAAGAATTAAAGGGGTTCATACCATCTATATAAACTCTTTAGCTCTCACACGTTCTTCCCAAGCTGAATAAAAGCGTCTAATGATAGCCAGCATATACTTTCAAAACACGTCATTATCCTCTATGGGTAATTGTCCAGCTTGTGTTATTGTTCGGGTATGTGAAGGAGGTTTGGAGGGTGTGGAGAGAGCCTTCTTCTGTGCTCATCCCTTTCTTCCACTTTCCTATAAATGAGATACTTCTATCTCTAACAGAATTAAGGGGAGATGGGTCGTTTTTCTGGTCCCCCCTTTCCCTCATGTTTAGTACCATTAGTGTTCATATTTTATTACGTTAGGCACATTAGTTTGGCGATTTTAAGACCTTTCGCCCCATTTGTTGGTCAATATTAAGACTGTTCGTGTCATTTCGATGTCGATTTTTCCTTGGCGATCACTTCGATTGGATTGTAAGGTCTGTAAGGTTAGTGTATATATGTAAATCTATGCATATATTTCTTAGACACACGTTTCCACTCCACTATCCCAAATGGGCCTGGGTCTCTGAGTATTTTCCTGGACGACCTAGATGCGTGTGATTTGTTTTTTTGTGTTTTATGTCTCTGTTCGGGCTTTGTCTCGAGTCGGTCACCCCCAATAAAAGAGGGAAGATAAGGAAAATATAATGGAGTATGTGCCAGAGTGTATGTATGTATGTATGTATGTATGTTTGTACATATTTGTAATTAGTATTTCTTTTAAATATACAATATAATGTTTTTGTCGTCTTATATTCAGAAGGTATAGTGAAAAACCTATATGTTTTGTGTTCTGGTGATTTTGGAAGGAAAATTTAAGATATTGGCAAACCTGAGAGGCAATTTACCCCGTATGTGTGTAGGGAAATTGGATGTAATATGGTATATTTGTTTTCTGTCCCAATAAACAATGTTACGTTATCACAACGTCATATATACAATAATTGTAGCCACAACTTGACAACTTACGAAAATAACCTTGTTTTCACGTAAATGCGTGAACAACCACACAAGTCGCATGCCCAGTACACATATTGTTGTACAATAACGTAAATAGACCATAATTGAACCAACTACTACAATGTATTTTTCTATGTTGTCATAACCTTCCAAATACCAAAATATACAACTTAACAATATTAAGAAAATACGTTGTATTCACGTAAAGGCGTGAACAACTATAAAGATCGCCGGACCATAATACAGAATGTTGTAGTATGACGAAAATAGACCAAAATATCATCAACTACTTCAACGTATTCTACTATGTTGTCAAAACCTTCCAAATGCCTCTAGTTGTACAACCTGACAGCATTACAAAAACTAGTTGTGTACCCCTATGTCAATATTGTGACCTCCATACCGGTTAGACCTCATATAGCAAGCTAATGATATTGTGGCTCCAGACACTATCTACAACCCTCAACACAATCCACTATTAATATAACGAGTACCTGGTGTACCATAGCTGGTACAGTGTACCCTATGTCAATATTGTGACATCCATACCGGTCAGACCTCATATAGCAAGCTACTGATATTGTGGCTCCAGACACTATCTACAACCCTCAACACAATCCACTATTAATATAACTATTACCTTGTGTACCATCGCCGGTAGAGTGTACCCCTGTGTCAATATTGTGACCTCCATACCGGTCTGACCTTATATAGCAAGCTAATGATATTGTGGCTCCAGACACTATCTACAAACCTCAACACAATCCACTATATATATACCCTGTACCTGGTGTACCATAGCCGGTACAGTGTACCCCTATGTCAATATTGTGACCTCCATACCGGTCAGACCTCATATTGCAAGCTAATGATATTGTGGCTCCGGACACCATCTACAACCGTCAACACAATCCAGTATTAATGTAATGAGTACCTGGTGTACCATAGCCGATAAAATGTACCCTAAGTAAATAATTATTGTGACCTCCATACAGGTCAGACTTCATATAGCAAGCTAATGATATTGTGGCTCCAGACACCATCTACAACCCTCAACACAATCCACTATTAATATAATAATAATAATAATAATAATAATAATAGACGGTTTATTAAAGAATGGCAGCCTCATGAGCTGAAAATACACATTTTTACAATGAACATGAGATGTAACAAGTACCTGGTGTACCGTAGCCGGTACAGTGTACCCCTATGTCAATATTGTGACCTCCATACGGGTCAGACCTCTTATAGCAAGCTAATGATATTGTGGCTCCAGACACTATCTACAACCCTCAAAACACAATCCACTATTAATATAACGAGTACCTGGTGTACCATAGCCGGTACAGTGTACCCCCTATGTCAATATTGTAACCTCCATTCGGGTCAGACCTCTTATAGCAAGCTAATGATATTGTGGCTCCAGACAGTATCTACAACCCTCAACACAATCCACTATTAATATAAGGAGTACCTGGTGTACCATAGCCGGTACAGTGTACCCTACGTCAATATTGTGACCTCCATACCGGTCAGACCCAATATAGCAAGCTAATGATATTGTGGCTCCATACACTATCTACAACCCTCAACACAATCCACTATTAATATAACGAGTACCTGGTGTACCATAGCCGGTACAGTGTACCCCTATGTCAATATTGTGACCTCCATACCGGTCAGACCACATATAGCAAGCTAATGATATTGTGGTTCCAGACACTATCTACAACCCTCAACACAATCCACTATTATTATAACCAGTACCTGGTGTACCATAGCCGGTACAGTGTACCCATATGTCAATATTGTGACCTCCATTCCGGTCAGACCACATATAGCAAGCTAATGATAATGTGGCTCCTGAACCTATCTACAACCCTCAACACAATCCACTATTAATATAACGAGTACCTGGTGTACCATAGCCGGTACAGTGTACCCCTATGGCAATATTGTGACCTCAATACCGGTCACACCACATATAGCAAGCTAATGATATTGTGGTTCCAGACCCTATCTACAACCCTCAACACAATCCACTATTATGATAACCAGTACCTGGTGTACCATAGCCGGTACAGTGTACCCCTGTGTCAATATTGTGAGCTCCATACCGGTCAGACCACATATAGCAAGCTAATGATAATGTGGCTCCAGACACCATCAACAACCCTCAACTCCATCCACTATTAATATAACCAGTACCTGGTGTACCATAGCCGGTACAGTGTACCCCTATGTCAATATTGTGACCTCCATACCGGTCAGACCTCATATAGCAAGGTAATGATATTGTGGTTCCAGACACTATCTACAACCCTCAACACAATGCACTAATATTATAACAAGTACCTGGTGTACCATAGCCGGTACAGTGTACCCCTATGTCAATATTGTGACCTCCATACCGGTCAGCCCTCGTATATCAAGCTAATGATATTGTGGCTCCAGACACTATCTACAACCCTCAACATAATCCACTATTCATATAACGAGTACCTGTTGTACCATAGCCGGTACAGTGCACCCCTATGTCAATATTGTGACCTCCATACCAATCAGACCTCATATAGCAAGCTAATGATATTGTGGTTCCAGACACTATATTCAACCCTCAACACAATCCACTATTAGTAAAACGAGTACCTGGTGTACCATAGCCGGTACTGTGTACCCCTATGTCAATATTGTGACCTCCATACCGGTCAGACCACATATAGCAAGCTAATGATATTGTGGCTCCAGACACTATCTACAACCCTCAACAAAATCCACTATTATTATAACCAGTACCTGGTGTACCATAGCCGGTACAGTGTACCCCTATGTCAATATTGTGACCTCCATACCGGTCAGACCACATATAGGAAGCTAATGATATTGTGGTTCCAGACACTATCTACAACCCTCAACACAATCCACTATTATTATAACCAGTACCTGGTGTACCATAGCCGGTACAGTGTACCCATATGTCAATATTGTGACCTCCATTCCGGTCAGACCACATATAGCAATCTAATGATAATGTGGCTCCAGAACCTATCTACAACCCTCAACACAATCCACTATTAATATAACGAGTACCTGGTGTACCATAGCCGGTACAGTGTACCCCTATGGCAATATTGTGACCTCAATACCGGTCACACCACATATAGCAAGCTAATGATATTGTGGTTCCAGACCCTATCTACAACCCTCAACACAATCCACTATTATGATAACCAGTACCTGGTGTACGATAGCCGGTACAGTGTACCCCTGTGTCAATATTGTGACCTCCATACCGGTCAGACCACATATAGCAAGCTAATGATAATGTGGCTCCAGACACCATCTACAACCCTCAACACTCCACTATTAATATAACCAGTACCTGGTGTACCATAGCCGGTACAGTGTACCCCTATGTCAATATTGTGACCTCCATACCGGTCAGACCTCATATAGCAAGGTAATGATATTGTGGTTCCAGACACTATCTACAACCCTCATCACAACGCAATAATAATATAACAAGTACCTGGTGTACCATAGCCGGTACAGTGTACCCCTATGTCAATATTGTGACCTCCATACCGGTCAGCCCTCATATATCAAGCTAATGATATTGTGGCTCCAGACACTATCTACAACCCTCAACATAATCCACTATTCATATAACGAGTACCTGTTGTACCATAGCCGGTACAGTGTACCCCTATGTCAATATTGTGACCTCCATACCAATCAGACCTCATATAGCAAGCTAATGATATTGTGGTTCCAGACACTATATTCAACCCTCAACACAATCCACTATTAATATAACGAGTACCTGGTGTACCGTAGCCGGTACAGTGTAGCCCTCTGTCAATATTGTGACCTCCATACCGGTCATACCTCATATAGCAAGCTAATGATATAGTGGCTCCAGGCACTATCTACAACCCTCAACACAATCCACCATTAATATAATGAGTACCTAGTGTACCATAGCCGGTACAGTGTACCCCTATATCAATATTGTAACCTTCATATGGGTCAGACCTCTTATAGCAAGCTAATGACATTGTGGCTCCAGACACTATCTACAACCCTCAACACAATCCACCATTAATATGACGAGTACCTGGTGCACCATAGCCGGTACAGTGTACCCCTATGTCAATATTTTGACCTCCATACCGGGCAGACCTCATATAGCAAGCTAATAATATTGTGGCTCTAGACACAATCTATAACCCTCAACACAATCCACTATTAATATAACGAGTACCTCGTGTGCCATAGCAGGTACTGTGTGCCCCTATGTCAATATTGTGACCTCCATACCGGTCAGACCTCATATAGCAAGCTAATGATATCGTGGCTCCAGACACTATCTTCAACCCTCAACACAATCCCCTATTAATATACCCTGTACCTAGTGTACCATAGCCGGTACAGTGTGCCCCTATGTCAATATTGTGACCTCCATACCGGTCAGACCTCATATAGCAAGCTAATGATATCGTGGCTCCAGACACTATCTACAATCCTCAACACAATCCACTATTAATATACCCTGTACCTAGTGTACCATAGCCGGTACAGTGTACCTCTATGTCAATATTGTGACCTCCATACCAGTCAGACCTCATATAGCAAGCTAATGATATTGTGGTTCCAGACACTATCTACAACCCTCAACACAATCCACTATTATTATAACGAGTACCTGGTGTAACATAGCCGGTACAGAGTACCCCTATGTCAATATTGTGACTTCCATACCGGTCAGACCTCATATAGCAAGCTAATGATAATGTGGCTCCAGACACTATCTACAATATTCAACACAATCCACTATTAATATAACAAGTACCTGGTGTACCATAGCCGGTAGAGTGTACCTCTGTATCAATATTGTGACCTCCATACGGGTCAGACCTCTTATAGCAAGCTAATGATATTTTTGCTCCAGACACTATCTACAACCCTCAACACAATCCACTATTAATATAACGAGTACCTGGTGTACCATACCCGGTACAGTGCACCCTACGTTAATATTGTGACCTCCATACCTGTCAGACCAAATATAGCAAGCTAATGATAATGTGGCTCCAGACACTATCTACAACCCTCAACACAATCCACTATTAATATAACGAGTACCTGGTGTACTATAGCCGATACAGTGTACCCCTATGTCAATATTGTGACCTCAATAACGGTCAGACCACATATAGCAAGCTAATGATAATGTGGCTCCAGACACTATCTACAACCCTCAACACAATCCACTATTATGATAACCAGTACCTGGTGTACCATAGCCGGTACAGTGTACCCCTATGTCAATATTGTGACCTCCATACCGGTCAGACCTCATATAGCAAGGTAATGATATTGTGGTTCCAGACACTATCTACAACCCTCAACACAATCCACTATTATTATAACCAGTACCTGGTGTACCATAGCCGGTACAGTGTACCCCTATGTTAATATTGTGACCTCCATACCGGTCAGACCTCATATAGCAAGGTGATGATATTGTGGTTCCAGACACTATCTACAACCCTTAACGCAATCCACTATTAATATTATAACAAGTACCTGGTGTACCATAGCCCGTACAGTGTACCCCTATGTCAATATTGTGACCTCCATACCGGTCAGACCTCATATAGCAAGCTAATGATATTGTGGCTCCAGACACTATATACAACCCTCAACATAATCCACTATTCATATAACGAGTACCTGTTGTACGATAGCCGGTACAGTGTTTCCCTATGTCAATATTGTGACGTCCATACCAATCAGACCTCATATAGCAATCTAATGATATTGTGGTTCCAGATATTCTCTACAACCCTCAACACAATCCACTATTAATATAACGAGTACCTGGTGTACCATAGCCGGTACAGTGTACCCCTATGTCAATATTGTGACCTTCATACTGGTCAGACCTCTTATAGTAAGCTAATGACATTGTGGCTCCAGACACTATCTACAACCCTCAACACAATCCACTATTAATATGACGAGTACCTGGTGCACCATAGCCGGTACAGTGTACCCCTATGTCAATATTTTGACCTCCATACCGGTCAGACCTCATTTAGCAAGCTAATGATATTGTGGCTCTAGACACAATCTACAACCCTCAACACAATCCACTACTAATATTATAACAAGTACCTGGTGTACCATAGCCCGTACAGTGTACCCCTATGTCAATATTGTGACCTCCATACCGGTCAGACCTCATATATCAAGCTAATGATATTGTGGCTCCAGACACTATATACAACCCTCAACATAATCCACTATTCATATAACGAGTACCTGTTGTACGATAGCCGGTACAGTGTTTCCCTATGTCAATATTGTGACGTCCATACCAATCAGACCTCATATAGCAATCTAATGATATTGTGGTTCCAGATATTCTCTACAACCCTCAACACAATCCACTATTAATATAACGAGTACCTGGTGTACCATAGCCGGTACAGTGTACCCCTATGTCAATATTGTGACCTTCATACTGGTCAGACCTCTTATAGTAAGCTAATGACATTGTGGCTCCAGACACTATCTACAACCCTCAACACAATCCACTATTAATATGACGAGTACCTGGTGCACCATAGCCGGTACAGTGTACCCCTATGTCAATATTTTGACCTCCATACCGGTCAGACCTCATTTAGCAAGCTAATGATATTGTGGCTCTAGACACAATCTACAACCCTCAACACAATCCACTATTAATATAACGAGTACCTGGTGTACCATAGCAGGTACAGTGTACCCCTATGTCAATATTGTGAACTCCATACCGGTCAGACCTCATATAGCAAGCTAATGATATTGGGGCTCCAGACACTATCTAAAACCCTCAATACAATCCACTATTAATATAACGAGTACCTGGTGTACCATAGCCGGTACAGTGTACCCCTATGTCAATATTGTGACCTCCATACGTGTCAGACCTCATATAACAAGCTAATGATATTGTGGCTCCAGACAGTATCTACAACCCTCAACACAATCCACTATTAATATAACGAGTACCTGGTATACCATAGCCGGTACAGTGTACCCCTATGTCAATATTGTGACCTCCATACGGGTCAGACCTCTTACAGCAAGCTAATGATATTGTGGCTCCAGACACTATCTACAACCCTCAACATAATCCACTATTAATATAACGAGTACCTGGTGTACCATAGCCGGTACAGTGTACCCCTTTGTCAATATTTTGACCTCCATACGGGTCAGACCTCATATAACAAGATAATGATAGTGTGGCTCCAGACACTATCTACAACCCTCAACACAATCCACTATTAATATAACGAGTACCTGGTGTACCATAGCCGGTACAGTGTACTGGCAATACCACATTATGTGATTCCTATTTTTGCACGTGCCAACGACGTCAAACAACAATGTATTCTATATGTTATCAAACACCTATTGTAATTACTATAAACATACATTGCAACAACGTGTTAACACAATGTATGGTAATGTCCTTAATGTATGTTGTATTGATTTGACGTATTGTTAGAATCGTGATATTACCATACCTGTATAAGTGTCAAACGTTTTAGTAGTAGATGTAGTAGATATCGTAGTAGTAGTTTTAGATGGGGTATTTTAGTATTAATATAACGTAACGTTAACATTTTACTCCTATTGTATACACGGGTATGTGATACGTTCATTTTCAGTAGTGAAAATACATTCAATTTTACCAAATTTACACGTGTATCATATAACATTCCTATTTAGATTCTTTTTTATGTAATCACAACATTATAATGGACGTGTTCTTGATGTTGCCACCAAACAAACATCAACGTTGCCATTATATAGACTACCTAAGTCATAATTAAGTCTTTCTTGTTTTTTCAATACAAGTTGCATTATCACATTATGTAATTACTATTTTGGCATGTACCAGAAACGTTAAAAAACAATGTATTCCATAGGTTATGAATCACGTTTTGTAATTACTAAAAACGTACATTGTAATAACGAGGTAACACTATGTGTGGTAATGTCATCTATGTATTTGTTATTATAACTTCTTAAACGTTGATTTGACGTATTGTTATAAACGTTTAATATTACCACACCTGTATAAGTGCCAAACGTGTTAGTAGTAGATGTGGTATGTTAGTATTAATATAACATAACGTCTATCTCTTACTTTATATTTTATACACGGATTTTTTAAACGTTTTTTTTAGTAGTTAAAATACTTCAATGATACCAAATATACACGTGTTTATATAACATTCCTACTTAGGTTTCTGTGTACGTGCTCACATTATAATAGACGATTCTTGATGTTGCCACCATACAAACATTAACGTTGCCATTATCTAGACTACATTATATTACGTATTTTTGTTTGTTCAATACAAGTTGCATTATTACATTATATAATTCCTATTTTGGCACGTGCAAAAGACGTAAAAAATAATGTATTCCATAGGTTATGACACACGTTTTGTAGTTACTAACTAAAATGTTGTGACCACGTGTTTACACTATGTCCGATTAGGTCAATAATGTTTGTATTATGACAACATTATGAAAACGATTTTATGCCGTAATTTTCAGGAACGGTTTGACTTAACCACATCAACATAAGTGCCAAACGTTGTACCCACGTAACCTGTTTAATTTGGTGTGGTTGGGACCAATTGCTCTGTAGAAGGTAGAGGGTTATATTTCAGTTGACGGTAAATTGAATCCCTTGGCTACTGATTTCCGGATACTTATTCGAAAATATGAAACTCTAATGTGTCCGTGTCATTGAAATGCCAATTTTGTATAATTAACAAAATATTTCGCTACAAAATCTACGTAATAGCTGAGTAACCAAGACATTAACATGGCAATTTACCATCAACAGGAAAAAACTAGACTGTATTTGTTTAAAACCTGCTTGATGTGTAGAGGATGGGGTATTATATTTGTGTTAAAATATTCTTGTTCATATTTACAATATATCTTCATACATCCAACTCTATCTGCCTAAACATGTCATGGATTACAGACGAAAGCTTGAACATCCGATTCTCATTTTCCTAGTGAGTTTGAGAAAGAAATAATTTGATGCATGCATATAATTATTTAATAGATGCAAGTTCATCTATCTATCTATCTATTGCCTGACGCCGTGATCCCCGAAGGGGTGGCCACGAACGAACCGCCCCCATGCACCTCTGTCCCCAGTCAGTCGACGCCCCTCCCCCCAACCAGCACCGCCTTCGTTCTGTAGTTTCCTCACATCATCCTTCCACTCATATTCGGTCCTCACCCTCTGTCCTCCACCTCGCTCTCGTACACCTCTTAGTCATTCTCTCGCTTTCCATACGTTCCATATGGCCGAACCATCTCAAGTTGTTCCTTTTCACATTTCCAGCACATCTACCCTCCACACCACCTCCCCCTTACTTCCTCATTAGTCTGTCTATCCCTCCATGTAACTCCGCACGCACTCCTTAAGTAATTCATTTCCACTGCTCTCACTCTTGGTCTGAGTCTCTCAACCAACGTCCATGCTTCGCTTCCGTAAGTCAGTGTCGGGATTACCACACTGTCATGCAAGGATCTTCACTTCCATACTGACCACCCTTTTCTTGTTACTGCTTTTAGCGTTCCTACAACCCTCTTCCCCTGTTGTACCCTCTCCCGCACCTCTTCATCCATAGTCCCATTTACTCAACACACTGCCAGATACTTAAAAGAGTTGACGATCTCCATAGCCTGGCCGTTCAGCTTCACCTCACACTCTGTGACTTCACCCCTTTCGAAGACCATAACCTTGCTCTTCCCCGTATTTACCTTCAAATTCCGTTTTCGCACACTGTTCACTCATTACAGACCCTGCAACTCCCATTCATTATCACTCATCAGAACTGTATCATCCGCAAACAGCAGTATAGGTAGCTTCCACTCAATTCCCTCCCTTTTCAGCGATACACCAACATCCACTGCTCTTGATAGTATTTCTTTCATAACTCCATCCATGCCTTTGTTGTCTTAACTCTTTTAAGATTATGATGCATGGTAATAGTTTATTCTGGCTATTATTGGACGATTTTATACAATTTAGGAATTATATGGATAACATTTTTCTCAATTAACCCTCTGACTTATAAGTACCCTTCCTAATCTTAATAAAATAATTAAATACTATCTAGAAAATATAAAATAAATGCGTCATAGTGTCTTCTAAGGGTAAACAATGTTGTTGTTGTTGTTGCAATAAAGTGTATGCAAATGTTGCACCTAGTTTATCCGCAATACAATGTTAGTTTATTGATGTATTTGTGTTATCTTGCTATTTTGTCGTTGAGCTTTCCATATTTCATAGCCAATATCCCAGTTTTCTAATTTCCAGAAAACACTTTGCTGCTGTCATTCATACAAGTTCGTTGAAACTCTTGTGTTTTTATTTAGGCAATTATAACGAATCCATTTTTGTTTTCTTTTCTTTTTTCTATGTGAGTGAGGGGGACAAAAGGCAGAACTGCCTTTATCGAGTGCCTCCCCCAGAGTTGAATGAGTGACAGGGCCAAAATCAAGAGACGTTCGAGCCAAGATGCCTGGAAACACGGAGTTTGAAGCAATTTAAGTAATAGGAGGAGGGAAAAATTAATTCTGGGAGAGAGTTCCAGAGCTCAGCAGTTGAATAGAAGAAAGGCTGAAAATAACGTTTCACTCTTGAGTTGCGAAGTTGCACAGAGTAGGGGTGGGATTGTGTTGCAAGACAGGTATACGTACCCTACGTAGAGAAAAAACTGGGAAAGCTCTGCGGAACATTGGTTGTTGTAGTAGCGATAGAATAGCGAGAGAGCTGCAACATTGCGGCGAAGAGAGAGAGATTGCAGAGAGTTGGTGAGTGGACGGGAGTTAATGATTCGGAAGGCTTTCTTTTCTACTTTGTCTAGAAATGCTGTGTGAGAGGATCCTCCCCACATGTGTGAACAATACTCAATACATGGACACACTGTGCCCCTGTACAGAGCAAGAAGCTGTGCTGGGGTAAAGAACCCTTTGAGGCAGTTGAGCACATCTAGCTTCTGGGAGGCTGCCTTAGAAAGACTGGTAATATGGTCCTTCCAAGTGAGAGCAGAAGAAAAAGAGACACCGAGAATATTGAGAGAAGATGAAGGATTTATTTTTGTATTGAAGAATAAGAGATACTCCTCTGGGAGTTCCGGACAGGTAGTAAGAGGAAGAAATTGGGTTTTAAAAGCATTAACCCTTCCCGCCCGGGCAGTATTTTAAAAGGACACCTCGGCAGATGGGCAGGAGCTCGGGTGTCATTTTAAAATCCTTAAGCTTGAAAGCCTATTAAGCGTGCTTTGAAAGCTGTGCGTCCGACGTATGTAAACAAAGCCTGTCGTTGCGTCACCGCACCTCAGAAAACAAGAAGAAGAGTCGGAGTTTGTTATTGTGTTGTCTGCAAGAACAGATTTAGTGTTGAAAAGTGTCTGATATTGCTAACATTACATCGAAACTCTCTCCACCGAAATCGTCATCACAACTGAATCAGTTGACTTAGAGAGCTCTACTCAACGTCAGTCTACAGGTACGAAAAACATCTACGCTTGGAGATGTGTGGGAATGCGCTAGCAGATAAAATGACAAAGATACGGTAGCCTAGGCGTAGATGTTTTTCGGCCAGATCACCCGGATCTCAACAACGTCCTTAGGAGGGCGAGCCCGGGCCAGAAGGGTTAAAGGCAACAAGGTTTTCTCTTCCACCAATTGGAAATAGTAGTTAGATCAGAAGATAAGATTTGCATGGTTTCATTATGTTTGTTTTTGAGGGATTGCTGGCTAGGAGTTGTCTGCGTATGAATGGATGGGACTAAAGGTACAGTTGCAAAGATCATATATAAAAATTAGAAAGAGAATGGGAGATAGGACAGAGCCCTGAGGAACATCGGAGTTGATAGGATGAGGAAGTGAGCGATGGCCATCCACAACCGCAGCTATGGATGGAACAGCCGGAAACTTGCTGGAGTAATGGCACAATCTCTACAATATCGCTCTAAAACGGTTCAAATCTACAGAACCGGCATACTTCATGTCTCTAGTTGTTAAAAATTGCCGCTAGATCAAAGTAGACGTCACTAGATCTAGTGGGAAAGTAGTTAACATGGCAACACTGCTATCTTGATTCAATTTTTGATAGAACTTGTTTTTCAATAAATCTATCTATCTATCTATCTATATGCTCAGGCCCAATCCCCATTTTGGGGGTAGCCGACTGAAGACAGAGCAAGAACAGGGAAAACACAAAAACAACATAAAACAAAAAATAAACACAGATAAAAAACACAAACTCTCACACATCCAGGTCACCCAGGAGAAGACCCAGAGACCAGGGTTACCAAGGTCGCTCCAGCACTCCCCCGGCCCCTGACCACCCGGAGAGGTTCCGATCTCGGCAGGCAGACATGCAGCGGAGCCAAAGCCACAAGCCCTCCCACCACACTTCCAGGCACACCCTTCATATTAATCGTCTCCCCGGGCCAGACGCCTGATGGACTATTATCTAGTCCAACTTGCGCCCGACCCCTTACTCCAAATGACCACGTGTTCACTCAACTATTCACAAGCATTCTCCATTCACTCCTGTCCACCACCACTTCCCCTGCCTGATCTATAGTCATTCCTCTATCATCCAAAGCCTTTCTTACACAGTCTCTCCATCTCAATGGGGGTCTTCCTGCCCTTCTATCTCCCCTTGTACCTGACTCACATATTCTCTTTGTAAGCCTTTCATCTCCCATTCGTTCAACATGACCATACCAGCTCAGCACCCTTCTGTCCACTCTGGCTGACAAATGTTCCTGCTGCCCCACTCTCCTACGTATCTCTTCATTCCTCAATCTGTCTCTACGAGTAACTCCACACATACTCCTCAAGCAGCTCATCTCCATCACATCCAGCCCTCTTTTCTCCTTTTTCTTCAGAGCCCATGTCCTCAGCCCCATACATCACTGTTGGCACAACAAATCCTTGATACAGTGCACTTTTTACTTTCACTCAGAGATTTCTCGTCTTCCACATACTTCCCATTGCTCCGAAAACCTTCCTTCCTTCACACACTCTCTGTTTTACCTCCACTTCCATACCTCCACTCCTGCTTATCGTTCCTCCTAGATATTTAAAACACTCTACTTGTTTCCAATATTTCCCCATCCAGCCTCACATCTAGATTCACCCTATGCTCTCCCCTATTACATACCATTACTTTACTTTTATTGACTTTCACCTTCAGTTTCCTCCTTCCACAAACCACACCAAACTCTTTGACTACCCGCTGCAGTTTCTCATCAGAATCTGCCACCAATGCTGTGTCATCAGCGAACAGCAACTGATTCAACTCCCAATCTCTACCATTCTTTCCTACTAAACCCAATCCTCTTCCCATAGTTCTCCTTTTCATCTCCTCACCACACCATCCATAAACATATTAAACAGCCATGGTGACATTACACAACCCTGTCGCAAACCTACCTTTACCTCAAACCATTCACTCAACTCACCATTTCCTACTGTCACACATGCTCTGCTCCCTTCATAAAAACTCTTAACTGCTTCTAACAAATTTCCTCCTATTTCATAAATCCTTAACACCTTCCACATTGCTTCACGGTCCACACGATCATACACTTTTTCCAAGTCCATAAAAGCCCAAAATATCTCCTTATGCTTCTCTAAATACTTCTCGCATAACTGTCTTACTGCAAACATCTGATCCACGCACCCTCTTCCCCTCCTAAAACCGCACTGTTCTTCTCCTATTGCAACTTCCGTACACTTTATTATCCTCTCTATCAACACCCTGCCATACAGCTTTCCAACCACTGACAATAAACTAATACCTCTATAACTTGAACACTCCTGCCGATCTCCCTTCCCCTTGTACAACGGCACAATACATGCACTCTTCCAGTCTATTGGTACCATTGACACAGCAAAGCACACATTGAAAAGTCTCACCAACCAATCTATTATCACATCTCCACCCTTCTTTATACACTCCACAGCAATACCATCCAAACCTTCTGCTTTTCCCGCTCTCATTTGTTTCACTGCTTCTTTCACCTCATTTTCCTCAATCCTTTCATTCATTCCCTGCCACCTGGGTGGCCTGGGTAACCTATCTCCATCCACCTCTGCTTCAATCACTGCTTCTCTTCCATCTCTTGTATTTAACAAAGATTCAAATTACTCAGCATATATTTTCCTCACTTCAACTGGTTCCACTAGTAATTCTCCATTTTCATCTTTCACTGACTCTTCCCTCTTTTGTCCTCCTTTCAATAAATAGTATATATAATTTTGTAGTTGTTGTATAGTATGTAATATTCATAAATTATTTTCCAGAAATATACATAATTAGAAATAGGTGAAGTCCAAGAATAGTTTTAAGTGGGCTACAGACTATGGCATCCGAGCGTACAATAATAGTATCTGGATAGTAAATATTTACCTATCATAAATACACCTGGTTAAAAATATAGAAATAACTGCCAAATTTCAGCAACATATAATGTAAACCACTTGCTATGGAATTTAATTATATATATCTATCTATAAACTCTGGCACATACCCCTGTTTTGGGTGGTGGGGGTGGGCGGCGACCCGAGACAGAGCCCGAACAGGGACAATACAAAAAAAAACAAAAAAACACAAAACCACACACATCTAGGTCGTCCAGGAAAAATAAACCAGAGGACCAGGCTCATTTGGGGTCCCCAGCATAAGATTCTCGAGTCCCAGATCTCCCGGAGAGGCTCCGATTTCCGAAGGCAAACATTCAGCGAACTGTATCACCACAATGCCCGCCCACCTTGCATACAGGCATACCCTTCATATATACCGGTTCCCCGGACCAGGAGCCTGACGGACTATTACCTAGTCCAGCTAGCGCCTTACCCTTTCTCCCAAACAACTGCGTTTACACTCATCTATTCACAAGCATTCTATTTTAATTCCCATTTATTTCCACTTCTCTTGCCTGATATATAGTCATTCCTCTATCTTCCAACGCTTGTCTTACACAGTTTCTCCATCTCAATGGAGGTGTTCCTACCCCTCTACCTCTCCTTTTATCTGACTCACATATTCTCTGTTTAAGCCTTTCATCTTCCATTTGTTCAACATTACCATACGAGCTCAGCCGACAAATGTTCCTGCTTCTCCACTCTCCTACGTATCTCTTCATTCCTCAATCTGTCTCTACGAGTCACTCCTCATATACTCCTCAAGCAGCTCACCTCCATCACATCCAGCTTTCTGCTCTTCTTTTTTTTCAGAGCCCTTGTCTCAGCCCAGTACATCACTGTTGGTACAACAATCCCTTGATACATTGCACTTTTAACTTTCATTCCGAGATTTATCACCTTCCACATTGCCCAGCTTCAAGAGTTCTCATAAATTTTACTTGCTAAATAAATATCGAGCAGCATTACAAGGAAATGTTCATGTGTGAGGGTTTATTTACTTATTCATTCTGGTCGCTTTTGTTTTATTACAATCAAACACTGTCCACTATGCACTGTAAACATTCCAGTTACGGTATATATTTTAAGGTACCGTACTGTAGCCTACATAAGTATTATCATGTACTAAATGTATGTCCTATGTACAGTATATGCGTAATTGGAGTGTATCTCCAAGTGTAAGGAAGTTGTATGTATGTTTCTCATTAATGTGTTAATTTATATTGTAAACATGAGTAAGTAAATATATATGTATATAATTGTATATGTGTAAACGTTTTAGATATGCATACCTGTTTGTGAATCCGTCTAGTTCTAAGGAGTGTGTTATGTTAATATTTGTATGCATATGTATGTTTGTGTGTGCATAATTATATATTTCAGTTGATATTATATGTAGGTTGCTAAGATTGTATACTACATAATGTACATATTTAGGTATGAATGTAAGTGATTGTATGAATGAATGTATGTATAACTGTAGATAGGTCATGTATGACATTATAATGAATGTGCCTAATGTAAATTTGGATGTTTTGTTTGTGCACAACAAATTGCCATATTGTATTTATGTTTGCACTTTATCTAATGTATATTATGTATGTGTAAGCAAATTATGTTAGATTTAATTAATGATTCGACACAATATTGACTAAAAAAAAGTCATATAATTGATCATACATTTAGTTATGTTGTTCGCTTGAACTTACATCTACATTTGTCTTTGTCATTAAATATGCATTGTATATATTATGGCTAAATATAAATTTCAATTTCAATTTCCACATTATCCCATTGCTCCAAAAACGTTCCTTCCTTCACATAGTCTCTGTTTTACCTCCATGTCCATACCTCCATTCTTGCTCATCATTCCTCCTAGATATTTAAAACACTCCAATAATGTTTAATTAAAAAAAAATCAATACAACATAACAACTATATTATGGCAAACAATCAAATCAAAGGAAGGAAGGTGTATGTTGGACTCGATCCCGGCCCCTCAGCTTGAGAGTTCTGGCTGTGTCACCCGGTCCACATATCTTCCTATAACAACACCTCCATTACAATATATTTATCCAACTTTTCTTTAAGTTAGAAACATTGATGTGGATAGGTAATTATATAATAAGACTTTCATGGTGTTATATTAACTGATGTGGATAGGTGTTATATAATAAGACTTTCATGGTGTTATATTACTAGTATTTCACATAATTATCTTCTTGGCAACATAGCATATATAGAGGATTGAGTATCTCTTTCTCTCTCTCTCTCTCACTCTCTCTCTCCAATATCTTTGTTTATATGTGGATGGAGGAGACAAAAGGGAAATCTGCCTGTAACGAGTGCTTCCCCCAGAGTTGAAAGTGACAGGGCCAAAAACAAGAAATGTTCGAGCCAAAATGTCTGGCCACACGGAGTTTGAAACTATTTAAGTCATAGGATGAGGGAAAGATGAATCCAGGAAGAGACATACAAAACTCAGTTGTTGAATAGAAGAAGGGTTGGGAGTATTGTTTTACTCATGAGTTGGAGAGTTGCACACGGTAAAGGTGGGATTGTTTTGCAAGACGGGTGCTACGTACCCTTAATAGAGGAGGTAGTATACACTGAGACAGCCTAATAACACATTAGTATGACCTCTGTGTCTACAGTTAAGTCCCATATTACGACCTTAGGGAAAGTCAAGATGAAAAAACTCTCCTATCATGTACACTCGGATGCCATAGTCTCTAGCTCACTTAATATAATTCCTGAACCGGCTATGTTTCTCTTTATGCAATTATGTCTATCTGGATTGCTATTTGGATAGAGTTTGTTAATACATAGTATATATAGTTTTGCAGTTGATCTATACAAACTTACACAGTATCTATAAAGTCGTTTCCAGAGGTATACTTCCATAATTTGAAATAGATCCACGAACTTGTATGGGTGGGTTCGAGAGTATGATAGCCAAATGTACTAAAAGAGACCAACTGTTATTATGTATTGTTGTTTTACTTGATTTGTTCGTTGCGGAATTGATTGTGTGCTGAAATATGATGCTGTTTTGTGGTAATTTCAGTGCGTCCCCTAATGTAGCTTCCTGAAGGCGGTGTCACACGAGTGTATTTTTTCGTCAATTTACGATGACAGATTTTCTTCATAATATTGTGAGTCTCTTTTCCATTGTAATCGGAAACGAGACATAAGGTAGATTACGTCAGGTGGCTATTTTCTGATATCATTATATATGTTATAATGCCAGGCTACAATTGCCCGTAAAAAGTGACGAAAATCGGTCGTGTGCCACCACCTTAACCCCTTCTGTACCGGTGACGTCTTTATTATTTGATTTTAGCAACATTAACACCTTACGAGCGGCCTATGCGGTTTATTTATATGTACCGTACAGCGGGGTGTTTTTAGCCAAAATAGGGCTGTTTACGTGATCATTTTCATGCCTAAATAAGACCCAGAACGTAAAACAAGTACCTATCCCTGAAAGGGCATAAACAGAGCTTTCGAATGACACCATAACGATCCTTTTATGATGGCTAGTTTTCTTGCAATAACCGTGCAACGCGAGTGCAAAAAGCATGTAATTCGGTACTTTCCCCATATAATTCAGTATGTAGCGAGTGAGAGACGGAGGAGGGAGCTGAGATTCGTGTCAGTAGGTTCGCCGCGGTGGTCTGGTGCAGTCATACGCTCGCTAGTCTCCTGCCACCACTTGTCTCTCTCTCAGCAACATTACGTGCTGAAATTGCCACTCGACCTATGTCGAGCGCCGCCACATAGTCCAGCTTTATTTAACTCGACTTATGTGGTGAGCCGCTTATTAAGGGTTAAGACAATTTTATGAAGCTAAGGAAGAATATAAGGTATAGCTAAAAGGATCCGTTGATAGTCTGTAGCCTCTCAAATGGTAAACGTTCTTCTTAAGCTGAATATAATCGTCCAATTATTGCCAGAATATAACAGAATAGTAACTTCAGCCGTACTGAAAGAGTTCGTACACAATCTCGTTTTTTATAATTATCACTGACGATGATTTTTGCCACGGATTCCCCTAATATCTAATCCTATTTGATTTATATATTCCATTTCGCTTGCTCTTTTGTCTTCCCTCTCCACCCTTCCTCCTGGAATATTGGATTATCTCTCTCTCTCTCTCTTTCTCACGCGTTCACATATTAACCCCTCCAGACAGACAATCTACACATGTTTTGCCCTCACAAGGACGGACGGGATTGATCTTTTGTGAGCAAATACACAGCAACGAATGTCTTCACCGTTCTAGTTCTTCTCTGAAGTTTAGCTTTTCTGTACCGAGGACGTCTTTTCCATTTGACTTCAGCAACATTTAGACGGTTTTATGGAGCTTAATTAGGATATAAGTAGCCTTTTATTGGGTAGACGTCCTTCCTAAGCTAAATTAAATCGGTTATTGGTTGCCAGAATGTATATAAAAGGACGTCACCGGTACTGAAGGGGATAAAGGTGAAGGAATAATCAATGTTATAAGATATTGGGAATGTGAGTTACGGAGCAGCGTGGAAACAGTTGGCGGATACGGAATATTTGGTTGATGTTAACCCCTTGAGGATTATGACACGTTGTACCAGTTTATTATGGCTAGCATTAGACGATTATATTTATATTTGAAAGGGTACATACAAATCGGAGGGTTACTTGAGACCTTTTTTACCAATTTAATCCCTACAGATTCTTTCGAAGCTGTATAATATCGTCTAATGATAGCCAGAATAAACTGTCAAACGCATCATGATCTTAAAGGGGTTAATAATTCACATATTATTATCGTACAGGCATGTATACTACGAAACATGTTAGTCTATTATTACCATTTCCCTTGAGCAAAGAAATGGGTAATAGTTTTTCAGTAATATAATTTATATGTCAACATGTGGAGTACTATTGAATCACTGAGCGATGGCTAGAGATGAATGGCGCTTAATTAAAGACCTGAAGATTAGGAATCTGATCAATATGATTTCTAGAAATCCTTCTTAAGTTGCATAAAACAGTCCAGCATTAAAAAGAATATAGTGATAAAATGCGTCATCAAATAGCAAATGAGTTTAGGTCTATCTTTCCCCTAACTCTACCAACTTTCCCAAATTCTTTGACTATCTAAACTCTACAGTGGAACACATTCTATCAATTTCTCCTTTCTCAGAAATCTCCATCTTAGGAGATTTCAACGTTCACCACCGCCAATGGCTCTCCTCTCACACTACTGATCCACCTGGTGAACAAGCCTACGTCTTTTCTATCCTAAATGACCTAGAGCAGTTAGTTCAGCAACCCACCCATATCCGGATCGCATCGGAGATCGGCCCAACATTCTTGACCTGTTTCTAACTTCTAACCCTTCTTCTTACACTGTCGATCTTTTCTCTCCTTTGGGCTCCTCCGACCATAAACTTATCTCTGTCACCTGTCCTATCTCTCCAGTACAGCCACCCGAACCTCCTAGCCGGCGGCGCTTGTGGCACTTTGGCGCTGCCGACTGGGAGGCTCTTCGGCAGTACTTCTTTGATTTCCCATGGAATGATTTCTGCTTCCATGGCCGAGGACCCTCGGAGAGTGCTGAACGCATAACCGAGGTAATCCTATCGGGCATGGAAGCATACATTCCATTCTCTTTCTCTCAGTCTAATGCTAAAAAATCTTGGTTTACTCACGCCTGTTCTACTGCTGTCCGCAATAAGGAGGAAGCATTCAAACGGTACCGACGCCTTAAAACTCAAGACTCTCATTCTTCATAATGTTTCTGCCCGGAATCAAGCCAAATCTGTTCTTCGACTTGCCAAACACTCTTTCATCAATAATACATGCACTGAACTATCCAACTCTAGCTCTTCCCAAGCTTTCTGGCATCTAGCCAAAAACCTCTCCAACAATTTCTCTTCCTCGTCTTTCCCTCCCCTTTCCCATTCTGATGGCACAACCATCACTTCTTCCTCTGACAAAGCTAATCTCTTCGCTCAAACTTTTGCTAGAAACTCCACCTTGGATGATTCCGGTGCTATTCCTCCCTCTCCGCCCTCCTCTCTCTTACTTATGCCTAATATCCTAATCTCTTCTAAAGATGTACTTTCTACCCTCTCTGGGCTTAACACTAATAAGGCGCACGGTCCGGACGGTGTTCCTCCTGTTGTTCTCAAAAACTGTGCTTCCGTGCTGACTCCCTGCCTAGGCAAACTCTTTCGTCTCTGTCTATCCTCTAACGTCTTCCCTTCATGCTGGAAGTTTGCTCACATTCAACCTGTCCCAAAGAAGGGTGACCGCTCTCAACCCTCCAACTATCGTCCAATTGCTCTTATCTCTTGTCTTTCTAAAGTTTTTGAAACTATTCTTGCTTCCAAATTTCTTAAGCATTTTTCTTCTCATAATCTGCTCTCAGATCGCCAGTATGGCTTCCTTAACCCGGCAAGCGCGATAGGCCTCACGGAAGGCTTCCTATAGGGAACGCGATAGGCCTCAAGGAAGCAGGACCATAAAAAAAGCCTTCCATAAAAAAAAAGGGCCTATCAAAACAAAGGAATTTGTCTCTAGGTGAGATAATTCCCCTCCAGTACTCATCCATGTAAATCTCACCCACCCCCCTCCCCTCCTTCCCCACCTTATTCCCCCCTCCCTCCCCTCCTCAATTATCACCTATTTTTCCTCTTATTATCATCATTTATCGGTTATTTTTCTCTCCCGCGATAATGTAGCACAAGTGGGTTGCATAAAAGATCGTTATGCAACACCCAGACACCGGCACACACCGCCGCGCTCTTCTCAGTTGACTCCCAGACAGCGAGAGGGGAGGGCTGCCTGTCTCTCTCTCTCGCCTGAGATTATGACCGGGTGGCCAATATCTTCGTTTTTCACCACCCAAATGCTTTTCCCACTTATTTTAGCACTCTTGAAGGTTTATATATACATCATATATGTAAAATAAAAGCATACCGAAAACAAATAATGCTTTATATTGTAAATATAACGAATTCTGTCAGAATCCATGGCTAGAAATGCACAAATAACTACCCTAGCACCTAGGTCTATATCGCGCTTGTCAGGTTAACCACTGCTGTCACCTTACATTTATATTTGCCTAATCTAATAAGGGGCTTAACCACATCAAATGTTTGTGTTTCTTTATTTGACAAGAATCCAGTTATTGCCATGTTCACTCTCCCCACTGTTGGCAAATTCAGGGCTCTGACAACATCTCCAGCAATAAAGGTCTTTTGCGCTCTAGTATCAAAGAGTGCTTTGACTGGCATAACCTTTTTTCCTCTGATCAGTTGAACCTCGGCTGTAGGAGTAGCTGCCGGCGTATGCATTGGGTTTTCCCGTGGTCAGGGTCATATTCACACTTGTAGTTTTGGGTCGTGCTTCACTGATCTTGGGACACAACGCTGTATGATGTACACCAGTCTTGCACCGAAAACATATATTTAATTTAGTAGCACATTCCTCAGTAGCATGTCTTGAGCTAAGGCAAACAAGATACTTGCCTAGTTCGATGAGTCGTGGAAGTTTAGCCTTAAGATCTGGGTAAGTCCTACAATACACTGTGGAATGTTGTTCTGAACATAACATACACACCTTCCGGGTTTCTTGTTTTACCACTGGCGTGGGCTTAATCTCTCTGGTTACTTCTTGGGTCACTGGAGAATTGAGACGTGAATATTTTCTCTCCCAAACACCATTTGTTTTTGATACTGTATAGTTTGATTATTCTGTTGGACGGAGGTCACATAGGTACCAACCTCTTCCTTCTTGAACGGTTTTGCCTTTTCCTTAGTCCCTGTTGTAGATGCTTTTGTATACTTAACCTTGTCTCCTTCCTTGATACTGATATCCTTCTTAGAAACCTTTATGTGTTTGCACAGCTCTCTTAACCTCTGAAGTGCGCATGGGGGGTATGAGACACCACACTCCTGTGCTGACGTATTTGAGCTGTTCCCATCACTAAAATATTTATTTTACCATAAATAGCATTAATACTTATCCATATGCGCCTATTATAGGTTGATTATAAAGGTATTAACCTGTTACAACATTAAAACAAGTGGAAACAGCGTTTGGATGGTCAAAATCGGCGATACTGGCCGGGAGTTAAACAATGTATGGCTGAGGCAACCTCCCAGCCCACCACTTTCCTCCACCTCTGGAGAGAGACTGTCGATCGATACTCTCTCTCTCTCTCTTGCACTCGCTTGCTAACAGTGATGACAACGCCCTGCTACCAACTCGCTAATGTTAGCACGAAAATAGACCACAGGAAAAGGGAATAACAGGGAAAATAGGTGATAATTGAAGGAGGGGGAAACTGGGGATGGAGGGGAGGTGGAGGAGTGATATTTGGCATGGCCCAGGGGCAAAAAATAAATAAAAATAAATCAAAATAAAAACAAAAACAAAACAAAAATTTAGGTGTTTTAAATTGATTTTTTTTCCCTGACTCTTAAGAGTCTTCCCGCAGTCCGCCGGGGGAACTCTTAAGAGTCTTCCTGCAGTTCCCGGGTTAAGCCCTCTTCTATCTCTTGATACGTGAAGTAGTTCTTCTCATACCTGTGGTACAATTCATCACAGGTTTTCTGAGAGAGCTTTTGTTGTACAATGTGCTTCAGGAGCCAAGAAGCTGAGTCAAGATCTTTCTGGGTACTAAGTGATTTTAAAACACAATTCAAGCTGATCCGGAATGATTGAAGATCCTGGTACGTATGCTTAGGTCCTGATAAATCCAGTAATTTGTAAACTAGGCGCTGTAGAGTCAATTCGGCATCTTCAAAATTGTCCTTGAGTACTTGTAGAGCTGCTATATAATTGGCATCTGTTATGGGAAGTTCTTTAACACCTTAAGAGCGGCCTAAGCGGTAATTTCTATGTACTGCCCAGCGTTTTTTTTTACCATAAATGGGGTTGTTTCCGTGCTCTTTTTCATGCATAAACAAGACCCAGAGCATAATACAAGTATGTACCCCTGAAAGGGCATAAATTGAGCTTTCCAATGACACCCGAACCATCCTTCTACGATCACTGGTTGTCTTGCAACGATCGTGCAACCGAAGGGCAAAAACGGTAAATTATGGCAATTTCTTTATATAATTACGTATGTAGCGAGGGAGTGAGGGTGGATGTAAGTGGAGTAAATCTCAGTAGGTCCACGGTGGCCGTGGCGAGCGGTCAGGAGGTAATCTATGCTCCTCCCACCGCTCCGCTCTCTCTCAGAGCACATTACGTCCTCAAAATTGCATTCGACAATAGCCGGGCCCCGCCCATATGCCCCAGTTTATTAATTCGACAATAGCCGGTGTTACGACTGGGGTTCAAATATATCAGGGCTCTTATTCATTGGACTAGTAATGGCATAATTGCTACAACGGAAAGCGCTAGCTCCAACCTCTGATGTATATTCCCAGTGAACAAAGAACACAAATACTCTACAGAGTTCTATATGCAATAATAGGCTATCAAACTCTCAATAAATGTGCGTCTACTCTAGGCTTAATGTTATGTGAAAACAGCCTATTACTACCTACAACCGAAGGTGCTTGGTTATGGTACGCAAAGTAAGGTGGTAAGAGAAGTTACAACTTACTTTACTTTAATCAATAAATGTCAGGCACTCCTGCATGAAAGAAAGTGCACTAAAGTCCTTCAACACTAACAAGGAATCTTCTTTAAATGTTAGATGCTATAAAGATGCTCGTATCGGAAATAGAACCCAAAAAGGCAGGCAGCGGAACAATGCTCGTGCAGGCTATGCACACAAAAAGGCAGAATATATAATGCCGTCGGAGCCAAGAATATTCTAAACACTACAACAATAATAATAATCGCCACGACAATGCAGTATTCCTATCAACAAAAAGAGCCTAAGTCGTTTGTGTCTCAATACATCAAACTAGGCTGCGAAATGCTTGTGTAATCATAAACGGGTATACATAAAAAGAGTAATTGGTTTAATATACTTAATGTCTACTGTGACTGATAAAGTCTAGCTAGAGTCAATGATACGAGGTACTGGTGCGCATGGCATGCCGCATAGCCTAGTGCAAATCTCAAGTCTGTGCGTCAAATATTACGTTATAGGGAAGGGTAGCTCTCTTGAGAAACCTTAATACCGAAGTATTAAGCGTTCTCCTGGCGTACCTCAAAGACAAACAACGAGCTTAGAACAGTGCAGAATGGTATAGGCAAAAAGCCCTCATTCGTGCATGCTCTACTCTCAATGGCACACAGACTAGAATTTACTCAATCAACTCCAGTTCTCAGGTATGTCGTGCAGCTTTTAACTAAAGCCAGCACTCATAGGAAACAATACCTTATAATATCAGACTCCTAGTCTAGCATTATCTAATCCAGCAGAACACTAATAATTAAAGGAAGCAGTACTAAACAATATGAATGCCAACCAATGCTTCGTGATCCACTTATCTTAACACTAACATACATGGGTTATATCAGACCTTAACGCACAATACAACTGGCCAGCATGAAGCTGATTTTGCAGAGTTAACCAGAGGGGATATAATGTTAATAAAAAGGTGGTGAAAGATATGGAAAATGAGAGAGATAGGCAGAGGAAAAGATTCTCAGGTGCGAAGCGGGGACAGATAGCAAGGGAAAAAAGATGAGTGCGTTCTAGAAACCAGATCTGAGGGAGAAAGTGGCGAGGAACTGTATATATACTCGCACTAGCTCGAGGCGCGTGGGAAAAAAGCGGTTACAAGTCCTCTAGCCACTAGCAAGGGAGCTCAGCATGGTAAGGACCTCTCTCAACCAACCCCCACGAGGCAGCCAGCCGTGACGTCATCGAGCGGGACAAAAACACTGCGCGCTCCCTCTCACTCTGTTCTACTCTCTCTCTCTCCCAGATCCCATCATTACTAGTTAATGATAAAACATATACTTTACAATTAAATATATAAAGCCTTGACATGGGTGAAAACAAAGAGCCTTTCTGGACTGCCCATGACACAAGCTTTCATATGAAATAAAGCACACTCTAATACATAAACTGTAGCCCCATCCACTGCCCTGGCGATCCTAGCGAGTCACTGTAGGACAAGCCATGCGGTTCTAACGGAGTGGTTAACATCACCCCCCCCCCCCCAAGATTTTTCTCAGAGGCCCCAAGGCTCACAAAAATCTGATGGTTAGAACCCATGCTATATCTCCACTTCCCATCACCCAGCGGCAGTAAAATATCTGGCACAGTTCTTCAACAAAACATTTTTCAAAATTATAACCCTCCCCAACACCATAGGTTAAATTATATGTAGTTATGCTCCTCAAGAGCGAGCTTCTCTAGCCCAGCATTCTGAGAGGAGTGAAACTCAGAATTACTGCTATAACATACTAAAAAAAATCAACTATCAAAGAAAGAGTTTTTATTTGATTTTTATGTTTATAATTTGTTTATTTCGGCTGCACTATAGGGGCAAGCCTAGTTTTTTCTTCTATACCAAACGCTCAACTCCTGCTTTACGACACAATACGCTGGGCTACAACCGCGAGCCAACAAGCACCAAGCGCAAAATACTATCCAAACTAGAGCAGGAGGCTACCCGTGTGTTAATCTACCCTTGAACGACCATCTGCAACCACGTTGTCACAACCGGCAATATGGCGTATGTCCAGGTTATATACCAATAACCTTAGTGACCACCTGGTCAGCCTCATATTCCGATTGTGAAACTGGTCCAAGAACTTGAGAGGGTGATGATCTGGGTAAACTACAACGACCAGACCATAGGCTGGAACACAGACCTCGAAATGCCTCAGAGCAAGTACAACCGCCAGCAGCTCCTCCTCGACAACAGAGCAGCTCCCCTGGGCCGAATTGTACTTCTCCGAGCAGAAACTAACAGGATGCTCCAGCCCATCATCGTCCTTTTCCACAAGGACAGCACCAGCCCCCACACCACTAGCCTCCGTTGCTAGTTGGAAAGGTAGGCTAAAGTCAGGGGCCCTGAGGATCGGGTGAGTGCACAACAGGTGTTTTACTTCCCTAAACACCTTCTCACACTCAGGCGCCCATTTGAACTTCTTATCCTTCCTATCGTATAAATACGATAGACTATGACTCTTTTGTGATCTTGTATGTCTCTGTGACGTCACGATCTCTCCTACAGCACGATGTAGGACGAGTAGATCGTATATTATAAGATTGTAAATAAGTTAAGTTATAAAAGGCCTAATATGCTATTAAGCAATATTGCCATGGTCTTATGTAGTATATATGAATTTATCGTATATATTAATATAATTTATCGTATAGAGCAACCTAAATGCGGTACGATAATTTGGGCTCCTGGCGGTTTGCCAAGGCAGCAAGGTGTGCTTTTGAGGTACGTCAGAGCCTTCACGAACACCAACCAGTTAACATCTAATTTTCCGCCCTCAGTTGATCGTGCTTTTGTGCCTCTAATCACAATACACATACAGCAATACACACAGCTACACCATCACGACGCTCTCATCGACATCATGACTGACTGATAGATAAGCATAATATTCATGTCCATTCCCATGTAATCATTTATTCTTTCTTTAACTTGACTCGTGTCTCGGGACCGAAGTCTCGTTCCCCATTGTCCACCACCATATTGGGTAAAACGTTCTCCCTTGCCTCATTGCCACGTGGAACTATTGGTGAGTTAATTCCTGGCTAATATTAACCCTTATAACCTTACCCTATAATTATATACATTTATTATGTGAGACCTTTGGATATAAATTAGCTTGTTTCAGATTGAATTCAATTTAGATATAGAGTATTCATTTAGATTGATTTTATTTGATTCATTATAGCTTAGTAATATTTAACTTCCATTGATAGTTTACCACATTGGTGCCCAGACCCGGGAACTAGCTACCAGTAAGGGATCTTAGGCAATGAGCAAGGGATTAGCCCAGGGATGCAGGAGCAAGGACCCCGGAGGGGTAGGGCTTGGCTATCTTCCTGTACCTCAGGCGCCGGTACCTCAGCGAATAGCCATAGTGGGACATTCTTATGCCACTAGGCTAAGGGCAGCTGACGGAGGTACTGTGTCGTATCGGGCGTCAGAGGGGGAAAGAACTTTCCGGCTGACCTACTTCGGGGTACCGGGAGCAACCGTTGACACCCTGAAAGCCTCCCCCCAGTGGGGGCAAGTGGTACGGTTTAGGCCACATATGATCTTTTTGTTTATAGGCGGCAATGATATACGCCCCGGTACAGTGCCCCGCGAGTTAGCTGACGCAATTAAAGAGGTGGCGCTGGATCTGGAGCGTGAGTCCGGAGGAAGCTGCAAGATCGTGGCAATTGAGAGCCGGACGAAAGTCCGAGGGTTCTCAGCTGCGGAATTTCAGGCTATAAAATTCTGTTAACCGCGCCCTGAGGTGTCGGTTACTAGAAACGAAGCACCGCTTTGTTTCCACACTCAGCATCCGAGACCTCGACCAGGATGGTGTCCACCTCGACTTAGACACCAATCAAGTCCTATATAACAAAATTGTAGGGCTAACGAAGCGTTGGCTAGAGAGGGACGCCGGGGTTGTGTCATTGCGCCTGCCTAAGTCCTGCTTCCCACCCATCTTTCCCCATTAATTTCTTTTCAGTTTCAGACTTCCTGTGACATATGACCTGACCTAACATTTTTTCTTGTTCAATATGATCCATTAGTAGGTATTGCTATATAGTGTACTATTTTTTCTCCATAACATAGAAGTCCGCCGGTTGGCGTCTCTTAAGTAGCCTATTATTTGGCCGTTGTTTTTGTAACGTGATATTTAGATACATAGCCTATAGGCTCGCATGCAAAATGGATAAAGACCATAAAGAGACACCGTCTAGTGGGGTGCTAAGCAAAGCCCCTAAAAATCAAAGGGCGGGACTTCGGGGAGTAATAAATAGGCTAATAGTGGACGTCAACACTTTCATCACTACTGCTGAACTAGAGGAATTGGAGGCTAGATTAGAAAACGTCCAGGTTACCCACGGTCGTATTACGGCTCTGAGTGAGGTGATTGTGGCTGCCATGACAGAGGAGGAAGAGATTGTTACAGAGTGTGATAATCGCGCCCTCTATGACGAACCTGTCTTTAGAGCGAAGCGCCTATCACAGCGTGCAATCGCGAGTAAGAAGGGAGGCGATAATGAGGCCCATAGAAGGGCTGACCCAAAACATACTGTACACCTCCCAAAGCTCAATCTTCCTACATTTGGGGGCAAGTTGACGAAGTGGTTAGCTTTCTGGGACGTATTTCGATCTACGGTTCATGAATCCTCTTTGGATAATGTCCGCAAGTTTCACTATCTGAAGGGACAAATGGAAGGAGAGGCCTTACATTTAATAGAGGGTTTTGCAGTAGTAGGTGGTAGTTATCTTGAAGCGGTACACTTATTAGAGTCCACATACGGGGATAGAGAGCAGTTGAAGATGGCCCATGTCGTTGCCTTGTTGGGGCTCGCAGAACCACAGTATAAGGTTGATGAGTTGACAAACTTCAGGGCAAATATGGAGTGCCATACTCGATCGCTAGATACCCTAGGGCTTACCACGCAGGAAATGATAGTCATTATCTTGCGTCAGAAGCTTCCTATGGCAATACTTGATAAGGTAAGATCATTTGAGCTGGGGGAATTCAAAACTCAGTTCAGTAAGGAGATCAATAATCTACAGTTGAACAAAGGGAGAATGTATGAGTCGGGAGGGAGTGAGAATGTGGAGAAGAGGGGAACAGTAAGCATGACAGTGGCGACTAAAGTAAAGAAAGAGGGTGTGTATAAGAAACCTGCTCAGATTCTATGTAAGCTATGTAACAACAAACATAAATGGAGTTTCTGTGTAAAATACCCAACAAATGAGACAAAACTAGCACAGGCGAAAA
>CM064578.1:52677685-52825670 GCA_032716605.1 Paralithodes platypus | reverse complement strand
TGACATGACTCAGTAACCCTCAAGCAGAAGTATTGCGGAGGTCAAGATTGGCCCGTGTCCGATTCGTGTGGCCGCCACCCCTAGTGCGTCGCGCCACACTTCTCATCACGCACGGATCATACGCCCCAGGAACTAGATATCATGCTGGAAATCTTCAGAACTTTCTAATAGAGCCTGTTGAATGAAACCATGGAAGGTATGGGTGAGAGTTTTGATAGTGTGGATGACTCGGGAAGACGAAAAATATGCCGATCATAGGCTTTCACCCCAAGCATAATTTTGAATTGTCGCAAATGTTGTGGTGCTTGTTGCACAGATCGTATGAGCAAAAGCCTGGAGAAGTTACGAATGAAGAACATAATGCAGGGTGTGCGTGGTGGTAAGTACAATTGATATTTTATAAGTGCATTGAAATGTGTGATTGCCAGCATTTTATCACCTTACTGCAGGCGGGTGGGTGGAGTATATTTCACTGGTGCCGCCCAGCGTTTTTTTTTTTACCATAAATGGGGTAGTTTCTGTGCTCTTTTTCAAGCCTAAACAAGACCCAGAGCGTAATACAAGTATGTATCCCTGAAAGGACGTAAATTGAGCTTTCCAATGACACCCTAAAAGTCTTCTACGATAACTGGTTGTCTTGCAACGATTGTGCAACTGACAGGAAGCAAAATCGGGTTAAAATACGGTAATTTCTTTTAGATAATTACGTATGTAGCGCGCGGGTTGTTGGACGTGAGGGTGGATAGTAAATGGTAGTACATCTCAGGTTGGTCCACGGCGGGCCGTGTCGCGAAGCGGTTCATGAGAAGATTGTGGTCTTACACATATACCTTTGTATACTTGCAAATGTGACCTTGTAATTGCTTGAAAGTTTGATTTAAAAGCATTTTATAGCGTATTATTTACAGGCCGTGCGGTAAATTTCTAAAGCATCAACCTGGTTAGTGTACGGCTAAATTTCTCACGATAATACAAGCAACACCGAAAGCGTGGCGAAGATATGTGGTCTACAAAGATACCTTTTTATAATTGTATAGGGACCTTGGGAGTGCTTGAAAGTTTGATTAGCCAAGAATGGTATAGCGTATTATTTTCAGCGCGTTCAGTAAGTTTCTTATGGTAATACAAACACCGAAAGATTGAATATTTGTGCCTTGGCAATATATGATTGTGCGGGAACATAATATACCGCATATATTAATTTTATCCTATTATATGATAAATATAGTAAAATTGCTATATTATCAAGACACTCTCTCTCTCTAAGCTCATCTGTCTCTTCCTTTTAATATGGGGTGGCCTTATACAATTATAATTGCATGTGACCTTGAATTGCTTGAGAGTTTGATTGCAAGCATTTTATAGAGTATTATTTGCAGTGCGTTCGGTAAATTTCTCACGATAACCCGGGCCTTGGTACGGTACATTTATCACAGATAATACAAGCAACAACGAAGCTTGGCGAAGCTTGTGGTCTACAATATCACGTTTTTATAATTGCATGTGACCTTGTAATTGCTTGAAAGTTTGATTGCAAGCATTGTATTAGCGTAGTAATTTAAGCGCGTTCGGTAGATTTCTTAAGGTCAATACAAAAACAACGAAAGAATCGAATATTGCGCTGTATTAGCTTGGCTTTATATGATTGTGGGGAACATATGTACCCCGTATATATTATGTTCTCATATATATTGATCAATATGTAAGATAGTGATATTATCACGACACTCTCTCTCTCTCAGCTATGCTCTCCCACTCTCTCTCTCTCTCTTGTCGCCTTCCTCTCTGGAGTCGACCTAGACATTTATAATTGCATGTGACCTTGAAATTGCTTGAGACCGTGATGGCAAGCATTTTATAGCGTATTATTTGCAGGCGTCCGGTAATTTTCTCACGTTATTACAAGCTACCACGTAGCTTGGCGAAGATTGTGGTCTACATCATACCTTTTTATAATTGCATGTAACCTTGTAAGTGCTTGAAAGTCTGATTGCAAGCATTTTATAGCGTATTATTTTCAGGCGTTCAGTAAATTTCTTACGGTAATACAAACAACGAAAGATTGAATATTTGTGCTTGGCATTATATGATTGTGGGGAACATATGTACATATGTAAAATTGTTATATTATCACGACACTCTCTCTCTCTCTCTGTCTCTTCCTCTCCACCTACCACAAGTCCGCATTGCTACATATACGGGAAGAGGAGATACTTACAGGACCGTGTCACAGGCAACAGGACTGTAGTTGTTATCTCCAAACCTGATGCTGTCCTGGAGTATAATGTGAACATGCGGTTGGTGGACAAAAGTGATATGCAGATCACTACTGTTGACTGCCTGAGGAAGACCTGTAAATGGTACAAGTGCCATCTTCTTGATGGCACTGTCCTCAACGCATACAACCTGTGGGTGACGCACACAGGAAAGAAGACCTTTGTAAGGCTGTTCTCCAAGGACATCATCGAGGCCATCCTCCATAAGCACGGAACCACACGTACGGCACCAGTTCCGAGGGCGATCGTGGAGTTGCCCAGCCGCCTTGAGTGCCGGGACTACCTCTTGACCCACAGGCTTGTGACTGTACCTCCCAACCCTAAAGCACCCGTCACACCTAGCCGATTTTAGGCCAAGACTGTCCGCGACCTAAGGGTCGTGGACAGTCCTTGTTACGTCGCCGCGCATCATGGGCCGTCGCCAACCTAACAAACAGGTCGGGATTGGTCTTCACATACCCCCTCAAAAGTTCTACAAGCGTCTAACATTTGAATTCAAGTCGGCGTGGAGTGAGGTAAAAAAAATAGGACGGGAAGGGGACTGGAGGCTGACGGCGTGTGACGGCGCTTGGCGGCGCTTGACGGCGATTGACGACGCTTCGACGGGAAACGGTAGGCGTCAGTGCGGCGGCACACGGCACCATAAATGAGGTCTGCGTCAGGAGGCGTCACCATAACAACCTGCGGGGATCAGCGGCGGCTTGCGGCGACCCAACGATGCCCTAACGGTCCTGGATTATGTACTCCCGAGGGGGTGGTCGCCGTCAAACGGCGTCATAGGCGGCGATGGTTGGCGGCCATTCCCTCCAAGCGGCGTAAAAAACATAACGGGGTCCCCGTTATGCGCCGCCATGTGGGGAGCCCCTCCCGTTACGGTGGCTGAAGGTATACTGATGAGGCCCACCCTTTGGTGTAGCTTTTATATACCCACCTTGAGTTCGGTCGCCGTCGTTCGAGGTCATGCGGGCCGGGGTCACCGTCCATACTGAAGGGGTCGCCGCTCTCGGCACAGTAATGCATATTGACGCCGCCCTAACTCCTGTCGACGCCGTCGTCGGGTCGTTGTCGAAGCACTACGCGCCAGATCGGCACTCCAGCGGCGACCTAAAACTCACATCCAGTCCGGCATGGGCGCAGCTCTACCCCGTCAGGCGCCGTCAGGTGGCGTGGCCATCCATACTGAGTCCCGTCCCAAAATCACCCCCCCCAATCCTTAAGCTCTCCGCCGAAGGTCGGCACTCCTGACCACGACTGAAGGTCGTGGTCAGTCTTGGCTCAAGTCGGCATGGTGTGGACGGCCTGCGTAACCAACTTGCTGCTGGCCGGGTGGGCCGGAAAGAAGGTGTGCCACGTCTGCAGTCACACGACAAGGAGGCCCCGACATAGGAGGGAAGTCGCGTCCAAGTGTAGTCGGTGTGATGTGGGACTCTGTCCTATTCCTTGCTACACCGAGTACCACACACTGGAACACTTCTAACCTCCTCCCTTCTTGACAATCATTCATAACTTCATTCAATCATTCATTCATCTATTCAATGTACATAATGAATTCATGTCATTCATAACTTCATTCAATCATTCATTCATCTATTTCAAAAGTACCTCATGAATTCATGTCATTCAATCATTCATATGGTGGAATAGCAACATACCCAAACACAAGTGCATTCATCATCATCAGCAACATCACCCATTACATCCATAAGTTTCGAATCTCATCTATCCATCTGGTTCTTGGTTCACCTCATACATCCATGTCATTCATTCATACATACATTAATACACTCGCTATAGTCAGTTCTGCCTTTTGTCTACCTCAATCACATTCATACACTCGCTATAGGCAGTTCTGCCTTTTGTCTACCTCAATCACATTCATACACTCGCTATAGGCAGTTCTGCCTTTTCCCTACCTCAATCACATAACTGCCTTTTACCTACCTCAATCACATAACTGCCTTTTCCCTACCTCCATCACATAACTGCCTTTCCCTACCTCAATCACATAAATGCCTTTTCCCTACCTCAATCACATAACTGCCTTTTACCTACCTCAATCACATAACTGCCTTTTCCCTACCTCAATCACATAACTGCCTTTTCCCTACCTCAATCACATAACTGCCTTTTACCTACCTCAATCACATAACTGCCTTTTATCTACCTCAATCACAAAACTGCCATTTCCCTACTTCAATCACATAACTGCCTTTTCCCTACCTCAATCACATAACTGCCTTTTCCCTACCTCAATCACATAACTGCCTTTTACCTACCTCAATCACATAACTGCCTTTTGCCTACCTCAATCACATGTGGATTACACCTCCTGGGAACACCACAATTTGTTTTTAGTCGTCAACACTACTCCATAGGGTGATTTGGAAATGTGTTGAAATAATATTATATATAAAACAAAAAATATTTCCTGCAAAGCAAGCGAAACAGAGAGAGAGAGAGAGAGGAGAGAGAGAGGAGAGAGAGAGAGAGAGAGAGAGGAGAGAGAGGAGAGAGAGAGAGAGAGAGAGAGAGAGAGGAGAATGTGTTGAAATATATTATATATAAAACCACAACAAAAATTCCTGCAAAGCAAGCGAAACAGAGAGAGAGAGAGAGGAGAGAGAATGTGTTGAAATAATATTATATATAAAACAAATAAAAAAATCCTGCAAAGCAAGCGAAACAGAGAGAGAGAGAGAGAGAATGCAGAAACTGAACTGAAGAAAGAGTGAAAAAGATATAATAATACAGAAATATTACAAGCAAATAAAGAAAGAGGGATTAGAGAAAATAATAATGAGAATTACATATACGGATGAGGAAGAGAGAGAGAGAAAGAGAGAGAATACAGAAACTGAACTGAAAAAAGAGAGTGAAAAAGATATAATAATACAGAAATATTACAAGCAAATAAATGAAATAGAGGGATTAGTTAGAGAAAATAATAATGAGAATTACATATACGGATGAGGGAGAGAGAGAGAGACAGAGCGCGCGAGAGAGGGAAAGCGAGCCAGCCAGAGAGAGAGAGAGACAGACAGGAGGAGTGAGAGAGATTAGAGAAAATAATAATGAGAATTACATATACGGATGAGGAAGAGAGAGAGAGACAGAGCGCGCGAGAGAGGGAAAGCGAGCGAGCCAGAGAGAGAGAGAGAGAGACAGACAGACAGACAGGAGTGAGAGAGAGAGAAAGAGAGAGAGAGAGAGAGAGAGAGAGAACACAGAGAATACAGAAATAAGGAGAAATAAGAGAAAAATAAGACCGATTACCAAAGGAATAGTAGAAGCGCGGGAGGCCGAAGTCAGGGCAAAGCGAACGCATCCGAACGCGCCCGGGAAATAGACCAAAAAGTACCTCCTCTTCCTCACCTCTTCCCACCCTCCACACTCGCTCATAACATCCATAATAGACTTATATGGGGAGACGAAGAGTTGCTCTTTCCAAAAATTATCGTTTCGTTCGCATTGGAGCCATAGTAACGGCGCTAGGGCGAGTGAAAGTGAGCGAATATTTCGGGATTATGCCTGCTGGGCTGCACGGTGTAAAATATCTTACCACCCGCTAAATAAGGGTTAATATACTATAAGATTGCCAGTATGGCTTCCTTAAGGGTCGCTCTACTGGTGATCTTCTCTCATATCTTACTAACTCTTGGTCATTCTCCTTTCGGGACTTCAGTGAGACCTTTTCTATTGCGTTAGACATATCGAAGGCCTTCGATAAAGTCTGGCATAAATCTCAAATTTCTAAACTACCCTACTTCGGTTTTTATCCCTCCATCTGTGCCTTTGTCTCTAATTTCCTTTCCGGTCGTTCCATAGCTGCGGTTGTGGACAGCCATCGTTCACTTCCTCATCCTATCAACTCCAGTGTTCCTCAGGGAACTATCCTATTTCCTATTCTCTTTCTAAATTTTCATAAATTATCTTCTCAACTCTACCTCCAGTCCTATCCATTCATATGCAGAAGACTCTACCTTACACTATTCAATTAGTTTCCCAGAACGCCCCAGCCAGCAATCCCTCAAAAGCAAACGTAATGAAGCCATAGAACACTTATCTGCTGATCTAACTACCATCTCCAATTGGGACAGAGAAATTCTTGTTACCTTTAACCCTTGTCTAGCGGGGGGGTTTTGGGCTTATTTGGGCATATTCAGGCCCTCCTGCATGATAAATCAAGTATCTACATGAAACAAAACTTATTTAGCAAAAATCTAGGCTCTAAAAGCTTCAAATTGAGACTATAACGAGCTACGTAGCACTCGTGGTTCTCATACAGTGATACCAGTAACATGGGAGTTTAGCGTATAGCGGCATATTTTTCCCAGCTATGCTCACTACAGGCTACACTGCCGGCCTCTCGAGAACACAGGGAACATGAGTTAATGGGCGGCGGTAAGCCCTGGGAGTCGGCTGTCTGGCCCGCTGCGCTCCTGGCCATTTGCACTCGATTTTAACCCTTTAAAAGCCTTAATAATGCTCCTAACTTGCTGCAAATTGGAACCAGACTTAAGTCCGACCCCGATCTTTAGGGGTTAATGCTTTCAAAACCCAATTTCTCCATCAATCTACCCACCGTGATCTCCCAGCGGACTTTCCCTTATTCTTCAACAATACAAAAATCAAACCTTTATCTTCTCTCAGTATTCTTGGTGTCTCTTTTTCTTCTGCTCTCTCTTGGAAGGACCATATTACCAGTTTTGCCAAGGCGGCTTCCCAGAAGCTGGGTGTGCTCAACCGCCTCAAGGGGTACTTTACCCCTGTACATAGCTTCTTGCTCTGTACAGGGGCACAGTGCGTCCTTGTATTGAGTATTGTTCACATGTGTGGGGAAGATTCTCTCACACAGAATTTCTAGACAAAGTAGAAAGGAAAGCCTTTTGTATCATTAATTCCCGTCCACTCACCGACTCCCTGTAATCCCTCTCTCTTCGCCGCAATGTTGCATCTCTCTCGCTATTCTATCGCTACTACAATAATCAGTGTTCCTCAGAGCTCTCTCAGTGCATACCAACTCCTCTACATAAGGCATGTAGTACCTGTCTTGCAACACAATCCCACCCCTACTCTGTACAACTCTCTAACTCAAGAGTGAAACGTTACTCCCAATCATTCTTCTATTCAACAGCTGAGATCTGGAACTCTCTCCCTGAATCTATCTTTCCCTCATCTTATAACTTAAATTGTTTCAAACTCTGTGTGTCCAGGCATTTTGGCTCGAAAGTTCCTTGATTGTGGCCCTATCACTCTTTTTAACTCTGGGGTAGGCACTTGTCACAGGCAGTTTTGCCTTTTGTCTCCCTCATCCACATAGAAGAAAACAAAAGAAGGAAAAGGCCTCAGGTGTTATTCCTTATCAAATACTCATTGATATCTGCGCGCCTGGCTTGTCTGCAGTGTTACCACAGTTAGGGAAAGTCCGCATAATGAGGGGGACGTTGGATTCAAGAGGAAACGTCTTTAACCCTTAAAAAGCGGCCCACCACTTAAGTCGAGTTAAATAAAGCTGGACTATGTGGCGGCGCTCGACATAACTCGAGTGGCAATTTCAGCACGTAATGTGGCTGAGAGAGAGAGACAAGTGGTGGCAGGAGACTAGCGAGCGTATGACTGCTCCAGACCACCGCGGCGAACCTACTGACACAAATCTCAGCTCCCTCCTCCCTCTCTCACTCGCTACATACTCAATTATGTACCGAAAGTACCGAATTACCTGCTTTTTGCACTCGCGTTGCACGGTTATTGCAAGAAAACTATCCATCATACAAGGATCGTTATGGTGTCATTCGAAAGCTCTGTTTATGCCCTTTCAGGGATAGGTACTTGTTTTACGTTCTGGGTCTTATTTAGGCATGAAAATGATCACGTAAACAGCCCTATTTTGGCTAAAAACACCCCGCTGGGCGGTACACATAAATAAACCGCATAGGCCGCTCGTAAGGTGTTAAGAGTGAATTCACGTTGGTAAAATCACTTGTAAATTATTTAAATTAAAATAGATATATAAAATGACAAAATTAAGTATACACTATACAAAATACTTTCATAAGATGCAAGCTGTATAACTCCAAGTAACACAACAAGAATGTATAATTATTATTAATTACATGTTATGTAGATGTTAATGCGTAAAGTTGCACTAAAACTGGATATCTACACGAAATACGTTCTTAGGTTATACTTATGACATCTAGGGATATTTTCTCCCATCCTGTTTGACGTTGGCAACTCCCGAATCTCACAACAACAATGGCGGGGGTTGGAGGAGACTCACTTGTGAACCTCCTCATAATGACGACAATTTCACGATGATCTAGCCTTTACAGCAGCCTTCACTTATGTCTATTAAACTCTGTTATGCTTGTAGTCTCTGAATAACGTTGCATTGATTATTAACAACGTTTTTAATACAAGGTAGGGATTATTACGAATTAATAGGGACCCTCCCATTTGCTTTTGCTATCGTGCTGCCATCTCTAGAACGCGTGGATCCCCATTTTCAGATATGTGACGTCACACTTTCGACTCTATCTATCTTTACTCTATGGTTAAACCGGTGTGTTCATGTTTGCTTGAGTGTTTAACACTGGCTTTATTTTTCGCATATAATCCCTGCTTCGAGTATTTTAAGTCTTCTACGGTCACTTTTCCGAACAATGATACATGTGTTACTTACGATGAGGTCTCGAGTTATACTTGCCCGGTGATGCTGATGGTGATGCTTTCTATTGGTAATGTTTTATTCCACCTTTCTTCAGATGAAGAGTAAGTCGTCGGCTGAGGGTGTTGGTAGTATGACATATGTAGCATATAATTATTTCGTGACTCACAGTCCGCGACGGTACATTGGTAAATATAATTATATACTACGTTGGTACACTTAAGTTTATCGGGTCTGGCTAAAAGGTTATTCTTCCTAACGTAGGTGGATGAACGAGTATTTTTTATAATAGATGATGAGTCGGAGCTTGGTCTCTTCTTCTACTGGTTGGCAGTTTCTCTCAATTATATCTCGAACAACTTTCTCATCTTTCTAATACGCATTGGTAAATATGTTCTTATAGTACACCTTTATGTCATCACACTTAGGTATATCCTATTTAGTTAGGTGCTGGTGCAGCAAATT
Organism: Paralithodes platypus; assembly: GCA_032716605.1. Taxonomy (NCBI): domain Eukaryota; kingdom Metazoa; phylum Arthropoda; class Malacostraca; order Decapoda; family Lithodidae; genus Paralithodes; species Paralithodes platypus. Next base: position 52,816,262 of record CM064578.1, on the reverse strand, counting down.
GTTTGTAATTTGATCAAAATCGGTATTTGAATAACCATTGTCTACAATTATTTGGCGAAAGCGTTGTAGTTCTTGATGTAGGAGTTGCCATGTGTAGCCAATTTTAATTGCTCTCCTTACGTATACCCGAATGACTGCCATTTTGTAGCTTTTTGTACATTTCCCTTCTCCGATCATACATGTTACCATGTCGGTTGGGTTTCGGTATATGTCGGTGACGTAGTCGTTGGGGCTCGTAGTGGCATTAACATCCAGGAAGGGCATGCTGTCACCATTGCTCATTTCCGTAATGAACTTCTTGGAGCCTAAGTTTTAATTTTACTAGTTTGGTGTTGTACTCTTCACTTACAAATATGTCATCGTCTTACCTGCAGTTTATCTGTGGCATGATGTTCTCGCTATGAACAGCAGTTTAATCGTCGTTCATGAAAGCCTGGGCAAACGGAACTCCGAGTGCCCCCCCCCCCCCCCCCCAGCCATACCTGATTAATAAATATAATCTAGGTTAAATTATTTCTTTGCATATGTATGTGAAGCCGCACATCATATGATTTACTCGAAACCCACCAATTCTGCAGCCCATGACAATGCAAAAGACAGCCTGGCAACGTGGCTAGGGGGAATTTTAACTCGCCATACTATTTGACCAAAGGTTCATGCCTCATCAGCTGTACCAGGTATCTATAGCTGCAACTACAATATAGAGAAAGAATGCTGCAAAAAGAATCATTAAATCTATAAATAAATAATTATGTAAATAAATATATAAATTAATCAATTTATGAATCAATACAAGGCAAATGTGATGAGTGTTCGTTACAATATATAACTAATGGGGAGATAATTTAAAACGCTTTAGAGAAATTATAGAATAATTTTCCAGTATGACAGAGTGACAATTGCAAGAACAGTAAACAAATTGACAATGGCAGAACTGTTGAAGGGACCTAGGACAACTACTGTACACACATTTTAATAACAACAATTGAATTGTGACCAGTTGAAGCACTATAATAAACAGCTACAACAGCTAACGGAACAGCAGTGGTTAAGTGGCATCAATAGTTGTAGAACTGGCGAATATATTGAGCGAAGTGGAATACAATGTAAAACAGACAGAGATTGAAGGTACAACAGTAATTAGAGGAATAGCTAGAAGGGATAGACGTGATCAAAGTGATGGTGTCTTAGTAGAGAGAACATCAAAGACCACCAGACTGACCACCGCCACTGGTCCTTATTGTCTCCTCTTCTCTTACCCTCTCATCAATTGATTGTGGGCCATAGTGGGAGGCTTATCATTGCCTCAATAATAGCTACATCCCCAGATATGCTCATGTCTATCTTGTCTGTATATCGTATGTTTCTATAGTACCTTAGCTCGTTGTTTATTGATCTCTCTTTCTCTACCCCTCCCACATCTTCCCTCTCTTAATAGGAGAGAGAGTGTTTTGTAAACAATAGCTGAGTTGTTGACATTATCTGATTATATAAGGCGGTTGTATGCAGCGTTTACTAGTAGTCAGGCACTTGAAAACTAATTGACTTTACTCAAACATTTTATACAGGTCAATTATTATTTATACCAGTATCTCAACAACTACTACACGGTGGAATTAACTTGTGGGCTATTGGATGTGTAGGAGATAATATGTGTAGCCGGCGTGACAACATGTGTACGCAGTGATTTGAGAGAGTTACACAGAGTTACACAGATACTCAGACCACACAGACCTTGCGGTCCCAACTAGGTGGTCCGGCCTTAATACTACTGGACAGGGACAGTTTACAGCTAAAGAATAAGACGGTAAATTAGAAGGCTGTGTCCCCACCCTCCGCTCCCTCCGGCTAAAAAGCTGTACCGGAAAATAGGATGAAGTGTAACCTTATGAGTCAGGAAATGCCCACAAGGAAAGTTTTAATATAGTATAGGAATATACATTAGTTTGAAAAGGAAATTACACATCCCTACTGATCAATTCATATTAATCCAATCTTCATTAGATGATCGTCCAGTCTTTTCTTAAACGTATCAATAGAATTACTGTCGACCACCTCCCTTGGTAAACTATTCCACTTTTTAACCACATTGTATGTGAAGAAATATTGTGTCACATCTAAGGATGCCTTTTTTTCTAATTAATTTCATAACATTACCTCGGGTTGCAGCATTATTATTAATCGTGAACAATGCACTGATATCTACTCTGTCAACGCCTTTAGATATCTTAAAACACTCGATAAGTTGGCCTCGCAACCTATTTTTTTTCTTTTAGCGAGAACAAATTTAATGTATTTAATCTTTCATAATATGGCTTGTTTTTCAGAGAGGGAATGACTTTAGTTGCTCTACGCTGCATAGATTCGAGTGTTTTAATGTCTTTCTTGAGATACGGTGACCAGCACTGAATGCTAAATTCAAGATGGGGTCTAACAATGCTTTTGAGTAACGGCAAAATAATGTTTTCGTTTTTATAGGTAAAATTTATTTTGATAAATCCCAAGGTTTTGTTAGCTTTATTTGCCCCAGCTGCACATTGCTCTGAGGATTTTAGGTTTTCTGATATTATAATCCCGACATCTTTAACCTTAGAGTTTGCTATTATTGGTTGGCCTTTCATTTGATAATCATACTTTTTGTGTTTTGAACCAACGTGCAAAAATTGACACTTGTCAACATTAAATGGCATTTGCTACTTTTCTGACCAATCCACTATTTTGCTTAAGTCGGACTGTAGGCTATTTCTATCTTCCTCATTCAAGACTATGTTCCCTATCTTTGTATCGTCAGCAAATTTGCAGATAAAGTTATTCAGACCTACATCAATATAATTTATATATATGATAAATGAGATATGATATGATATGATATGATATGATATGATATGATGAGATATGCTATGTGAGAGAGAGAGAGAGAGAGAGAGAGAGAGAGAGAGAGAGAGAGAGCAACACAAAATCAAGTCTAGAACAAGATAGGAACAGCAGACATTATGAAACAATTTGAAAGATGCATGATATATAAAAGTGAATTGCCAATTCTATAACATAATATTGTGGTCGATATAAAATCCCTGTAAATACATGTAGCCATAAGATAAAGAGGAGTGAAGTAAGGAGACAAAGAAAGGAAATGTATCTAAACGGATTAGGTAAAAGATGACGAAAATACTAAGTGAAGTGTGAACATGCAAAGGCAAGAAGAAATATGTTTGCACGAACAGAGGTGAAAGATCATTACTAAAATCAATTTGAGGAGAAAGATTAGGAGACAAAGGCTGGCAGAGGCAGATAAGTGGAAAGAGTGGTTGATTTGGAAAGGGAGGGTGTAAAAGAGAATCTCACAACATTGAACGAAAGGATGGGACAGAAAGAAGAGCAAAACACATATGAAAAGAGTAAGAATTAGAAGGGTTCAAGAACAGGAAATAAAAGAAAGGCAGTGAATCAAGAAAGGGCAGAGTTAGGGGCTGGATGGAAACAAAAAGATGACACGAGAAAGAGGAGGATAGGAATGGTATGGTAAGAATTAATGATATGGAATGAGTGAACAGAATAAACATCGTTATGGAAGGATTAAGGAAATAATATAGGAAAGAAATGACAGGGTAGTGAAAATATAGCTAAAGGAAGACAGTGCAAATTGACCACACGACAAAGGGAGTTTTGGGATATTAAGAAGCTGGAGCCACATACATCGACATATAAATTCAACATCAGAAACCTACATTATTAGGGGTTCGACCCCTACGGGGAACCCCTATTGTAATCATTAAATCTACTTATTCATCCAAATTATTTATCCACGCCGTTTTTACGCAATAACTCCAGAACCGCTTTTTGGATCGGGATCAAACTTTCACAGGAGGTGCGTTTTTGTCTTGGGCAACTTATGATATGCTAACCATCCGACATGGCGGCCAAACAGATCTGTGGCAGCTGATTTCCCGAAAAATTTGACACCTAAATACCATCTCTCCCACTCATAGGAAATGATTGGGCTTTGGTATATTATGGACTCCACTACTAATGCTCCACAAATGTTATAGAAAAGGTTTTGCTTTTTCACGTGTGTTTTTTCCGGCAATCTTGAAAAAAACTAGAATTCCACTTAAAATACCACATCTTGAAAACTACGCCGATGATCAAAGCCTTTTTTGCGTAGTTCGGTGAGGCTCGCAATTCCGAACGTTTTGATACAAAAAGAATATAAATGGGTGGAATAGTTTGACCACAGCATTGAAAACTGTCTATTCTTAAACGACTTTAAAACCGTATTAGCTACCCAAACGTTTCCAGTCTTCAGTCTATAGGCTTCCCCGCATCCCCTAGTTTTGCTTAATAATATTTTAGTTAATCATTCAGATCCATATTTTTTAAAATTTAACTCTCTCAAAATAGTTAAGAGTCCCTATGAATTCCAGCAATTATTTAACCAACCTACCTATACATACCTACCCTACCAAAAAATAATGATAATTCAAATTTATTTCTGGTGAATAGCAGAGTATTGGCTAAGGTTTTTAACAATTCCTCCCTTTGCCAAATGCTTATTTTAATAACAATGATATGGACCTTCAAAATTTGACAATTGCCTGTGTGACAGCCTTCACCAAGGAATCTGGTATGTGTATAAGAGGAGAGCCCACTCAGTGTAATAATTCTGTTCCTACAGTCCTACAGCGACGGTGGCGCCTCTAGAGGCCATTAGGTGATAACGTGTTGATCAAGCCATTTGTTTCCCTCTTGATATTGTTTATACAAACTAAGATGATTCTCTGAAGACCACTTGCATTTGTACAGTGTGTGAATGTACGAACGATAAGGAAATCTAAAAAATAAAACGCCTCCTCCCCATTCAGTTAATGCCTCGCAGATTTTGTTTATACCTATGAGCTGCTTGGCGGCGCTGGTTGTCGGGAAGCTACACTAAGCCTATTGAAGTGGACAATCCTTTCCTAATGCTCCTTTCCTTGCCTTGACCCTGCTATTACGAATTTTATGCTAACATAAACCTTATCTGCCCATAATAATTATGATTTAGGCTTTCAGTCATACTCCATCCTACACTTAACTCACTGCCATAACTTAATATAACTAGTTTGGACAAGTGTAGCTAAAATATAGAATATATAACAAGTCTGAGTTTGAGTCTGCGCAGTTCATACCATAGAGTAAGAATACCTAAGAGGGGTGTCTTGGAAAATAAGCCGTGTTAATAGTAGTTGGCCATTATTTACAGATTTGGCTGGAACCCTGCACTAGATGGCGGTAGCCCATAGCTCCTCCCTATCGCGGGAACATACTTCTGTCGTCTGTTTATTGACAGTTCCTTTCCCTTGCTGCAATGGTGTACATGTGTCTCGTGTAGAGTCTGTAGAAACTCATGTAACTTGTTTGCTATCACCATATCAGCCATAGTCATTATGAATACAATGATTTAAGAGTACACTGATATGCAAAAGCACTCCAAAGTATTGCCTACACTGAAATGTGAACAATACTCCATTAACCCCTTCTGTACCGTCGTCGTATGTTATATTTTATTCTAGCAATATGTAGACGATTTTATACAGCTTAGAAAGGATCTGTGGTTGTTAAAAGGGTTGATTGAGATAGTTCGAAGCCTTATAATTGCTAAAGATCCTTCCTAAAGTGAATACAATCGATTAGTAGGAGCCAGAATAAAATCAAAAGACGTCGTCGGTATAGAAGGGGTTAATTACATAGCTTACCAAGCTGAACCAAGCCTCCGTGATGATGTAAGGAGGCTGTGGTTGACCTTGAGAATAAGGATATGGTTTGCAATGGATCATGAAGGCTGTTGATAATTTGATATTGACTAAATTTATTAACAATGAATGTAGCCTATATGAAAAACTAATCTCAATTGAAGACAAGTATTTACATTGTAATATAAGTTACTAACTTGGAAGTACACAGCCACACTCAAGCTTTGGTCAAACATAAATAATATATAGGCTATATATATATATATCTTATATACAGTATACTATATACTGTATATATACATGTATATATAGAGAGAGAGAGAAAAGTAGTGTACCGGTACATATAATAACAAAATACACAGAATGGAGGGGTTGGCTACATCCGTAGATTTATTCACGTTGTGTAGTTCTGGAAACCTGCAATAGATGGCGCAGAAAAAAATCGAAAAAGGGTAACTGGCAACGTTTAGAGGCACCTTTTTATTAATAGAATACATAGGAAGACCCCTATCTCCTATACACAATCTCTGGTTCATACCCTTGCGTGTGCAGTTAGCGAGAGAGGGAGTGACTGTATCGCTAGATCCGACCTCCAAAGCAGCTAGAATATCATCTATATTTAATAAATGCAAAAACTCGCTAGAATGATGCTACAACCTCTGGAAGGGTTTGTTTTGCATGTTTTACAATTAAATATGGTTCTAGAATGTGTGATGTTTATAGAGTATCACTGGGAATTATGTTGCTAATGTCAAAAATGCAAGCTAAATGTAGCATTTTAAGATGTAGCGTTAAAGTAGCTATATTGGCAACACTGAGTCACTTACTTGTCACCAAGGTTATATTAGGGGGACGGGTCACGGATAGTGGGTAGAACGTACCGTATGTAAACGTGAAGCCAGATAAAATATTGGCGAATCCGGCTAACTCTGATCATATTGCATCATATAGATAAGCAAAAATAATGATAGGCTATAGTAATCTAGTAACATATAATTAATATATAAGTATCTCTTTACGATCTGTAGCCCTAACTCTTATATTGAATAAATAATTATCAAAGTACTGGAAGTTAGAAGCACAGGAGGTTGGTTTCACTGTTTCACCCTGACACTCCCTCCTTTAGTATCCTTCCTCCAAGGATGTCATAGCTCTGAAGGGACACCCGATATACGAGATACGTAGCTTCATATGCGCGTATTGATCACTGTCATGCTCTTATGTATGCATGCAGAAGTAGCAGGACACCTATGTCTAGAGTGAACACCAATAACCTAATCCATACACAGTAAAAAAGACGGAAATAATATCGTACATACGAAGTGATGGAAGGGGGAGTGTGTATGTTATGTAAACAGGACAGTTCCAGAGAGAGAGAGTAAGTAATTGTCGCTAGATAGGCGTGTGTGTGCTTGTGTGATGGTCTTGTGTAGCTATGAGTGTGCTTGTTTGAGTGTCGCTATAGGCTACGTATTAGTTATCTCTCTCTCTCTCGCTTATATATCGCTGTCTTCCTTACCATTACGACATATAAGTCCATGAGCCAGGCCAGATATCGGTACCACCTGGGGTGACTAAACACGAATGGTACTAAAATGTTTATAGAGTGACTGTAAGTACATTAAGATATGATAGCCTTCTCGCACTGGTAGCTTAGTCTAATTTTTTTGATGCAATAGGGGCGCTACCCAAAAATAAAGATTTTTAGCGTGACGCTCGGCGTTTTCCTCATTTTCTTTAAAATCCATCACACAATCATCGCGAAACTTTGAACACCTATGTAGAATTATATTCTCTACCAGAGTTGTTCCTAGGTATTTTTTCAAATTTCCTCATATTTCGGAATATACTCTATATTTTGGGTATTTTCCTCTAAATCTAGAATAAATCCTTAAATATGGGGAACATTGAAAAATATATTCTAACAGCTCTTGTAGCTTATTTGATTCTCTACAAGAATTATTCCGATGTGTATTTCAAGTTTCTCCATATTTAGGGGTTTATTTCATATTTGGGGATTTTTTGTTATATTTTGGGGATAATTTATTATTGGAAGGAGCAAACATATGTAGAGTGGTTTCCATGTAATGTGTTTGTTTGTTCATGGTTTAATGGTGATATTTTTTGCAGGTGTGTGTCGACTGTTTGACGGCAGGATGGAACCATCTGCGAGGAAGAGAGCATGGATCGACTGTATCATCCACTGCTCTGATGATGACAGCGATGCTCTGGTGTCACCACAGGATTTGGACTCCTGGAACACATTGCTCAGGGCTGCAGAAATCAGGCAGCATGATCCAGTCCTGGAAGCAGCCAAGGGCCTTGAAGAAGGAGGAATACCACACATACATTATCACCGTAAATGTCGTAGTCTCTTTACAATGAAGAAGTCACTGGATTCTATCCTTGCCAAGGGTGTCAAGATAGAATCAGCAAGCGTCGACCCCAGGAGGAGGGCATCAAGGGATGCCCCTAGTACTAGCAGGGTGTATGCCAAAGTATGTATCTTCTGCGAGAAGTCAAGCAAGTACATAAAAACAACAAAGACAAGGGAGCCACTCATACAGTGTGTTGAGCTACGAGCAGATGAGAAGATTCGCAGAGCAGCAATAAGGAAACTCAACCAGAGAATCCTTGGTTTAGTTAGCAGAGACCTTGTTGCTGCAGAGGGTCACTACCACAAGTCGTGCTACAAACTCTTCACAAAAGATGATTTCCCAGCGGCCGCCAGGTCGGGTGCAGGTGAAAATCAGGAAGAAAGCGAGGAAGCACGCTACGAAGAGGTTGAGACAGAAGCCCTCGAGGAACTCTGCTTGTATATAAGGACCAAATTATTCCCCAACCCCGAGGTACTGCCTATGACAAACCTCACATCTAGGCTTGAGAGATCCATGATGTCCCGTGGTATTATCCAACTGAAACCAGCGACAAAGAAACATGTTCGCCGAAAGATTGAAACCGAGTTTGGAGAATCACTACGCTTTGTCCCAGATGAGAAAGGAAAGCTTCTAATCTATCCACGCAGCCTCTCAATGGACGACCTTGCCCGGCAAGCACACAAAATGGCAAAAGACCTGCAAGAAGCAAGAGCAGCTAACTCTGAAGATGTCTTAACCAAAGCAGGAATGCAGCTGAGGAATGAGATCAATAAACAAGATGTGAGTCAGCCATGGCCTCCCGATACAGATCAGAATGTCATTCCTGCAGCAGTCACTCAATTCCTGCACACCCTGCTGACAGGAGAGTGTGAGTGTGAAACTCCCTCTGAAAGAGCTCAACGTCTTGCCACTTCCTTTGGCAGTGACTTGGTCTTTGCTGTTACCAGTGGCAAGACAAAACCACCCAAGCATGTACTGCTGACCAATGCTGTAAAGTCTTTGACAGGAAACACAGAACTGATCCGAACTCTGAATCGTCTTGGTCACTGTGTGTCTTACTCAATGTTTGAGGAGATCGATACAGCCCTTTGTATCCAGAAGCTGGAATGCTCAAAGGATGACATTCCACTGCCAGCAAACATCTACCCTGGTGTGTTCACAACCCTGGCCTGGGATAACATTGACCGACTTGAAGAGACCCTAAGTGGAGCAGGTACTTCTCATAGAGTCAATGGCATTGCTGTCCAGTCCAAGGTTGCAGGCTCTGTGCCAGAGAAAGTCCTGCCAGAGATTACCAAGTCCAAGATAAGAAGCATCACTCAGACATCATCAATGCTGCCAATATACAATGTTGGGCGGCGGGCAGGGCCACCTAGGATTGAGACTGCGTATGTCGACACTACCAAGGAAGTCCAGGATTCAAAGACAAAGAACCATATCTGGCTTCTTACTCGAATGTCAGACCATGAGGACCAGTCCATCAGCAGTTGGACTGGGTTCAACATCAAAATGCGCAGAGACATTGCAGTGGTTCAGGACACTGTAAGCTACCTGCCCACTATCAATGCTCCCGCAACAGAAATGTCCACCGTTAATGAAATCTTGGAACAAACGCATGCTATCATGCAGTCCTTACAGCTTAACAAGATTGTGTGCGTGTTTGATCAAGCACTCTATGCCAAAGCTGCCGAAGTTATCTGGAAACAAGAGAAGTTCAAGAACATTATCATCAGGATGGGCGTCTTCCACACAATCTGTAATCTCATCTCCACCATAGGAAAGAGGTTTCAAGATGCAGGTCTTAGAGATCTGTGTGTGGAATCAGGTATCATCGCAGAAGGATCAGTGTCAGGAGTGATGAACGGCAAGAGGTACAACAGAGCAGTGAGACTACACAAGCTCGTGTATGAAGCACTGATGAGGCTTGCATGGAAAGGCTTCCTTTCATGGCTAGAAGAAAACCATTCAAGGGACATACACCATCTAGATGAAACACTGAAGGACATCAACAGCTTTCACAGCAATGTGTCTCAGGGACTCTTTCAAGAGCTGATGGAGAGTGAATCATGCACACATATCATGAAGCTTTTCCAAGTTTATCTTGAGACCCTCAGAGATGAACACAACCTCTCAGCATTCTGGATGTCATACCTGGACATGGTTGAGATCATGCTGGACTTAATTCGAGCCTCCAGAGAAGGCAACTGGATGCTCCACCTAGGAGCAATCCGACAGATGATACCGTGGTGTTTTGCCTATGACAAAGTGAACTATGCCCGGTTCCTAACCTACTACTATGCCTTGATGTCTCGACTGCCCATTGAACACCCAGAGGTCCATGAACACTTCATGCAAGGTGGCTTTTCGGTCCAGATCGGTAGCAAGAATCCCTTTGGACGGATCCCTGTGGACCAGACAATCGAAGAGACGATCAACAAAGACACCCAGACACCAGGGGGCACAAAAGGCTTCAGCCTGAAAGGCGGAGCTGTCGCCAGGTACTACCTGACATCGGAGTATCGCAGCAGGTACTTAAGGCAGCTCAGGACTATGGTAGTAGGCCAAAAGTATACTGACTTCAGCCACCCAGACCTACAGATGCCCAGGATTAGAAGAGATGAGGCCGATGTCCAATCTTTAGTTCAACTGATGGAGACCAGCTGGTTGAACCCCTTCAACGCAGAGCAAGAAGATCTTGTCAGTTTGTCAACTGCGACTATGGCACCACCAGAAGTTGTCAAAGACCTTCTAGGGGCCTACAGAATAGGAGAGGATGCATATCAAGCCTTCAAGGAAGAGCGCCTGGAGATCGATACGCCAACTATACAGTTTCATGACACGATGACGAAGACGAAACTGAGAACGTTCACTAACATCAGAATGAAGCCACGCTCACAAGACCATGCCAAGGAGGTTATCTTAAAGGCTGACAGGAACCTATTTGGCCAGATGATCCTTGTTGCCGAGAACAGAAAGCTCAAAATGAGTGATGTCTTGGCTCATCCCCTGGGGCCTTTGCCTTGGGCACTTGCCAGCGGTGATGGGTCTCTCCGCAAGACCAACAAGGCTGCCCTCGCAAAGGAGTTAGAGAGGAATGTTTCTCCTGCAGAAGTGATACCCGAGCCCTCTGCTACCATAATTGATGGGATGAGCCTGGTCCACAAACTGAAGGGAAACGACAACACTTTTTCACAGCTTGCAGGTACAGCACTGAGTCACGCTGTTCATGAAGGTGCTAAGAGCAGGCGCATTGATGTTGTGTTTGATATCTACAAGGAGACATCCATCAAGGATGCAGAACGAGCCAAAAGAAGTGCAGGCACAGGAATTCATTTCAAGAACATTCAACCTGGGCACAACATCCAGCAGTGGAGAAAGTTACTCGGTAGTTCCTCCAACAAGGCAAGTCTTATCAAGTTCTTGGTAGAAGAATGGAAGGCACCACAGCACAGGGAGAAGCTCAAGGACAAGGAGCTGTATGTCACATGTGAGCAGCGCTGCTTCAAGATCACCAAAGAGCAGTGGGAAGAGGCTCCTGAGCTTAAGTCAACTCAAGAAGAAGCAGACACACGCCTTCTTCTCCATGCACTTCATGCAGCAGAATCTGGGAACAAGTCTGTCATCATCACTGCAGAAGATACAGACGTCATGGTGTTGTGTCTTGGCATGTGCCACAAGATCCCATCCCATCTGTTCTAGAAGTGCGGGACGAAGAACCGGACAAGATTCCTGGATATCACCACACTGAGCCGCACACTGGGAGGCAGCGTGTGTGATTCATTGATTGGTATGCATGCCTTTACAGGCTGTGATATCGTCAGTGCATTCGCTGGCCGAGGGAAGATGACGACACTCAAGCAGGTGAAGATGGACAAGACATACCAGCATGCTTTTCACGAACTTGGACGCTCATGGGAAGTGTCTCCTGAACTCTTTGAGAAGCTACAGGAAATCACCTGCCACATGTACCTACCATCTACCCACACAACTAAGGTAAACAAGCTTCGGTATGAGCTGTTCTGTGCAAGACGTGGAGAGGTAGAGTCAAGTCAACTCCCTCCTTGTGAGGACTGCCTCTTCATGCATGCACTGCGTGCAAACTACCAGGCTGCGATCTGGAGGAGAAGTCTTCAGAGCCAGCCATTTGTTGCGAACCCAACAGACTGCGGCTGGATGACAGATGAGGACGGTAAGCTTGCCGTCAACTGGATGTGAGGCTCACCAGCACCAGATGCTGTTATGCAGCTACTGTCTTGCAAGTGTGTGCGGTCATGCGAACTCCCTAAGTGTACTTGCCTCAGCAATGGTCTAAAATGCACGGACATGTGCAGGTTACAGACATGTCAGAACAAGGCTATTGAAGAAGAGCCGGTGGCACAACAGTCAGATTCCGAGTCTGACGTAGATGATATTTAGGAGTAGTAATTTGCCATAATAGTATGTACAAGCCCATGGCATGCTTAGTGTGTATTTACAGGACTTGTATTAAATGTGACAATTACTATATGCATTTTGTTGACATTTAGGCATTCCTGTCCCCAAATTTGACATTTTAAAAAATTTCGGAATTTTCGGTAGGGTATGTCTATTCAAGAAGTGATAACGACCATTAAGCTACCAATGTGCAAGGGCTATCATATCAAAACATAAACTAGAGACATGTAGCAAGCTAAAAACACCTAAGAGAATTAGTCACCCCGGGTGGTACCGATATCCCAAAATTCGGGTCTTGGCTCATGGACTAATACTAGTGCAGGGGTCGGCAACATGCGGCTCAGGAGCCGTATGCGGCTCTTTGAGTACACTTGTGTGGCTCCTGAAGCTTCAGAAATAATAATTATTCCTTCAAAACGAAGGTATTATATAACACATTCAATGCAACATTAACTTTGTTATTCAACTTCGAAAAGATATATACTGTAGGTATCAATCGTTATGATTTCTAGACATGTGACACATATGTAATTTGTCCTTAGCTTTGTGAATACAAGTAGCCTCTTTCATTCACTGTCCCCCACTTCACTCACTCAACCCCGTAATTGGCCGGAGGATAACAGGTTTTTCACAATACGTAGACGGAGGTAAAAAAAAAAAAAAAAAAAAAAAAAAGTAAATTGAACAATATCACTACAATTGTTTAGTTCAGAGGTAGGGTATATTGTCTTATTTCTGAAGAACTGTGCAGTTCGGTTTATGAGACCAATGTTTGTGTATTGCGGCTCCGATAGTACAACATTGTTATGAAACTTTAACAAAATGGCTCTTCTAGTTTCAAGGGTTGCTGACCACTGTACTAGTGCATGAGAACATAGGAAATAGGGAGCCTCTCTCTCTCTCTCACAAATGAGAACATAAGTAAACAGGAGTCTGCAGAGAGCCGATTGGCTATAGGACTCGGTAGCCTATTCCACATATCTACAACTCTGTTACTAAACGAATAGAGGCAGATCCCTTACACACCCAGTCTCTCTCTGTCGCTCATTTGTTTGCACACCAGTACAAATGAGGCAGATCCCTTGCACATGCAACTAACATGGGAATCTGCAGAGACAAGTGGCCCACAAAAGGCAGATAGATCCCTTTGACATCCAACCCATTTCGTCCATATGACTATCTGATTTTATCTTGAAGTTCTCTATTGTTCTTGATCCCACTATAGCACTAGGTAGCCTATTTCACATATCTACGACTCTGTTACGAGAGAGGCAGATCTCTTACACAGCCAATATATCTCTCTCTCTCTTATTTGCACACTGGTACAAATGAGGCAGATCCCTTACACATGCTACCAAGATGAAAATGGAAGTCTGCAGAGAGCCGATTGGCCCACACACGGCAGATCCCTTTCACACCCAACCCATCTCGTCCTATCAAATTTTATGTTGAAGCTCTATTGTTATTGATACTACTATAGCACTCGGTAGCCTATTCCATATATCTACAACTATTTTACTAAGAAAATAGAGGCAGATCCCTTACACAGCCAATCTCTTTCTCTCTCGCTCTTGTTTGTTTGCACACCGGTACAAATGAGGCAGATCCCTTACACATGCAACCAAGATGAAAATGGGAGTCTGCAGAGAGCCAAGTGGCCCACATAAGGCAGATCCCTTTCACACCCAACCCATCTCATAAACGTTACCTGTTATTGACACTACTTACTATACACCCATGTTATCATATACCTGCAACCAAAACACAATTGTAAGAAATAGGAACATAAGAAAATGGGAGTCTGTAGAGAGCCAATTGGGCCACACAAGACAGATCCTTTTCACACCCAACCCATCTCATGAAAACTCTCTTTCATTTATCTCTGTCTTCCTTACATTTATGACATCCTAGTATCTCTCTCTCTCCCTCTCTCACAAATGAGAACATAAGAAAACCGGAGTCTGCAGAGAGCCGATTGGCCCACACATGTCAGATCCCTTTCACACCCAACCCATCTCGCACTCTCTTTCTCTCATATTTATCACTATCTTCCTTACGTTTACGACATCCTATTCTCTCTTGCCATACTCTCTCTCTCCCTCACAAATGAGAACATAAGAAAATAAGAAAAGAGTCTGCAGAGAGCAGATTTCTCTACACATGGCAGATCCCTTTCACACCCAACCCATCTCGTTCTATCTAATTTCAAGTTGAAGCTCTATTGTTCTTGATCCCATTATAGCACTCGGTAGCCTATTCCACATATCTTCAACTCTGTTACTAAAAGAATAGAGGCAGATCCCTTATACAGCCGATCTCTCCCTCTCTCGCTCGTTTGTTTGCACAATCTGTTCCTTCTGTAGTTTCTCCATGCCAGATAAGTTAAATGATCTTTTGATATCTGTGCCACAGATTTTGTATCCAACACAATATCCTGCTTGCAAAACAGCTCGAACGCCAGACAACGTTGCTTGCAACTTTAATTATTATTGCATTTATGTTTCATATCGATGTTTACGGCTCCAATCTCCTCATAGTATAAAACTATTGCGACGGTGTGGGATGGGACGAATTAACAAATACTGTAGTAGGTGGAAGCAATATAGTGTTTAAACTATTGCGACGGTGTGGGATGGGACGAATTAACAAATACTGTAGTAGGTGGAAGCAATATAGTGCTTAAACTATTGCGACGGTGCGGGATGGGACGAATTAACAAATACTGTAGTAGGTGGAAGCAATATAGTGTTTAAACTATTGCGACGGTGCGGGATGGGACGAATTAACAAATACTGTAGTAGGTGGAAGCAATATAGTGTTTAAACTATTGCGACGGTGCGGGATGGGACGAATTAACAAATACTGTAGTAGGTGGAAGCAATATAGTGTTTAAACTATTGCGACGGTGTGGGATGGGACGAATTAACAAATACTGTAGTAGGTGGAAGCAATATAGTGTTTAAACTATTGCGACGGTGCGGGATGGGACGAATTAACAAATACTGTAGTAGGTGGAAGCAATATAGTGTTTCAACTATTGCGACGGTGTGGGATGGGACGAATTAACAAATACTGTAGTAGGTGGAAGCAATATAGTGTTTAAACTATTGCGACGGTGTGGGATGGGACGAATTAACAAATACTGTAGTAGGTGGAAGCAATATAGTGTTTAAACTATTGCGACGGTGCGGGATGGGAAGAATTAACAAATACTGTAGTAGGTGGAAGCAATATAGTGCTTAAACTATTGCGACGGTGCGGGATGGGACGAATTAACAAATACTGTAGTAGGTGGAAGCAATATAGTGCTTAAACTATTGCGACGGTGCGGAATGGGACGAATTAACAAATACTGTAGTAGGTGGAAGCAATATAGTGCTTAAACTATTGCGACGGTGCGGGATGGGACGAATTAACAAATACTGTAGTAGGTGGAAGCAATATAGTGCTTAAACTATTGCGACGGTGCGGGATGGGACGAATTAACAAATACTGTAGTAGGTGGAAGCATATAGTGTTTAAACTATTGCGACGGTGCGGGATGGGACGAATTAACAAATACTGTAGTAGGTGGAAGCAATATAGTGTTTAAACTATTGCGACGGTGTGGGATGGGACGAATTAACAAATACTGTAGTAGGTGGAAGCAATATAGTGTTTAAACTATTGCGACGGTGCGGGATGGGACGAATTAACAAATACTGTAGTAGGTGGAAGCAATATAGTGTTTAAACTATTGCGACGGTGTGGGATGGGACGAATTAACAAATACTGTAGTAGGTGGAAGCAATATAGTGTTTAAACTATTGCGACGGTGCGGGATGGGACGAATTAACAAATACTGTAGTAGGTGGAAGCAATATAGTGTTTAAACTATTGCGACGGTGTGGGATGGGACGAATTAACAAATACTGTAGTAGGTGGAAGCAATATAGTGTTTAAACTATTGCGACGGTGCGGGATGGGACGAATTAACAAATACTGTAGTAGGTGGAAGCAATATAGTGTTTAAACTATTGCGACGGTGCGGGATGGGACGAATTAACAAATACTGTAGTAGGTGGAAGCAATATAGTGTTTAAACTATTGCGACGGTGCGGGATGGGACGAATTAACAAATACTGTAGTAGGTGGAAGCAATATAGTGCTTAAACTATTGCGACGGTGCGGGATGGGACGAATTAACAAATACTGTAGTAGGTGGAAGCAATATTGTGTTTAAACTATTGCGACGGTGCGGGATGGGATGGGACGAATTAACAAATACTGTAGTAGGTGGAAGCAATATAGTGTTTAAACTATTGCGACGGTGTGGGATGGGACGAATTAACAAATACTGTAGTAGGTGGAAGCAATATAGTGTATAAACTATTGCGACGGTGCGGGATGGGACGAATTAACAAATACTGTAGAAGGTGGAAGCAATATAGTGTTTAAACTATTGCGACGGTGCGGGATGGGACGAATTAACAAATACTGTAGTAGGTGGAAGCAATATAGTGTTTAAACTATTGCGACGGTGTGGGATGGGACGAATTAACAAATACTGTAGTAGGTGGAAGCAATATAGTGTTTAAACTATTGCGACGGTGTGGGATGGGACGAATTAACAAATACTGTAGTAGGTGGAAGCAATATAGTGTTTAAACTATTGCGACGGTGCGGGATGGGAAGAATTAACAAATACTGTAGTAGGTGGAAGCAATATAGTGCTTAAACTATTGCGACAGTGCGGGATGGGACGAATTAACAAATACTGTAGTAGGTGGAAGCAATATAGTGCTTAAACTATTGCGACGGTGCGGGATGGGACGAATTAACAAATACTGTAGTAGGTGGAAGCAATATAGTGCTTAAACTATTGCGACGGTGCGGGATGGGACGAATTAACAAATACTGTAGTAGGTGGAAGCAATATAGTGCTTAAACTATTGCGACGGTGCGGGATGGGACGAATTAACAAATACTGTAGTAGGTGGAAGCAATATAGTGCTTAAACTATTGCGACGGTGCGGGATGGGCCGAATTAACAAATACTGTAGTAGGTGGAAGCAATATAGTGCTTAAACTATTGCGACGGTGCGGGATGGGACGAATTAACAAAAACTGTAGTAGGTGGAAGCAATATAGTGCTTAAACTATTGCGACGGTGCGGGATGGGACGAATTAACAAATACTGTAGTAGGTGGAAGCAATATAGTGCTTTAAACTATTGCGACGGTGCGGGATGGGACGAATTAACAAATACTGTAGTAGGTGGAAGCAATATAGTGCTTAAACTATTGCGACGGTGCGGGATGGGACGAATTAACCAATACTGTAGTAGGTGGAAGCAATATAGTGTTTAAACTATTGCGACGGTGTGGGATGGGACGAATTAACAAATACTGTAGTAGGTGGAAGCAATATAGTGTTTAAACTATTGCGACGGTGCGGGATGGGACGAATTAACAAATACTGTAGTAGGTGGAAGCAATATAGTGCTTAAACTATTGCGACGGTGCCGGATGGGACGAATTAACAAATACTGTAGTAGGTGGAAGCAATATAGTGCTTAAACTATTGCGACGGTGCGGGATGGGACGAATTAACAAATACTGTAGTAGGTGGAAGCAATATAGTGCTTAAACTATTGCGACGGTGCGGGATGGGACGAATTAACAAAAACTGTAGTAGGTGGAAGCAATATAGTGCTTAAACTATTGCGACGGTGCGGGATGGGACGAATTACCAAAACTGTAGTAGGTGGAAGCAATATAGTGCTTAAACTATTGCGACGGTGCGGGATGGGACGAATTAACAAATACTGTAGTAGGTGGAAGCAATACAGTGTTTAAACTATTGCGACGGTGTGGGATGGGACGAATTAACAAATACTGTAGTAGGTGGAAGCAATATAGTGTTTAAACTATTGCGACGGTGCGGGATGGGACGAATTAACAAATACTGTAGTAGGTGGAAGCAATATAGTGTTTAAACTATTGCGACGGTGTGGGATGGGACGAATTAACAAATACTGTAGTAGGTGGAAGCAATATAGTGTTTAAACTATTGCGAGCGGTGCGGGATGGGACGAATTAACAAATACTGTAGTAGGTGGAAGCAATATAGTGTTTAAACTATTGTGACGGTGTGGGATGGGACGAATTAACAAATACTGTAGTAGGTGGAAGCAATATAGTGTTTAAACTATTGCGACGGTGCGGGATGGGACGAATTAACAAATACTGTAGTAGGTGGAAGCAATATAGTGTTTAAACTATTGCGACGGTGCGGGATGGGACGAATTAACAAATACTGTAGTAGGTGGAAGCAATATAGTGTTTAAACTATTGCGACGGTGCGGGATGGGACGAATTAACAAATACTGTAGTAGGTGGAAGCAATATAGTGCTTAAACTATTGCGACGGTGTGGGATGGGACGAATTAACAAATACTGTAGTAGGTGGAAGCAATATAGTGTTTAAACTATTGCGACGGTGCGGGATGGGACGAATTAACAAATACTGTAGTAGGTGGAAGCAATATAGTGTTTAAACTATTGCGACGGTGTGGGATGGGACGAATTAACAAATACTGTAGTAGGTGGAAGCAATATAGTGTTTAAACTATTGCGACGGTGTGGGATGGGACGAATTAACAAATACTGTAGTAGGTGGAAGCAATATAGTGTTTAAACTATTGCGACGGTGCGGGATGGGACGAATTAACAAATACTGTAGTAGGTGGAAGCAATATAGTGCTTAAAAGAAGGAAAGCTGTAGTCTAAGATGGTTTGAGTAAACTAATAAATTTAAGCTGAATAAATGAAAGTTTGATGGAAGTAATTAGGAAGATCACAAACGCTGGAGGCAATGAAATTTGACAGGACAAAGGATCAAGGGTAAAATGTAACCCGTAGAAGATTATTATGATGCATTTCATTCCTTTTTTCTGGATTCTTATTAAACGATTGTATTCATAATATGAAAGACATGAAAGTCAGAGGGTTATTTGACATAGTCATTGCCCTTATAATTCCCACATATCTTTCTTAAATTGTATATAACGGTCTAATAATTGCCAGAATAGACTGTACAAATGCATCATATTCGGCAAAGGTTTACGAACAGAATATTAAAACAGAATTATATGAAGCAATAGATGTAGAAACAATACTATGGTAGTAGATAATAATGTGGTGACAAATACATCCAAATATTTAAAGAACAAGGGAGAGAGAACGAGAGCGAGAGAGCGTATTACATAAAAGAACTGTACATACACAGTATAAGCAACACACATACTATGCAATCCTTACTAGGCTGTCTATTCTTATATCGGATATATATTTCAGAATACCAGTTATCATTATTATAGATTTTATAATAGGGGTAAATAGTTTGTTGAAATATATTGTTTGACGATGCAACAGTTTTGGTTATCACAGAAGGAAGAGTGAGTAAAAATATGAATACGTATGTAGCGAGTGTGATACGAAGGAGGCTATTGGAGGAAAGGAGACAAGGTATGACATCGGGAATTGGGAGAAAGGAGAGACAGTAAACAATTAAAAATGGGAGTTGACAAAAGGAAAAGGGAGTGTGACGAGAATAACAAAATATGTTGAAAAGAGATAGGACTATAGCGTGTGAAAAAATTAGGAAATAAAGGACAGGAGAAATAGAAAGACAGGAAAGTATGAACTAAATAAACAGAAGAACAAATGTGGTAAGTAACATTGAACACAAGCAACACAAAGGTGCTTATCGATATTATGTACAAGCTTGCATTTGCTTAAACCTGATCCAAGGTCAACTGGTAAACCCAATAACAACTTAAGGTGACATTGATGGGCCCTGGCAGGAGTTGGTTCCATATCTAGCCATCAGTCAAATGAATAAGACAAACAAAACACATACAGTACATGGGCTCTGTTCTTTTCGTCCTTGTGCATGCATATACATCGGGAATACAAAACAAAAACAAATATTTATATCGTTTTTCCCTTGCTTAAGTAATTTCTTCTTATTTACCACTGTTTATCTGCTGAAATGTTCACCAATTTGTCGCAGAACCTCCGAAGGCGCTAGGCCTTGTGTGTGTGTGTGTGTGTGTGTGTGTCAGAGAGAGAGAGAGAGAGAGAGAGCGCGCATTGGGCGACCAATAAAACATTGTAAAACAAATGAATAACAAATTAAGTGGGGTGAGTAAGGGATGGAAGAAGAAATACGCTGCGCTGCGTACATCTGTCGAACAACCTCAGTGGGTTTATGATGAAGTATTGAAACCAAGAAAACCACGAAATCATTTCCTACAGTATATTTAACAGCTGTATCTGCAATCGAAGCCGAACCAGCATTTTCAATATTTGGACAAAACTGCTTAAGCATACGAGTGCAAAGAATTATGCATACATTAAATACACTGAAAGGGAAAATTGGCTCAACATTATAAATATATTATGACAATGATGTAAATGGTTGAACTAATTGACAGTTAGATGATCAAACAGTTTTCTTAAGTTGTGAAGAATTCTAAATCTGTTGGACAGAAAGGGTGAAGGTAGGTAGAGGGAGGAGGGAAGCTGTGATGGGAGGTGAGTAATGGGAAGCAAATTTAACAGAGTAGACGACTACAGATTGGAAAAAAAACAGATCATAGAAAAGTAATGTATACTATTGTAGGGAAGCCACTAGAAAGCCACTCAGGAGGGTGCATACCTACGCCTACACTTGCAGAAGTGTGCGCTCAACCGATCGCCTCCCAAATTGAATTATTTCTTCCTTGCTGCACATCCTATATGCCCACAACTGTCATGAACATTGTTTCATAACTGTATAAGCCGCCTACACTGGCAGAGGTATGTGCTGTACTGATTGCCTCATACATTGAATTACCTCTTCCTTGTCGCAAATCCTATCTACCCACCATTTTCTATTAAATAGGTTAATACATTTGTGAGCCACCTACGCTGGCGGAAGTATGCGCTCTACCGATTGTCTCCTTAATTGAATCGCTTCTTCCTTGGCGCATGTTCTACCTGCCCATCAAATTTCGTGAAAATCGATACAATTGACCCCAACGATCAGGTTGGCTCTATCACTCTCTTGGCTTTGGGGGAGACACATGTTACAGACAATCTGCATTTTGTCTCCTGCATAAAAAACTTAACAACCTACGCTGGTGAAGGCATGTGCTCTACTAATCGCCTCCTTAATTGAATAACTTCTTTCTTGTCGCATATCGTATCTGCCCACCAAATTTCGTGAACATCGATTCATAACTTTGTGATATAACTTGTTTACAGACAGACAGACAGAGAAATGGAGGCGAAAACATAATCTCCACCAATTAAATTGGCGGAGGTATAGATAAACAATGGTTAAACGTGCGAGCCAGGTTTTTAACAATAGTGGCATTTATATACACGATCGGAACCTTTAAGGGGAGGTTTTTAGTTTGTTCTCTAGACCTCCATCAAGCTTAAAATTACATCCCCTTGACCCCATTTCAAGATAAATTTGTATATTTTTCGGTTGAAAATTGTCCTGGCCGAAGGCCGGTTTCTTTTAAAGTACAGGCTCGCTATCGCTCGCCAGGAAATAATCGACACCTAAGTGGCACGAAAAGTCTGAAAATTTACACAAATGGGGCGAACGTTCTTCAAATCGCCAAACTAATGGGGCTAACTTAATAAAATCTCAAAAACAATAGGGCTAAACATGAGGGAGAAAAGGGTCAAGAAAAAATTCCTCAAGGGGAATTCTCCCCTTAAATGGTTCCTTGGCCAACTGGATATATCGTCGGATATACATCAATAAGGCCGAAAGTATAGAGGATAATTGTAATCCTTTACCGACATTAATGACATTGAGATGGATTGCAATAGTATCAATATGCGATATATATCCAGGTCCAGTAATATTTTATTGTAGCTAAGGTCTTATGAGCTCATAACATGGTTGGTAGGAAGCACTTAATTTATTCCTAAGATCGTGGTTATGATTCTCGGCCAGGGACAAAAGCATTGTTATGTACGCAGGTGTAATTGGGAGATTCCAAATATCTATCTCTCAATCCATTTATCTATCAATCTAACTATCTATCTATTTATCTACATATATAGCTATCCATATATCTATCTAAATATCTATATATCTATTTATCTGTATATCTAGGTATCTATATAAGTGGAACGAGAGTGATTGTTATAGTACACTAGACAGATTATATATATGAACAAAGTATCCACAACTATACTAGTGCTGTTCCTTTTCAATGTAACTTCCAGCCATGATTGTTTTGTCTATTATTACCAGTCCTTCCTCCCATTTCTCCCATCTTGAATGTCTTGCCATATATTGTACATCAACATTATACTGTTATAAAATGTAATTTATATAAAATGTTCGTTGTTCTTCACCTCTACTCCCTTAAAGTTGTAATCCGTAAACAGTATTGCATTGTATTAGTATTCTAGTAGTGTTTCTCCCAGTACCTTTTCGTGGGCACACCATCATTGTGTTATTGTGGTGTCTCCACCAGACACTCCCTTCATTATTCACCTCCCTTCCGTCACCCTACTCGGCCACATTTTTCCCCTCGTTCTCCCTTCTTCCGGTTAATGTGTTGTACCCTCGTTATCCTTCTCTTCCTCCTCTCTCTTGGTCTTCTTCACACATACCTCCTTCTGCTTCCTCTTCCCCCTCGTCCACTGTCGCTAGCTCTCCTTCACTCTTGAAAGTGGACTTTAACTTCATAAAACTGTTCTTTCAGATTCCCAGAACACGCGGTGTCACACGTTCAACGGACTGTATTTATGTGCTGTATTACGCAACCATAATTGATCCTATATCCCTATATTATATAATAGAACAAACAAATATATATATACAGAGTGGCGTAGAATTCGGGTACTCATTATAGATGCCAGATGAAACAACTGGGGAACCGAATTATGCACCACCCTGTATATTATACAGTATATATATATATATTTTGTTTTTTTTCTTTCAGGCAGGTGAGATTAAAATAATAGGCACAGTTTGCATTATTGAGTTTTTTATTGATACTCTCAATTTTTCGTATAGTTTTTCTAGTATTTACAGGAAGTTGGTAAAGGAGGTTTGCAAAGGGTTCCGACGTTTCGATCAACTCCTCAACAAAGGACTCAATTGCCACTACACCTCCAAACCCCAATCACACCGAAAACGACTAGAGATCGAGATTCTCCTGGACGACATCCAAAAACTGGAGAAGGATGGGAAACTCACAACCTCACCGAACCTACAACCGACCTTACTAGCCGAAGCCGCTAAAACACATGGTTCCCACAACAGCGGATTAATCAACAAAAACCACATCTTAGCGGCTAAACAACTTCGTGATAATAATAATATCATAATCAGACGAGCCGATAAAGCTGCCAGCCTGGTCATCCACGACAAAGATGAATACCTGCAGAAGATGGACCACATCCTAAGCGACTCTACAAAATTCCGGAAAATCACCCGTAACCCCACTGAGGAAATAAAGCGGAAAACCAACACCACCATCACCGCCATCAACGCGAAGACAGGAGGGATCCACCTTAAAAAACTCATCGGTGACTTCTCCCCCGGGTAAGCTTACGGCACAATCAAAACCCACAAACCAGGTAACTCCCTTCGCCCCATTATCTCCCAGATCCCTACCGCCACCTACCAATTTGCCAAGACTTTGAACAAACTTCTGACCCCCTACACCCCCAGCCAGTACAGTCTTTCCTCGACAGCTGACTTCCTGGAGATTTTGAGAGACGGCCCCCCAACTGACGACCATATCATCGCCTCCCTAGATGTAGAGAGTCTCTTCACCAACGTGCCTGTGGACCGCACCATTGAGCTCATCCTACATCGAGCCTACCACTGCCCTGACAACACACCCTTAGACCTCCCTGAAACAGCCCTGAAGACGTTGCTGGAAATATGCACCAAAGAGGCGCCCTTCACCTGCCCGCGAGGTGACATGTACCAGCAGATCGATGGTGTGGCAATGGGCAGTCCCCTAGGAGTCCTCTTCGCCAATTTTGACATGGGCACCATCGAAGAAGAGCTCATGACTACCAACCGCCCCTCCGTCTACTGCAGATACGTGGACGACATCTTCGTGCGTGTGAGGGACCCACAGGAGCTACATGACCTTCAACAACGATTCATCGCCTCTTCCAGTCTAAACTTCACCTTCGAGGAGTCCTCTAATGGTCATCTCCCCTTCCTTGATGTCCTCGTAAACAACAACAACACCTCAGGCTTTACCACTACTGTCTACACCAAACCCACCAACAACGGATTATGTCTCAACGGCAAAAGTGAATGCCCCCAGCGATATTTACGGTCCACCATCGCCGCCTACGTCAGGAGAGCCCTATCACACTGCACCTCCTGGCGAGACACACACAAGGAACTCGAGAGGCTCACCCGGGTGCTTGTAAACAATGGGTACAGCAACTCGGACATCACCCACACCATCAACAAACACCTTGAAACATGGTACAATCACGACATGCCTACTAATACAAACACTGAATACATAAACATTTACTATAAAAACCACATGTCCTCAGATCACAAGACAGACGAAAACATAATGAGAGACATTATCAGCATCAACGTTAAAACTACGAACCCTGACCAACACCTTAAACTTATCATATACTACAAATCAAGGAAAACCTCACAACTAGTCCATCGCAACAGCCCGGCTACCGCTGAGAAACCGTCACAAGAGGACCATGTCATATACCGACACACCTGTAACAGTGAGGACTGTGGACCTCACACTTACGTCGTTTTGACAAGGACTCGTCTGTCACGTTGCCTTACCCTCCACGATTTTACAACATAGCCACCAGCGCAAATCGTTGTCTAGCAAACCTCTGCAGGAAGGAGAACGTGGGATTCGTCGACACCTGGGACAATTTCTACTACGATGACTATTTGTTTTCGGACGATGGAGTTCATCTGAACCAGGTGGGAGCAGCACGTTTTGGGCGTCTTCTCAACGATGCGGTGAAGGATTTTCGGAGAAGAAATCGACTCAGCACAGGACAACCAGGAAGGAGGACCGAAGACAGCGAGGACGGCAACCTACAAAGGAATTAAATACTAATCCGTCAAGAACCGCGAATTTGGATAAAGCTCCACCAACACGACCCAAATTCAAAACCGCCAGGGATAACGACCGAGGACCGAGGACAGCCATGAATGTAAATGTAGATCCGACCAGAACCAAAAATTCGATGAAAGAACGTCTGTGAGTTCTAAAACCGCAACTTTAAAGGTTTTCTATGCAAACGCTCGTAGCATACGCAATAAATTTTCAGATTTAGAGGAACTAGTGTTTACAGAAAATTATGATGTGATTGGCATAACAGAATCTTGGCTCAATACAGAATATAGAGACTTTTTAGCCGAGTATTCACTTCCCAGTTATATAATGTTTGAGAACAGCCGAATAAATAAAAATGGAGGTGGCGTTTTATTTTATATCAAAGAAAGTCTTAACCCGACCCTCGTGTCAAAACCTCAAATTGTGAACGTCGACACATCTTTTGTGCTAATAAAGAATAATAAAGGTACACAAATAATACTTGCGTTAATATACAGACCTCCAGCTCAATCAGTACAAACTGACCGAGAAATTTACGAACAAATTGCAGATGTAAGTAACTCACAAGATACCGTAATTTTTGTCGACTTTAATTTACCTGTGACCAAGTGGGGCGATACTCTTACTTCACACTCCGGACATGACTTGTGTACGAACTTGCAAGAGAGTTCACTTTATCAATTTGTTCGAACGCCGACCCGTGGTAATAACTTTCTTGACATTGTACTTGCAACAAAAGAAGAATTGATAGAGAATTTGAATGTTGGTGATGAATTCAGTAACAGCGACCATCGTACAATAACTTTCACTTTAAAGTTTACTAGTAACGAACCAAATAGTAGCATCGAAAAAGTCCCTAATTTCAAGAAAGCAAACTTCCATAAACTTAGAGCTATGTTTAGAGAAACTGACTGGAGCTTTTTAATTAACAATAACGACATAAATACATCTTGGAAGTTATTCGAAACCACTTACCTAAAAGCAGTGCAAGACTGCATACCATTGATAATACGGCGTCCAGGCCATAATAATAAGCCCAAATGGTGGAATAAAGATATTTCAAACTGCCTGCTTGCTAAAAAATTTGCTAATGATAGATTAAAATCCTCACAAAATGACGAAGAACGGGTGAAATTTGTAGAGCTACGACGCAAAGCCAAAAACTTAATTAAGCAAAGTAAAAAGACCTTAGAGTTACATATTGCGAATCAAAGTAAAACAAACCCGAAAGAATTCTATAATTACATCAGAAAGAAAAAAGTAGTTACTTCAACTGTTGGACCGTTAGTCGATGAAAATGGAGAATACACCAAAGACGAAGTACAAATGAGTAATGCCCTCAATACCTTCTTTGCATCAGTTTTACAACAGAAGACCTCAGTGATATCCCTACACCATCGCCGATTCAGATTGATAATTCAGATGTTCTAAGCAATATCACCGTTACAGAGAGAGAAGTATTGAATTGTTTAGATAAACTCAAGGTAAATAAAACGCCAGGACCTGATACAATCTCGCCTAGAGTTCTAAAGGAAGCTAAGGATGAGCTCTCCAAACCACTGACATTACTATTCAATAAATCCTTGCAGTCTGGAACTATGCCTGATCAGTGGAAGCTAGCCAACGTAACACCGATATTAAAAAAAGGCAGCAAATCCCTACCCAGTAACTATCGTCCAATTAGCTTAACCTCAGTTGTATGTAAAATGCTAGAAACGGTCATACGAGACAGACTCGTAAATCACTTAGAGGAAAATAACATACTTAAAGATACTGAACACGGTTTTCGTAAAAAACGTTCCTGTTTAGCAAACCTCTTAGACTTCTTCCACGATATCCTCAACCTCTATGATGAGAGTAAAGCTGTAGATATTATATACCTTGATTTTCAAAAGGCCTTTGACAAAGTTCCCCACAAACGTTTACTGCTAAAACTAAAAGCGCATGGAATACAATACGGTGTGTTGAAATCGATAGAAAATTGGCTCAGCAACAGAAAGCAAAGGGTAGTCATAAACGGTAAGGCATCGAAATGGACCAATGTAAGTAGCGGGGTACCCCAGGGATCGGTACTAGGACCAATTATCTTTCTAATTTACATCAATGACATAGATGAGGGTCTCACCTGTACAATCTCAAAATTTGCTGACGATACAAAAATTGCAAATAGCGTACTCTCAAAAGAACAAGTTGACGATATGCAACAAAATCTAGATAAATTGTCATGTTGGGCCCAAATTTGGCAAATGAGTTTCAATGCGGATAAATGTAAAGTACTACATGTCGGATACCTAAATGAGAAAGCAAACTATTCGATGAATGGCACTCAGCTTAAGAATGTAAACAGAGAAACCGATCTGGGAGTAACAATATCGAGTAACCTAAAACCGAGTCAACAATGTTCAGAAGTTGTTAAGAAGGCAAACAAAATAATTGGCTTTATAGGCAGGTCATTTGAGCATAAATCCAAAGAAGTTATCCTAACCCTTTACAATTCCTTAGTCCGCCCTCGTCTGGAATACTGCATTCAATCCTGGTGCCCTTATTACCAAAAAGATATAAACAAGCTAGAACGAGTTCAACGTAGAGTTACCAAAATGATACCTAGCCTAAAGAACAAACCATACGAAGAGCGAAGAGCGTCTTAGAGAATTAAATCTATTTCCTTTAACCCAGCACAGATTAAGAGGTGACTTAATTCAAGTGTTCAAAATCATCAAAGGCATCGACAATATGAACTGTAGTAAGTACTTCACTATCGACCAATCTAATTACACGCGGGGAAATGATTGCTAAATTATTGGTAAATCTTTTAACTCGCACGAATCTAAGAATTTCTTCTTCAATCGAGTTGTCAACTTGTGGAATGGGCTTCCCCGAAACGTTATAGAGTGCATCACCGTTGATTCATTTAAACTCCGCCTAGACAAATATCTCTCATCAAACCCGCGACTGACTGCGTTTGTAAATGAATAACTTTATTTTATCCCCCCCTCAGTTACTAACCCATCTGTCCTCTACTAACTTCCTAATCCTGCCACGGACATTAGTTCCAGGGCAGTAATTCCCTTTCCAATGTTCCCTTACCCACTCTAAACCACTGTTTGGACACTTGATCCTCAGTGTTTTGGAGGACAAGCAACCTAGAAGGGTCACTAGATCTGTTGTTGCTTGATTTCCTTTGTACTCCTTTGTACCTTCAAGCTGGAGCTATCAGGGACAACTACCTCACATCCCCACACCATCAGGAACTCACCAGACCCGACTTAGATAAACACACCTCTATTCTTGATAAAGAAATAGACTCACGCCGCCTATTCATTCTTGAAGCTATATATATACAAACATACCAACCTACTTTAAACACACAAGCGGAATACAGCCAGATCCTACCCTCGGCACGCCCTTCCAAAGCGAGGCCCCCCATGATGCCCCCAGGATTGCCCCCTCCACACACGCAGACAAACGAAGCAGAGGCCCCGCCCACTCCTGCGCCTAACCCATACGCACCGTCCAGCCAAGCAACCAGAGCTAGCCTGAGGTTAGCCAACCAGCGTACAGCCAGCACACAATAAACCCTCTCTTGATCTTGTATCGCCTATATATTCTTGACTTATCACCTTCTAACTTCACTTCTCCTTGATAATGATGGCTGCGCCCTTCGAAATGTCGGAACCCTTTGCAAACCTCCTTTACCAACTTCCTGTAAATACTAGAAAAACTATACGAAAAATTGAGAGTATCAATAAAAAACTCAATAATGCAAACTGTGCCTATTATTTTAATCTCACCTGCCTGAATGAAAATATCCTCCCTGGCTACACTAATATATATATATATATATTGTTACGACTGGGGTTCAAATATATCAGGGCTCTTATTGATTGGACTAGTAATGTCATAAATGCTACAACGGAAAGCGCTAGATCCAACCTCTGATGTATATTCCCAGTGAACAAAGAACACAAATACTCTACAGAGTTCTATATGCAATAATAGGCTATCAAACTCTCAATAAATGTGTGTCTACTCTAGGCTTAATGTTATGTGAAAGCAGCCTATTACTACCTATAACCGAAGGTGCTTGGTTATGGTATGCAAAGTAAGGTGGTATGAGAAGTTACAGCTTACGTTACTTTAATCAATATATGTCAGGCACTCCTGCATGAAAGAAAATGCACTAAAGTCCTTCAACACCAACAAGGAATCTTCTTTAAATGTCAGATGCTATAAAGATGCTCGTATCGGAAATGGAACCCAAAAAGGCATGCAGCGGAACAATGCTCGTGCAGGCTATGCACACAAAAAGGCAGAATATATAATGCAGTCGGGGCCAAGAATATCCTAAACGCTACAACAATAATATTCGCCACGACAATGCAGTATTCCTATCAACAAAAAGAGCCTAAGTCGTTTGTGTCTCCATACATCAAACTAGGCTGCGAAATGCTTGTGTAATCATAAATGGGTATGCATAAAAAGAGTAATTGGATTAATATACTTAATGTCTACTATGACTGATGAAGTCTAGCTAGAGTCAATGATACGAGATACTGGTGCGCATGGCATGCCGCATAGCCTAGTGCAAATCTCAAGTCTGTGCGTCAAATATTACGTTATAGGGAAGGGTAGCTCTCTTGAGAAACCTTAATACCGAAGTATTAAGCGTTCTCCTGGCGTACCTCAAAGACAAACAATCGAGACTAGACCAGTGCAGAATGGTATAGGCAAAAAGCCCTCATTCGTGCATGCTCTACTCTCAATGGCACACAGACTAGAATTTACTCAATCAACTTCAGTTCTCAGGTATGTCGTGCAGCTTTTTACTAAAGCCAGCACTCATAGGAAACAATACCTTATAATATCAGACCCCTAGTCTAGCATTATCTAATCCAGCAGAACACTAATAATTAAAGGAAGCGGTACTAAACAATATGAATGCCAACCAATGCTTCGTGATCAACTTATCTTAACAACTAACATACATGGGTTATATCAGACCTTAACGCACAATACAACTGGCCAGCATGAAGCTGATTTTGCAGAGTTAACCAGAGGGGATATGGTATTAATAAAAGGTGGTGAAAGATATGGAAAAAGAGAGAGGTAGGCAGAGGAAAAGATTCTCAGGTGCAGAGCGGGGACAGGTAGCAAGGGATAAAGATGAATGCGTTCTAGAAACCAGATCTGAGGGAGAGAGTGACGAGGAACTGTATATATACTCGCACTAGCTCGAGCCGCGTGGGAAAAAAGCGGTTACAAGTCCTCTAGCCACTAGCAAGGGAGCTAGCAGCATGGTAAGGACCTCTCTCCACCAACCCCCACGAGGCAGCCAGCCGTGACGTCATCGAGCGGGACAAAAACACTGCGCGCTCCCTCTCACTCTGTTCTACTCTCTCTCTCTCTCCCAGATCCCATCATTACTAGTTAATGATAAAACATATACTTTACAATTAAATATATAAAGCCTTGACATGGGTGAAAACAAAGAGCCTTTCTGGACTGCCCATGACACGAGCTTTCATATGAAATAAAGCACACTCTAATACATAAACTGTAGCCCCATCCACTGCCCTGGCGATCCTAGTGAGTCACTGTAGGACAAGCCATGCGGTTCTAACGGAGTGGTTAACGTCACACCCCCCCCAAGATTTTTCTCAGAGGCCCCAAGGCTCACAAAAATCTGGTTAGAAACCCATGCTATATCTCTACTTCCCATCACCCAGCGGCAGTAAAATATCTGGCACAGTTTCTCAACAAAACATTTTTCAAAATTATAACCCTCCCCAACACCATAGGTTAAATTATATGTAGTTATGCTCCTCAAGAGCGAGCTTCTCTAGCCCAGCATTCTGAGAGGAGTGCAACTCAGAATTACTGCTATAACATACTAAAAAAAATCAACTATCAAAGAAAGAGTTTTTATTTGATTTTTTATGTTTATAATTTGTTTATTTCGGCTGCACTATAGGGGCAAGCCTAGTTTTTTCTTCTATACCAAACGCTCAACTCCTGCTTTACGACCCAATACGCTGGGCTACAACCGCGAGCCAACAAGCACCAAGCGCAAAATACTATTCAAACTAAAGCAGGAGGCTACCCGTGTGTCAATCTACCCAGGATCATATACCCTTGAACGACCATCTGCAACCACGTTGTCACAACCGGCAATATGGCGTATGTCCAGGTTATATACCAATAACCTTAGTGACCACCTGGTCAGCCTCATATTCCGATTGTGAAACTGGTCCAAGAACTTGAGAGGGTGATGATCTGGGTAAACTACAACGACCGGACTATAGGCTGGAACATAGACCTCGAAATGCCCCAGCGCAAGCACAACCGCTAGCAGCTCCTCCTCGACAACAGAGCAGCTCCCCTGGGCCGAATTGTACTTCTCCGAGCAGAAACTAACAGGATGCTCCAGCCCATCATCGTCCTTTTCCACAAGGACGGCACAGCCCCCACACCACTAGCCTCCGTTGCTAGTTGGAAAGGTAGGCTAAAGTCAGGGGCCCTGAGGATCGGGTGAGTGCACAACAGGTGTTTTACTTCTCTAAACACCTTCTCACACTCAGTCGCCCATTTGAACTTCTTATCCTTCCAGTTATCCTCCACCTGAGCTTGACTGTCCCGTTCTCCTTCTCCACCTTGACTGCTAAACGTCATCACAGGCACAGTGAGAGGCTCAGGGGGGTGCCTCCCATACTCCTTCATGGGATTAACATGACATAACTGATTGCGCTTCCGTCTGTCTGGAGTGGCTACCACGTAATCCAGGTCTGATAGCTCCTCCACCACCCTATAAGGACCAGCGTACTTTGCGGATAAGGGGTGACCTACAAGGGGCAGTAGAATCAACACCTCCTGACCCATGTGAAACTCCCTGAGTTCAACCTTGAGGTCGTACCTGTCCTTCATGAGGGCCTGAGAGCTAGTCAAATTACGGCCAGCCAACTCCAGACTGGGCAACATCCGTTCTCGACTGTTGAGGACACACTTGAGCATAGAACAAGGTTTTTCTGCACCCTCCCATACTTCTTCAGCCATATGGAGAGGCCCTCTGACACGGTGTCCAAAGACGAGCTCATTAGGGCTGAATCCCAAACTCTCCCCAGGTACCTTCCGCACAGCAAACAAAACACATGGCAGGCCAAGATCCCAATCCTTCCCACTCTCAAAGCAACAACAACGAAGCACAGATTTCAAGGCTGAGTGCCATCGCTCTAACACACCCTGGCTCTCCGGATGATACGCAGATGACACAACCCCAACAATCCCATGCTGCGGCATTGCTTGAACAAAGAGGCTAGAAGTGAAGTTGGGTCCCTGGACTGACTGAATCCCCTGCGGGTAACCATACCGGGAAAAATACACTAGCAAGCTTCGGACCACCGTCTTCGCCGACCCATTTCTCATAGGGTACGCGTCAGGGTACCTTGTTGCCACATCTCCCGACTGTGCATCACTGTCCTCCTTCAACTCTTTCGTCTTTTTAAGCCCATCCTCTGCCTTTTCCACAACAGTTACTGGGTCTTCTTCAGACTCGATATTTGGTCCTAATACTGAGTCCCCGAGAAGGGCCGTTGATACTAAACTCTCAACCGCATCAACTTCCAACCCCTTCTCGGTACCCTTCCTCCGCTGATCTAAAGATTGTTGACCAGAATGCGACTCCCTGGATGCAGAATCTCCGGTGACAACACACGCCATAGGCTGCCCCGGACACTTCTCAACCCACTCCTGCTCCTCCCTACTCACATCGGCCGGCTTCTCGACAACGACTAAGGGTGGAGCCTCAGAAGTAGGCCCAGCAAAGTCGTTGCCAAGAAGGAGGTCGACGCCCCCAACAGGTAACTTCTCCACAATTCCTACATCCAGGTCCCGAGTTACACCATCAACTTCCACCTTCATTCTTACAAGCGGGTATGACCTTGTCGCATTAACTCCCTGAACCACAACTACCCGCGCCGTATTGACAGGTTTACCAGTTAAATTTCTCAACAGTGTTTGCGATGCCCCAGTGTCACGCAAAATTCTCACCTCATGTCTTCTACCCTCCCACTCCACACAACCGAGTCCCCTGTGGTCACTAAAGGCATCACGGACAGGGAATAAGCCTTCCGGATCCTTCTGCACTGGCAGTGTATTTACCTCGGAAGAAATGCCTCTAACAAACTCCGATGTCCTCTTGAAGACTCCAATGCCGTGAGCAAAAGACACGGCTGCCGGAGGAGGTCGACTAGGGCACTCATTTGCCTTATGACCCTCCTGGTGGCAACTAAAACACATAAATTTCGGTTTCGGCTTATACTGTGATGTAAAAGGCCCCTGACTTTTCACATACGGTGTGGTGTAAGGTTTGGATTCAGTTTTAGTTTCATGGTTCTTCTGTTTAAATGTGTCATTTCTACGGGGAGGGGGAGGATAACGGTCCCTAGCACTTACATCGTACTTCTGTGAGGACCCGCAACCCCGAATCAACGACAGCCATCGATCAGCCATTTCTGCTGCTTCGACTAGAGTTCTTGGGTTTTTCTCCTTCAGGTTCAAAGTTAGATCACCGCCCGTGCTCTTAAAGAACTGCTCCAACATCATTAACTGCTTAATTTCATCAAATGTTGTGACCTTCTCAGATCGGAGCCAGTTCCCCATAGCATCGGACAAGTCCCGGGCGTGTTCCAAAAAGGTGCTATCTCTTCCCTTAGTTACACCCCGGAACTTCAAACGGTACGTTTCTGGTTGCAGTTCGTAAGCCCTCAGGACAGCCTCCTTGAGATCCTCATACACAATACATGACTCCAAAGGTAACGCATCGTAGGCTTTAAGACCCTTGCCTATTAATCTAGAGGATACAAGTGCTGCCCATTTATTCTCTGGCCACTGGTGTTCCTGGCACTTCTTCTCAAAGCGTGTGAAAAATTATGTTACACCACTCTCATCAAACACCGGAACCAGTTTCAATAAGTGCGAGAGAGACTGCTCATGAACACGGTTACCAGCCCCAAGTCGCTGTCCCGTTGCCTCTACTCGCGACTTCTCTACATCCATGTCGGCACAGTACCTAGTCGACTCTAAATCAGCTTGGATTTTTGCTAGCTCTATGTGCTGGTGACTTTTTCTCTCTTCTATCTTGGCTAATTCTAATTGCTGCTGAAGCTGAAGTTCAGATACCCTGATAGCCTTTCTCTCTTCGATCTTAGCTAATTCGAGCTGAAGCAATAATTCTGGAGTTAACCCTTGAGGAGGTGAAGGTGCTACAATGTTTGAAATTACCGGTGGTCCCCCCAGGGGCAACCCACCCTGCCAGTCACCACCCAACTGTGGAAGCGTACCCGGGGTCGGCAAACTACTGGGATGGCTGGGAGTCGAGTGTAGGGGAAGCATGGTCGAAGGGCTCTGAGCACTCAACCCATCTCGCTCACCAGTCACCCTGCCCAGTACACACGTTATCAAGTTATCCCTGGTCATGCTGCTAGTACCCGCATGACCGATAGCTGTGGCCAGGCATTGAAGACCGTACCGCTCCATACCCTCCAACCGCTCGGCAGTAACAGGCCATTGCAAAAATATCTTAGCATCCTCCTCACAGTTCACCTGATTAACCATATCATCATACTGTTGTTCCTCAGTTTCGACATTACGTATTGTGTCTCCATTCTCCTCTGATCCGGTATAAGACATGATGCTCACAAAAATTTCCCACCTCAATATTCAGAAAAGAAGTACCCCAAACTCTTATACCTCAATATACACACAAACATTATCGGAAATACTCAAGGGCTATACTATGTTGCAAACAAAAATTATTCTTGCTGATCCCCGCAAAATATTCTCCAAAACAACAAATGTTCCCTGCTAATAAATGTAGGTTCACCAAATCCTAGGTAAGGTCGCCATTTGTTACGACTGGGGTTCAAATATATCAGGGCTCTTATTCATTGGACTAGTAATGGCATAAATGCTACAACGGAAAGCGCTAGATCCAACCTCTGATGTATATTCCCAGTGAACAAAGAACACAAATACTCTACAGAGTTCTATATGCAATAATAGGCTATCAAACTCTCAATAAATGTGCGTGTACTCTAGGCTTAATGTTATGTGAAAACAGCCTATTACTACCTATAACCGAAGGTGCTTGGTTATGGTATGCAAAGTAAGGTGGTAAGAGAAGTTACAGCTTACGTTACTTTAATCAATATATGTCAGGCACTCCTGCATGAAAGAAAGTGCACTAAAGTCCTTCAACACCAACAAGGAATCTTCTTTAAATGTTAGATGCTATAAAGATGCTCGTATCGGAAATGGAACCCAAAAAGGCAGGCAGCGGAACAATGCTCGTGCAGGCTATGCACACAAAAAGGCAGAATATATAATGCAGTCGGGGCCAAGAATATCCTAAACGCTACATCAATAATATTCGCCACGACAATGCAGTATTCCTATCAACAAAAAGAGCCTAAGTCGTTTGTGTCTCCATACATCAAACTAGGCTGCGAAATGCTTGTGTAATCATAAATGGGTATGCATAAAAAGAGTAATTGGATAATATACTTAATGTCTACTATGACTGATGAAGTCTAGCTAGAGTCAATGATACGAGATACTGGTGCGCATGGCATGCCGCATAGCCTAGTGCAAATCTCAAGTCTGTGCGTCAAATATTACGTTATAGGGAAGGGTAGCTCTCTTGAGAAACCTTAATACCGAAGTATTAAGCGTTCTCCTGGCGTACCTCAAAGACAAACAATCGAGACTAGACCAGTGCAGAATGGTATAGGCAAAAAGCCCTCATTCGTGCATGCTCTACTCTCAATGGCACACAGACTAGAATTTACTCAATCAACTCCAGTTCTCAGGTATGTCGTGCAGCTTTTTCCTAAAGCCAGCACTCATAGGAAACAATACCTTATAATATCAGACCCCTAGTCTAGCATTATCTAATCCAGCAGAACACTAATAATTAAAGGAAGCGGTACTAAACAATATGAATGCCAACCAATGATTCGTGATCAACTTATCTTAACAACTAACATACATGGTTTATATCAGACCTTAATGCACAATACTACTGGCCAGCATGAAGCTGATTTTGCAGAGTTAACCAGAGGG
Source organism: Paralithodes platypus (assembly GCA_032716605.1). Classification (NCBI taxonomy): domain Eukaryota; kingdom Metazoa; phylum Arthropoda; class Malacostraca; order Decapoda; family Lithodidae; genus Paralithodes; species Paralithodes platypus. The sequence continues at coordinate 52,779,471 of CM064578.1, read as the reverse complement.
GATATGGTATTAATAAAAGGTGGTGAAAGATATGGAAAAAGAGAGAGGTAGGCAGAGGAAAAGATTCTCAGGTGCAGAGCGGGGACAGGTAGCAAGGGATAAAGATGAATGCGTTCTAGAAACCAGATCTGAGGGAGAGAGTGACGAGGAACTGTATATATACTCGCACTAGCTCGAGCCGCGTGGGAAAAAAGCGGTTACAAGTCCTCTAGCCACTAGCAAGGGAGCTAGCAGCATGGACCTCTCTCCACCAACCCCCACGAGGCAGCCAGCCGTGACGTCATCGAGCGGGACAAAAACACTGCGCGCTCCCTCTCACTCTGTTCTACTCTCTCTCTCTCTCCCAGATCCCATCATTACTAGTTAATGATAAAACATATACTTTACAATTAAATATATAAAGCCTTGACATGGGTGAAAACAAAGCGCCTTTCTGGACTGCCCATGACACGAGCTTTCATATGAAATAAAGCACACTCTAATACATAAACTGTAGCCCCATCCACTGCCCTGGCGATCCTAGTGAGTCACTGTAGGACAAGCCATGCGGTTCTAACGGAGTGGTTAACGTCACAATATATATATATATATATATATATATATATATATATATATATATGCCACCACAAGCAGACTTGGTTGAATAACAGTATGTCCTCCAGATGTTAAACCCATATTCTACCGTAGGTACACTCGGATGCCATAGTCTCTAGCCCACTCATAAGAATTCGTGGACCCCCTATGTTTTTCTGTATGCAATTATAACAATCTGGAATTATTTTTAGATATAAGTTGCTTGTCAATAAATAGTATATACAGTTTTGTAGTTGATTTATAGAAATTATAAATGCGCGTCCAAATATATACTTCCATAATTAGAAATAGGTGAAATCCACGAATTTGTGTAAGTGGGCTAGAGACTATGGCATCCGAGTGTACAATCGGTCACCTTTCCGACTAGGCCACCTAATGGTAACTTCGCTGCATGTTTTGTTCGCTCTGAAATTAGTAAGAACACTCACCCTCATCTTGTAGAATATGGCCCATAGATGGCGTAGCTTGATGGGAAGGGGAGGGAGGGGACACAGTAGGGAAGGGGGTGTGCTTGTTAAATTATAGGATCCAATGGGAGGGTGTGAGGATGAGTTGTTATGGTGATTTTAATCATAATGATTTATAACTATCCACCCTTCCCTGTTAGTTAGTACAGTTACTTATACAAATGCATGGACCCTCACGTGAATGCGTTAAGTAAAACACAACTTTGTACAACACAAAAAACACCTACATTTCACCACCATACGACGGGCCGTCGGCATTGGCGGTGGATTCATCTCCCTGGTACACAAAGATATAACATATATAGACACCAGTGCACATACCAAATCCCTCCTCCCCCCAAACGATAACACAACAGAAATTCAATCAATTAAAATACGCACTGGCAACAGCTCCAACATTACCATCATAAACACATACATTCCTCCCCAAACATCCCCTACAGTACCAAACGATTACAGACCACAAATACAACACATCACAAACACCCGACACATCATCCTGGGTGGTGATTTCAATGCAAAGACGTCGGCCTGGTTTGTCGACAACCCCGACACAGACAGAGGGCTGGTCTTACAACACCAAACAGACAACCTATATATCCTCAATAGCATACCCATACTCCCCACCAAGCCCTCTATACCCCATCATCTCCTGATATCACCTTTTTCTCCCCTGAACTCGCCCCCATAACATCCTGGAGGGTGGTCAGAACCTTGGGCTCAGACCACCTCCCGATCATTATCACCACCAAAACAAGACTCACCCCAGCTAGCCACAGACACACTTACACTAACTATAAAAGAGCTAACTGGGAAGCTTTCACAAATGAGACAGAACAACACTTTGAAACCTTAAACAGTACACCCATCACTAACATCAACAATGCTGTACACACATTCAACACGACTATGCAAAACGCCGACAAGAAACACATTCCAAGAGGTAACAAAAAACACAACCCCAACTTCTCACCAGAAATTCAAAACCTCATCATACAACGCGACACACTGAAACACTCCCCAGCACCCCACACACAAGACATCAATCAACAAATTCAAGCACTCAACATCCAGATTAACAACACAATACAAGAACAACAAACACTAAATTGGAATAACTTCCTACAAACACTCGATCACAAAACAAACCCCAAAAAACTCTACAAAACACTAAACAGCATCACACTTTCCAACAGCATCACAACACAATCACATGCTGCAATCACAACAACAGACTCTACTCCTTCACGTAAACAACAAGCAAACACTCTCATCAATCACCTCTCTCATGTCAGTCACCTAAAACCTCACAAAGACGATCGACGTGTCAACGAAAAAGACAATTCCCCACAGACCCTGACTATACAACCTTCACCAACAACCAGACAAAGCATATCATCAACAATCAATCTCAAACTCTCACCCGCCTGTGGCCTAGACAACATAAGCAACATTCACCTCAGACACCTGGGACCACAAGGCATACAAGCACTCACTATCATATCAAACTACAGCTACTCACACAACACAATACCAGACATCTGGAAGCATGGTATCATCATCACATTCCCCAAACCTAACAAAGACCCCACGCTACCCTCCTCACACCGCCCTATCACACTCCTTTGCATCCCCTCCAAAGTCATAGAGTGCCTTGTACTACAACTGATGACACCTGACTTACCCCTTTCTCCAACACAACACGGCTTCAGGCCATTGCACTCCACAAACACTCTTCTTACAGACCTTACACAAAGAGCTTTTGACGGCATCAACTCAGCTAGACCACCACATAGATCAGTACTTGCCACACTCGACATTAGTAAAGCCTTCGATGCCATCCCCCGCCACAACCTAACAAACAAAATCTACAACACAAACATGCACAACAACACAAAAAGATGGATGGCCAACTTCTTAGCAGGCAGATGTGCACATGTATCTTTTGCCAGTCAGTCATCTAGCATTAGAAATTTCCCAAACGGAGTCCCGCAAGGATCCGTCCTGTCGCCCGCACTCTTCAATCTGTACATGCATGATATAAATACACCAAATTCACCCCAAATAACCATAGCCTCCTACGCAGACGATATAACACTCACAAGCACGCATCAAAACCCAGAGACAGCAACAAGACTCCTTCAAGACTATCTCGACACATTACATGAATGGTGCACTACAAACAGACTCAATTTAGCCCCAGCTAAATCCACTGCAACCCTCCTCACAAGCTGGACAGGAGAGCACGATTACGTCCCGGGACTCAACATAAACAACACACCCCTAACACACACACACACACACAAAATCCTAGGAGTAACATACGACACCCAAATGACATTCAAACAGCACACCACAAACACAAAAAAGAAACTGGCACCCAGACTTAACGCCCTCAGATCACTTGCCCACACGAAATTTGGACACAACAAAGAAACCACCACCACAGTCTACAAACAATACATAAGATCAGTTATGGAATACGCAAGCCCGGCCTGGGCTTCTAACCTAGCTGAAACACATCATAAGACCTTACAGACTATTCAAAATAAAGCCCTGAATATCATCACAGGATGCACAGCTACGACACCCACAGATCACCTACATCAAGAAACCAAAGTCCTCAAAGTCAAAGATCATCTAGACATGAGAGGCACACAATTCCTAGCAGCAGCCTCCACGAATCAACACCACCCACTACACTACATGGCTACACACCCACAGACACCAAGAAATATCAAAACAACACCCAGCACACGCTATCACACACAAATACTGTCTTCTCTCCCTCCCTGCCCACCCCAAACCAACTTCCGGAAACACATCCATACTCATATCACTCGCCGTTCCATCCACTCACTCATAGACAACATGCAGCTGCAAGCACGACCTCCCGAAATCCATCCTTCTGAATCCTCCCTTCCTCGCGAGGACAGAGTCCACCTGGCCAGGCTGAGATGCGGACACCATCCGGCTCTTCTGAGCTATCAGAAGAGACTGGATGACTCCGTCGTCGACACCTGCCCGGGTTGTAACACAGCACCCCATACCATTAAACACATCATAGAAGACTGCATCTCACACAACCACTTACGCCAACAACACAATTTACACTCTTTGAGAGCTCTGTGGGAAAGCCCGACCGTGGCCATGGCCTTCCTTGGGGACTCGGGGCTGTTCGGCCAGGCAGCTTAGGGAACAACAACAACAACAACATATGTTTTTTTTGTTTTTTTCGTTGTACCCCTTAAGGTTGATGCCATAGAGTACATATGACCTAGAGGCGAAAGAAGACGCCACAAATCTGTAAATAGGGATCCGCGCGTTCGAGAGATGGCAGCACGATCACAAAGGACAATGGGAGGGGGTCCCCACAAAGACATTATATTGACTATCCTTGGTCCCATTAATTCGTAATAATCCCTACCTTGTACTAATAACGCTATTAATAATCAATTGAACGTTATCCAGAGACTCTGCAGACATGACATAGTTAAATAGACATAAGTAGAGGCTACTGTAAAGGCCAGTCATCGTGTAATAGTCGTCATTATGAGGAGGTACACAAACAAAACTCCTCCAACACCCGCCATTGTTGATGTGAGTCTTGTGAGATTCGGGAGTTGCCAACGTCAATGGTGGGACAAAATATCCCTAGATGTCATAAGTATAAATGTCCAGTTTTAGTGCTACTTTACAAATTAACATCTACATAACATGTAACATAATAATATATATTCAAAATTACATTTTAATTTTCTTGTGTTGCTTGAAGGTATACAGCTTGCATCATATATGAGTATGTTTTATAGTGTATATGTATACTTAATGTTTTCATCTTGCTTATATAATTATATCTACTTTATATTAAATAATTTACAAGTGTTTTTACCAACATTAATTAACTCTTAATTACGTTCCCTCTTTAATCTATTGCTCCCTCGTTTTGCGGATATTCCCTTAACTTTGGTACCACTGCAGCAAGCCAGCTGGAAGGCGAGCGCGGTGCACAGACTATCTATAATAAGGACAAGCCACTGAGGTGCTTTGGTTGTTATACCATACAACAGTGCTGCCACCAAATCCCTAGGACGCGCGGCAAAATAACCGTGTGGCGTGTGACGTCACGCTTGACGTCACGCTTTTGCCTCTAGGTCATAATATGTACTCTATAGTTGATGCCAGCCAGAGTAAGGGGGGGGGGGGTGAAGGGGGGAGGGGGGGGGGGGGTTAAAGAGGGCCGAATAGGTGGGTGTAAATGCAGGGTAGTACGGTAGATACCTTACCCTCACTTTTACCCATAAACTAAAATTCCACCTATCTCGCTCTCGTTCACACACACACTCTCTCTCTCTCTCGTATTATTAATATAATACGCACATAATAACCCGCTCCCTATCTCTATCAAACTATATATGTTATCTAATAGGTTTAGACAAAAACAAGGTTGGATATAGTGTTGGCTTACACGATATATAAACAAGGTTGGATATAGTGTTGGCTTACACGATATATAAACAAGGTTGGATATAGTGTTGGCTTACACGATATATAAACAAGGTTGGATAAAGTGTTGGCTTACACGATATATAAACAAGGTTGGATATAGTGTTGGCTTACACGATATATAACAAGGTTGGATATAGTGTTGGCTTACACGATATATAAACAAGGTTGGATATAGTGTTGGCTTACACGATATATAAACAAGGTTGGATATAGTGTTGGCTTACACGATATATAAACAAGGTTGGATATAGTGTTGGCTTACACGATATATAAACAAGGTTGGATATAGTGTTGGCTTACACGATATATAAACAAGGTTGGATATAGTGTTGGCTTACACGATATATAAGTAAACTAGAACGGCCCTTGGTAGAGTGCCTACGCTGGCTGGTTCTTTATCATTAATATGATAGACCTACCTTTTTTTCTGGATCTGGGTTCTGGGATATATTATGGATCGCCTCCTAATTTGAATCACTTCTTCCATGGTGCATATCCTATCTTCCCACCAACGTTCATGAAAATCAGGTTTATATACTGTATATATTTTTGTTAGGTATTACCTCGGCATCTAAATAACTAAGATGACAAATCACATTTATTATAACACTCCACTTTTGCAAGATTGGGTATAAAGGTTCGCCTTTCAGCAAATTATATAGTGAGACCTTCTATGGCAAATAATTATATAGCTGCCAAAAATCAGTTCATTATTTTGATAATTAAGGATATATGTAAATAGCCGTAGGTTTCAGGTTTCTCCTAATGGAGAATGCCAGTTTTGTCTCCAAAGTGACACAGGACATTTGGTGGTCCCCACCCATCTGAATATCAACTTGCAGCTTAGTATCATAGCCAAAATTCCGGCTTTAAATTTAATTAACCCTATCCACTCACCATCTTTGATCCTCTTGATTTATAAGACCAACAAAATTAACCAGAGATCCGACGGTTTCTTTCGGCATTGCTCCGTAGGTATATATTGAAACGGTGAATGCAAGTAATATAATGTGGCAGAGAGGTGAGAGGACAATTTGCGTCAGGCGAATAGAGAGGAAGAGGAAAGTAGAAGGAAAAGTGGAAGTAGGTGAGAGAAAAGAGAATACAAGCAAACATATGTATGGCAATATACATTCATAAGTGAACTGAAATAATGCAAAGAGAGAATGTGGAATTCGCAGATGGTTTTCTATATGTATGTATTCCAAATACATATATACACACACACACACACAGAGTTACACAGATACCTCAGACCACACATACCTTGCAGTCCCAACTAGGTGGTCCGGTGTAACCTAATGGGTCAGGAAATGCCCACAAGGAAAGATGTTATAGAGTATAGAAAGACATTAGCTTGAAAGGGAAATAACACATGCCTACTTACTAATTCATATTAATCCAATCTTCATCAGATGATCGTCCAGTCTGTTCTTAAACGTATCAATTGAATTACTGTCGACCACCTCCAGAGAGAGAGAGAGAGAAAGACCTACTGGTAAGAGGGGGTATTTAATTTCCCCACGTTCACCCATCCTCTAAACCCCCCTTTCCCTCTCCCTCCACCCCAGTCTGTTGTGGAGCCTCCAGTCGTCACAGATAGCAGGAGAAAAGAAAAAAAAAAAAAACTAGAAGTGCACTCGGTAGAGTGCATATCTCCACCTACGCTGGCGGAGGTATGTGCTCTACCGATCGCCTCCTAAATGTAATAACTTCTTCCTTGGTGCATATCCTATCTGCCCAGCAACTTTCGTGAACATCGGTTGGGATTTCCTGTTTACAGACAAACAGAAATACAAACGAGGGTAAAATTCGACCAAGTGACTCTCACTCTCACTCTCTCTCTCTCTCTCTCTTATGGGGGTCCATGAATGTGTAGCTGACTGTTAGAATAGTTTGCCATTCGTATCGTCCTGACTTGAAGTTTATATTTTCGTTTCCGTTTGCTTGTATGTTTGTTTGTAAACAAGGTATCTCACAAAGATTTGAACCTACTTCAATTTAGGAGGCGATCATGATCATATCCTAGAACCCAGATTCAGAAATCAGAAGAAAATTTAGGTCTATAATGTTAATGGTAAAGAACCAGCCAGTGTAGGCGAAGGTATATGCGCTCTACCAAGTGCCCCTCTAGTTTACTTATGTATCCTGTAAACCAACACTATATTAACCTAGCATATCCTAAGCCGACCTATTTAACCTAGCATATAACTAGTAGGATAAGTAAATTTGCAGACGATACCAAAATGGGGAGAACAATTGATTCAGATAGAGATATAGAGTGCCTCCAAAGGGATCTAGATACCTTACACGAATGGTCAGTAAATTGGCAGATGAAGTTTAACATTGACAAATGCAAGGTATTAAAGATAGGGAAGATGCATACAAATGTTAAATATAAACTAGCTAATGTGGAATTAGAAAACTCGAATTGTGAGAAAGATCTAGGTGTGTTTGTTAGCAATTATTTGAAGCCTAGACAACAGTGTATAAGCGTTCGAAACAAGGCAAACAGGATTCTCGGGTTCGTCTCAAGGAGTGTGAGTAACAGAACTGCTGATGTTATCTTAAAACTTTACTTGTCATTAGTGAGACCCCATATGGATTATGCTGTTCAATTTTGGTGTCCTTATTACAGAATGGACATAGATTCATTGGAGAGAGTACAACGTAGAATGACAAAAATGATCCATAATATTAGAAATCTTCCGTATAAAGAAAGGTTGAAGAAATTAGGCTTAAATTCGTTAGAGAGACGCAGAGTTAGAGGGGATATGATAGAGGTGTTCAAGTGGGTTAGTGGGATTAACAAAGGGGACATGACAAATGTACTAAAGCTCAGTGATAGCGAAAGAACTCGTACCAATGGTTTCAAATTAGATAAATTTCGTTTCAGAAAAGATATAGGCAAATATTGGTTTGGTAACAGAGTTGTAGATGGGTGGAATGGACTACCAAGTGCTATAGTGGGATTAAAAACGATAGGGAGCTTTAAGATAAAATTGGATAAGCATATGGACGAGAAGGGTTGGGTGTGAAGGGGGATCAGCAGGGTTGGGCCAATCAGCGCTCTGCAGACCCCCGTAATCCTGCGTTAATCTCTAACCGTTTTGGTAAGATGATCCTCAGGGTATTAGAGTGTTGAGCCTATAATTGGGCTTTGTAATTGGGGTTGTGTGGGACAGGGATCTGCCTTGCTTAGGCCAATCGGCTTTCTGCAGACTCCCATTTTCTTATGTTCTTTTGTTCTTATATACTTTGGAGATGGGCTGGTCTATCAGAATGTGAGTTGAGCATTCTCTGACATACCCATAACTTACTCTGACTGTTCATTTTACTTTATATTTCCTAGGTATCATGTGACGGCGTCTTTTCCGTGGATTGACCTCCCTACTGCCAACCTCGATGTTGGCAGACTGGGAGCCAAAGCGTCACATCTTTCCTTTGCCCTTCAACTTTCCCTTCATAATTGTTGAGGGGCACAGGGCCTTGGGTGGGGCTTTGGTGCCCCAGGCGTTTCCACCCCCTCCTCAGCTCCTCGCCTGGAAGTGGCTTCGGTCACCTAAGCTTTCTTAGTGGTAAGCAGGGAGGGTTCTGTGGGGGCGCTCGGTTATGGCCTTGGTCTTGCTCGGGACCTTGGGGTTGCTCGGTCAGACAGCCTGGGGAACAACAACAACAACCTAGCATATACTTTGCCTTAAGGGGGGATAGTTCACTTATATTTGCTCATTAATGTATTTTTTTGTTATAATGTTATTAGTTTCTTCCCTAGACTTCCATCAAGGTTAAAAAAACACTCCCCCAAGACAATCCTTCAAGATAAATTTGCACATTTTTCGATAGAAACATTTTCTGGCTGAAGGCCGGTTCCACTTAAATTACAAGCTCGCTATTGCTCGTTAGGAAAAGATCGACACCTAAATAACACGAACAGTCTTAATGTTGACAAAGAAATGAGGCTAAAGGTCTGAAAATCGCCAAACTAATGGGCCGAACATCTTATAATCAGAAAGCTAATGGGGCTAAACATGAGAAAGAAAGGGAACCAGAAAATTGGCCCATCTCCCCTTAACCTCGTATAATTTAGCCGAGTAGTCCTATTGTAAACAGATTAGGTTCTCTGAGGTAAGGTAATCGTAGGATAGGTTTAAGAAAGACTCAGTATAACTATTAACACATTTATGTAATATAGGTGGTCGCCATGTTCTAAGGCTAAACCTTATACGAAGCAGAATACATTATACGGAAAAAGGAAAAGGACTTATCGATATTAGGGAATATTAAATAGAAATACACGAATAATATACTAGATAATGGAAGTGAATTACAGAATAATAACGAAATACGGTAGAAACTCTTATAACTCTTATATCTAAGGTCTCCGATAAGTCTTGTGCAATAGAAAAGGTATCACCGAAATCCAGAAACGAGGATGACCAGGAGTTAGTAAGATATGAAAGAATATCTCCAGTAGAGCGACCCTTAAGGAAGCCATACTGGCGATCTGAGGTATATTATGAGAAGAGAAATGCTTACGAAATTTTGAAAATTCAAAAAGTTTAGAGATACAAGAGATGAGAGCAATAGGATGGTAGTTGGAGGGTTGAGAGTGGTCACACTTCTTTGGGACAGGTTGAATGAGAGTAAACTTCCAGCAAGAAGGGAAGACGTTAGAGGAGAGACAGGGACAAAAGAGTTTGCCTAAGCAGGTAGTCAGCATGGAAGAACAGCTTTTAAGTACACCAGAAGGAACACCATCCGGACTGTACGCCTTGTTAGTAATAAGCCCAGAGAGGGTAGAAAGTACATCTTTAGAAGAGATTGGATAATAGGCATAAGTAGGAGAGATGGGGGTGGAGAGGGAGGAATAGAACCGGAATCACCCAAGGTGGAGTTTTTAGTGAAAGTTTGAGCGAAGAGTTCAGCTTTGTCAGAGGAAGAAGTGATGGTTGTGCCATCAGAGTGGAAAAGGAGAGGGAAAGACGAGGAAGACAAATAATTGGAAAGGGGTTGGGCTAGATGCCAGAAAGCTTGGGAAGAGCTAGATTTGGATAGTTCAGTGCATTTATTATTGATGAAAGAGTGTTTGCAAGACGAAGAACAGATTTGGCTTGATTCCGGTTAGAAACATAGGAAGAATGAGATACTTGAGTTTGAAAGCGTCGGTACGGTTGGAATGCTTCCTCCTTATTGCGGACAGCAGTAGAACAAGCGTGAATAAACCAAGATTTGTTTGCATTAGTCTGAGACGAAGAAAATGGAATGTATACCTTCATGCCCGATAGGAATAACTCGGTAATGTATTCAGCACTCACCGAGGGTCCCCGGCCACGGAAGCCAAAATCATTCCATGGGAAAATATAGAAGTACTACTGGAGAGCCTCATAGTCGGCAGCGCCAAAGTGCCACAAGCGCCGCCGGCTAGGAGGATCAGGTGGCCGAACAGGAAAGATAGGACAGGTGACAGAAGTTATGGTCGGAGTAGCCCAAAGAAGAGAAAGGATTTACTGTATAAGAAGAAGGGTTAGAAGTTAGAAACAAGTCAATAATGTTGGACCGATCTCCGAGGCGATCCGGGATACGGGTAGGTTGCTGAACCAACTACTCTAGGTCATTTAGGATAGAAAAGACATAGGCTTGTTCACCAGGTAGGTCAGTAGAATGAGAGGAGTGCCATCGGCGGTGGTGAACGTTGAAATCTCCTAAGATGGAGATTTCAGAGAAAGGAAAAATGGATAGAATGTGTTCCACTTTAGAGTTTAGATAATCAAAGAATTTGGGAAAGTCAGTAGAGTTAGGGGAAAGATAGTCTATCTATCTACTGTATTGCCTGATGCCGTGATCCCCGAAAGGGTGGCCACGAACGAAACGCCCCCATGCACCTCTTTCCCCAGTCAGTCGACCCCCCTCCTCCCAACCAAATCGCCTTCATTCATATACTTCTTCACTCTATCCTTCCACCTCTCTCTCAGTTTACCTGTCCCTCTCTGTCCTTCCACCTCACTCTCGTACACCCTCTTAGTAATGTTCTCGCTTTCCATACAGTGGGTCTCATATAAGCTGAAAGGTGTTGCCAATATGGTAGCAGTGCTCAAAAGGTTGTGGTAACTGGTACAGGGTTGTACAGGCATTGACAAGGAAAATACATTACTGACGGATATATTTGTCGCTGGGACTGGCGAGTTACTTATCTACTGACGGATATATACGTCGCTGGGATTGGAGGGATTAATGAGCTGACAATCTCCATAGCCTGACCGTTCAACTTTACCTCACACTCTGTGGCTTCACCCCTTTCGAAGAGCATAGCCTTGCTTTTCCCTGCACAGAACAGCACATAAATATTTAGTATGACAATGACAGGAAACTTAAAGCCAAAAAGCTGAGAATTCAGAGGAGTCAAAATCGGGAAAACGAGAGCAAGTAATTTTGTTGTGCACGTATGCACAACATCCGCCTTTGGCTTTGAAACTAGGGTAGAGAAAGTAGGAGGATACAGAGAAGGGGCTGCTGGCTGTTGCTTCAGACACCTGAGTTTCACACCCACTAAATAGGTCCACTCTGGCTGGGATGGAAGCCAGGTCAAGCAGATTCACACATGAGCGTGCTTGCCACTCGACTGCCACGGCTCCAATGCTAAATTAAATTATCTAGCTCTAGCCTCAATAAAATGTATGATTGTAGCCGAAACAATAAGGGTGAACCACGGTCGGGAGGTTAATGATCAATGCATGAACTATTAACACGCATTTTATATTTGTTTGTTGTTACAGGAATGAATGGATAAAGTTTGTTAGGAAGAACATGTGAAGGTATTTGTAACCTTTTAATTGACAAACTTGGAAGGTCATCATCCCCGATGTTGTGAAGAGACTTTGTTGTGAAAGTGTATATCATCTGAGGTGAAGCCAATGATATTGAGGCCTGGTGAATGGATGTTGAGTGTTGTTCCGAATGTTAGAGTGCTTGCTTTTGGCAGGTGTTTATTATATTCATTCTCTCCCTGTCTTCATTTTTCCCTTTCTAATGTCCCTTGCTAATCCTCCCTACCTATGTAACGGGAATGAAGGATTGGCTATTGACTGTCTGACTGCCTGTTACACTTTCTGTGATAGCATTATAAGTGGTGCTGTCTACATGCATACATACATAAAATGTTAAGACTGAGTCCTTCACACATACGTGCAGTTTTAGTTTCTTTTCCTAACGGCAGCGTTCCAGGCAACCCTGTTAAGGGCTGCTTCACTTGTCAAGTTTTCGATTCGAAATAGGCACGTATAGTCCGATCCCAGGTCTTCCTCGGTCCACCCATTGGTGCAGCTCCAACCACAATCACAGACCTTCATCTGTTCACCCAGTTTTGTTCATCCATTCTCTCCACATGCCCATACCATCCCAGTCTAGTTGTACGCATCTCCTCGCTAATACTCTTTATACCTAAGCGTCTCCTCATCATTAGTTATTCTATCCTGTAGTTTGGCCCCACACATCCATCTCACCATTCTCATCTCATTACGTTCCATTCTGTTGACATCCTCTACTTTAACGGCCCATGTTTCTGATGCATACGTCATTGCACTTCTAACAAATGAGGCATACACCTTTCCCTTCAGGGGGAGAAACATTCTTTTCATGGTCAGAATTGGCAGCAGTTCTCTGAACGTCCCCCAGCCACATCTAATTCTAGTGACAGTTGCAGCCTCGGCCCCACCACCGGCAGAGATGGTATCTTCTAGGAAACAAAACTTGTCCACCAGCTCCAATGAATCATTTCCAAAATTCACAGCCACAGGATCATCTTTTAACACATGCTCACTCTTGCACACTACGCACTCAAATTTCTTGATTTCTGACTCATCCTTTGGCAGGGGTCCTTTTATTTACTACAGCGTGTACTCCTATGGTTCACCCAACATCGACAGACTGTTCCAGCTGATTGATTTGTGCGACCGTTATTATTTAAACTTTTAGGAATTAATAATTACTAAAAGACAAGACATTGAACATGGTTGCATGAGCCAATCAGCTAGCATGATTGACATCTAGGTGAGCCGTTCTCACCTCAGCAGAAACAGAGTATAGTGATCCAGCAGCCCACATAGTGGTCACCTTAACAATACCCAATAGGGATTTACAAACTAATGGTCCTCCAGATATTATCTGCCATCACTCACAGTGCACTAGGTTTATGAATATGCATATATATATTAATACTTACCGGTATATAAAGTGATAGTCTCTTATTAATCTTATATGTTTTACTGCGCATAATATATAATTACCCTTGCATAGATTTAATCATGTAATATTAAGCATTAACTTAGTTATATCGGCATTTAAACCACACACACATATGCAGCTGCCACGCGGATGAGGTTGTGGCCATCCCCTTTATACCGAGTTGTGTTATAATTATGGTCTCTTCAGGCCTAGCGTGGTTGCAAACATTCAGTATATCTTAAATAGTTCCTACGCATGTTTTTCTCTTCCAGACACCAATAGGTATAAGTCATTACATGACTGGTTGTCAAAATATCAGTGGATAAATATTTTTCATGGAGTTACAAGTGTGTTTGTATAACCTGACCTAGGTATATAATATTCCTCCACTGAATCTGGCCCATAATCCTCTAACTTAATTGTTTGTAGTTGCACATGATCATTCAACATACTCTTGGGTTTCTATTAATGTTCAACACTACTTTAAGGCTTGCATCGTTTATATCATCTATCATTTGTTGTAACTCTTCTCGTGAGCCGTTAGGATAAACTTTGTCATCAGCGAATCAGATTGCTTTGATGTTCCCCATTGACATTTAATCCTTTATTGTCCCACTCAAGATTACTAAATATGTCTTCCAAACACGAGTGAACAGATTGTATGATGTAGTCTACCTAATTACTGGAGTTTTAATGCATGTTATAGTCTGATCATTTTGAATGCAAACAGTAGCATTTCAAATGTAAGGAACCACACAAAAAAAAAATATATATATATATATATATATATATACATATAAATCGGAATACAATAATCACTTGCCGTTTTCTATTTTGTTGCCGTTACATATACCTATAGGCTAGCATACATGCTATGCTTATTAACTATCAAAACACTTGTTTCACTAGCGTCGCGCCCGCTCAACCAGCAAAAGTAGATATTGTTTGAACCTGCTGCCATTGTGTGGCTAGGACTTTAGCACACCCCTGGTCTACGACTTATCGCCGGGCGTGTACAAAACCTCTATATTTGTTTACATACGAAACCGCTAATGCCGATAGAAGCTATGAACTGTAAATTTGTTTTCTGATTAAGAAAGCTGCTTCAATCAAACGTTTGTCAGTGTTATTGTGGTTGTACAGCAATCTATGAATATTTTTCTACTTCTATATATAATTGTTAGTACAATAAATCCATAAATCCATCAATATTTGTTAGTGAAGCGCTCACTATTAGAATGCAAACCTTCTTAAAAATCCCTTCCCATATCACTCAAAAGCATATAAATTTGATTGCTACTGCAAACTTGTCTTGGTTTGCCATATATTTTGATCTAGACTAATAAACAAAACCATGAAAGATATTTTGAGCTTTAGAAGGTTGATGGCAAACTCTGTCACGTCTCCCTTGATAAAGTGATATAGGAACTAGAGTTACTAGACTGTGGGAATCGCATCTGTTTTGATGTTTCATTTATCTAACTCACCCTGATATATTTCGCACATGGTGAACCAATGTGAAGAGAGCAGTTGATATTTAATTCACATAGGTGTAAACAAATTGTCTGTCCTTATGTATCTATCGAAACAATTGTTCATATTTTGGTCTCATTAATCATAAATTAATAATTATTGGCAGCTCAATCAATACTGCATCACAAAGGCCCCTTTCCCACTGGTGCGATTATACACAATTTGCATCGCCGACGATGTATTTTTTGGCATTTTGCAACAAATTTGTGCAAAGTATACAATTTTTACCGTTACAAACCGATGAAAAGTGACACTCAGCGATGATGTGTCTGATGAATGCAATATAATCTGCGAGATAATGCAACATCATAGGGAAATAGAGCGATGGTTCGCTGATGACCTCGGCGAGAAAATGAGAGAACTGTCATAATTTATTTCCAATTTATACTGCGAATTAATGCGACGGATGAACGAATCCTCGGCGTATGTTGTGCGACGTCTTCGGCAAATTAAGCGATGGTTAGGCGAGGACCTCGGCGAGATCATCCGAAAACTTTTAGAATATATTTAATGGCACGAATTCATGTGATGAATAAACTATTCCTTTCCGGTTAATGGGCGACACCATCGCAGATACGCCGCTGAGGTGTCCAAACTCGAGCAAGTGTATAGTGAGTGTGCTAATTGCACTCAGGTAAATATGTACACCCCCACCCCCCAACCTTTGGTGGGACTATATAAACAGCTTGAGAGACTCCCAGACAACATTCACACCTCAACCCTTGACACGTACTTGTGAAATATTAGTCGTGTATATGCAGGAACAACGCGAAATGGATTTATTATGGCTGCGAATTGAACTTATTAGTCAGCGGATGTGTTTGGCTGCTGTGGAATAAGAACAGGAACTTAAGGAGGAGGAAACAGAGAGGAAAAGGAAGAAACAAGAGAAGGAAAATAGAAAGCAGAAGAAGCAGCAGTCTGTGTGGACGTAATCATGGCTTTTAAGGTGACAGAAATGTGGGTGTTACGAGAACCTATTGCAAGAAATGGAAGCACAGGACCCAGCCAATTTTAATAACTTTATGAGAATGCACCCAGCACTCTTCAAAGAAATTCTTCAGAAAGTTGAACCAATGATAGCAAAGAAGGACACAAGCCTGAGGAAAGCACATGAACCTGGATTGCGTTTGGCAGTTACGTTGCGCTACCTAGAAACTGGTGACAGTTACAACAGTTTACAGTACGTCTTCAGGATAGCACAAAACACCATCTCAAAATAAGTGCCAGAGGTGTGTGAGGCTATTGTGAATGTCTACATGGAGGAGGTTGTTATTTGTCCGACAACAGTTGAAGAGTGGAAGGAAGTTTCAAATAAATGTGCTAAAAAGTGTCAGTTTGAACATTCTCTGGGCGCATTGGATGGCAAACATATTGCAATCAGACGACCACTCAAGGGGTCTCTATGTTCTACAACTACAAAGGTTATCATTCAATTGTGCTGTTTGCCCTGGTTGACGCTGACTAGAAATTTCACGACATCGACATTGGAGCCAAGGGACCAGCGTCAGATGGAAGTTTGTTCCTGCGAACACCTATTAATTTGTTATTGGAGAGGGATGACGTTGGTGTTCCTAAACCCGAGCCACTGCCAAAGGACGACAAACCAACTCCTTTTTTCTTAATTGGGGATGACGCCTTTCCACTGAGGAGCTGGATGATGAAGCCATACCCGGCGAGAGACTTATCTGACCGACCGGCGTATATTCAATTACCGCCTATCAAGAGCAAAGAGAGTGGTTGAAAATGGAAGACAAGGAAATCTTAACCCGGCTTTAGGCCAATACCTGACTTGAAATCCGCTTAACTTTGGGGTATTTGCCCGTGACCTTTTCCAACGAGTTCCAGATGTCTAATCTGAAGGGTGGGCTTTAATTATCCATTATTGTTTTTTACATTCTATATTTCTCTCAATTTTTAAGGATCGAGTAAATGCCAAAAAGGCTGTCCATACCTCATATCATTGGCTTAACAATAGTAATCTGTCACTGTTGTTTAAACGTTACTAACGTATAACTCCCATCAATAAAGTTTGAATTAGAATTGTGGCTATTCTGTAGTAATATGCCCTCCTCATTTATCTTTGTTTTGCCTCTGAAGGCTCACAAAAACATTTTTGAAAAAATTATAGGAATACATTGTTGGATGTGAGACTAGCAGAAGAATAACCATATATGGAACGAAAGAAATATAATATCTCAATAAATCATGTACAATCACGCTGTACCTCTGCAATAAGGGATTATTTTACATTAAGTTCCTATTTATTTAGTGTTTTATCTTTGTCTCAAGTTAAATCTTTTGCTTGGTTACTAAATTATGTTTATAAGCCTCTTAATGTATGTATCCACTTATTGTCTTGTCAAGTTTATTCATACCGATTTCTACATATTGTTACCTGTGATATATATATATATATATATATATATATATATATATATATATATATATATATATATAATTCTCTTTATATTGTATTTTTTAAATAAATTCGGTAAATATGCAATGAGATGCATATGTTATAATTTTGGTCATCATGATATTTTGTTGGAATATACGTATACATAATGTACTAAGTATGTAATTATCATTCAAACTTTTATTGTCATATTTTCAAATGGAATGCTCCTTCTCACATGGTGGGTCCCTTTTATTAGTTATTTTCCCGGAAATTATCTTTAATTATTGTAATGTTCCACAACAAATATATAATTTAATTTTGCTTCTGGTATTATATGTTTAAGTGTGGGTTACCGATATAGTTATAGAGAGCAATAATGGTTTTAGCCAATAATTTAACTTTATCATATGTGTCTGGTTTGTCCAATTTTTTCTTTTCTCAAAACACAATTTGTGCATTTTTATGTTTGTTTTCTTCATATTCTTTTATGCATATATTATTACTGTTTTGGGGGGGTATGTGTACAGATACATGCGAAATATATGACAAAAAATAGAAGTTTATATACAATAATAACATGTATTTGTTATTACATGAAGGCGGGAGAAGTGTGTGCCTGAGTGGTGTGGATGAATGAATCCATGGTGGTTGTGGGCGGCGTGGCAGTGGTTGCCACTCCTGGTTGAAGGAGTTGGGAAACCCACGGTCGTCGTCGGGATGATTGGCAGTGGCGTCGTTGATGGTGGTGGTTGTGGTTGCTGCTGCTGTTGATGATGCGACGCTAGCAGGACGAACTGTGAGGGTGGCATAGTAATGTCTACCGACGGCCATGCGAAGGGCATCTGGTAGTGTATAGGCGGGTAGTTGATGGGGGCGATGTTTGTCGGCGTGCTGTACAACACAGGTTGTGACAAACGGGATGGGGTGTCTGTTGTGTGTGGATGGCATGAGGGAGATGCTCCTGTGTTGACACAGACCCTGGAGGCACCTTGGGCAAGGCTGAGGTTGTGGCAGGAGATGGTTCCTCGCCAACCATGATGTGCCTCATGGTGTCAAAGGCCAACTGCGTGACCTCCATGAACCTGTGGACTCCGGGGAGGTCCATGTTGAGCATCTTCACTTCTATAAACTGCGTGAAGCTCCTTACTGTATGGTCGACTCCAGCAGGTTCTTGGGCCTGTGCCTAGTGAGGGTGGACTGCACCTCCTTCATCACCTGCTGGGACATATATATATATATATATATATATATATATATATATATATATATATATATATATATATATATATATATATATATATATATATATATATATACTGTATATATATATATATATATATATATATATATATATATATATATATATATATATACAGTATATTATATACTGTATATATATATATTTTTGTTAATCTCTTATGCATCTTTTCTGTATACATGACATAATTTATATGAGTTGGTCACTTTAATAGAATCTTAACCCCTCCAATCCCAGCAACGGCTACTAGCCGTCAGTAGATGGGTCACCCAAGTCCCAGCGACGGATAGGAGCCGTCAGTAATGTACTTTCCTTGTAACTGCCTGTACAAGGCTGTACATGGTACCACAACTGTTTGACCACTGCTCTCGATATGGCAACACTTCTCAGCATATATAAGACCCACTGAAGGGTGGGAGAGCCAGTCTTGCTTCATCTTTTTGAGGGTGAAAGTTGTTATATCTTGCCATTTTGGCCACAGTGCTTGGGACTGCAGGGGACTTTTATTACTGTATCCTACGGTAGAGTACGGGTTAAGAGCAAGCGCTTACCTTTGCCACTTTTGTAGGTGCCTGTTCACGGGCTACCCGTCCCCTTTTCGCCCCCATACCATGCCGCTGTGTTGATGGGAGGATCGGCGAGTTGACCAAATCCTCCTCCAGATTTTGGGCCATAACATTCTGGCTCAGGCCGTTGTCTTCGCCTTCCTCGTCATCCTCCTCCACCTCCACCTCCTCCTGGGACTGCATCCTTTTTTCGATCTGAAATGAGAAGATAAAAATTATCATGTCCAACAAAAATGTGTTGTGCGTATGACATCCACAAAAATACTTATATTTATATTTGTATACACCTAAAATTGAAACTATATCAGAAATGGAATATGGCAAATTATACACAACGATTAGTTTTAATAATGTTTCTTCATACCATCTGGCTGCTCACACGTGTTACCTTTTGGGAAACACTTTCCTTAAGGAAGGAAAATGTTTCACAAATCCACTTATCGCGATTCGTCATCCTCTTCGTACTCAACCCGTTAGACTGATTATGCAGCTTGACGAACCGCGTCCTCATATTTATGTAGAACTGCATGATGGTGTGGGCTGAAAAGGGAACAAGATAGTGCCTTGAATAATATAAAACATTAATATGTCAAGATACATCGAAGTTGATAGGAAAGCATTTTCCAACATACATTACAAAGGGCAAACAAATATATAAACAAAAATATATGATTACGTGTGTAAGCTTGCTTTTTGCCTAAGAATATTCACTCAACTATATTAATTACACAACACATAAGGATATATTAGGTGTTTCACAAATAATATATACTTATATCAATTTACTTGGCACATGCAGTTCCTTTGCTTTCTTATCGAACAAGCGACCCATGTAGTTGCGGTCGCTCTGTCGTTGGTCGGCCTTCTTCCAAATAGCTGGGTGGTTAATTATCCACATGGCAAGGTCGCGCTCCATCCTTGCCGTGATCATCCCGGCCAAATCGTCATCGGAAGAAGGAGAATCATGCGGCTCCTTAGGGGTTTTGCTCCGGTCGCTATCTTGTTGCTGGTGTACTTCTGCCTCCACTTCCTGGATGGAGAACATTTGGACACTTCCGGCGTCACGATTCCTCTCATTCCTGGCATCGCGATCAGAAGACGGGACTTCTCCCTTGGTAACTTCCTCCACCTCCACAAAAGTAACCGGGGAAGCGTGGAAAACTTGATCAGTCTCTTCTTCACCCCCTTCTTCTGCACTTTCGCTGATCTAGGCATGGTGAATGATGGCTGGAGAGTGTTGGTGCTTGGTGTACACTAGGTGACTGGAGATGGTAGAATGACCTTTTTGACCTGTTCTGCACTATATATACCCCCCCTGACCTGACCTCACCCATGCCAGACGTACGTGTACTTATTGAAAATCAGGTAAAGCAAGGGTTGACAGGTCGACTCTTCTTATTTTTACCCACCTCGCCGATGGTGCTCTTTGGCCTCGGTGAGATATATTTTGCGAGCATTCGTCCACGTCGCACAGCCCCTCGCACGCCTCGTGCGGAGTATACCCGTAGCGGGTATACTCTTGACGAGTCTTCGGTCGCACGTCGCATGACATGTGCGAGTAATTGCCGAGGCACACGCCGATGATTATTATGCATCGGCGAGCCATCGTGCGAAGTTTCGCAACATTTCAATGTATTTTTTTGTGTGACACCCTCGCTGATGACAAAGAGGAGCTGCGAGGGCATCGCCGTTGCGTCATCGAATATTTGCCAATGCTTGCGAGGGTTCGCACAGGTCGTCACTCCTCATGCCAAATTTTTAACATTCCGAAAACTTGCGAGGCCAGTTGCGAGTCAAACGACCAGCCCGCGAGCAGATGCGTTGATTAAAGATCTTTTTGCGATATGTTGCGAATGTGCCCATTCGTTGGTATCAGCGATGAAAATCGCACCAGTGGGAAAGGGGCTTAATAGTAACGGTATATAGGCATCAAGGGATTCCATCTCGATTTTCACTTTTATAGTAACATATTCGATAGCTTGCCATCATTTTGACAATTCATTAGTAAGTTTATGCTGCCCATATAATTACTCATACCTCTCTTCAAATATTTGTCCCTCTCTGTAATTACTTTCACAGCATGGAGTGTTTAACCCCTGTACTGGCGACGTCTATTTAACCTGATATTGGGTGCTATTAGGAAATTTTATTCAGCTTAAAAAGGGCCTCCAGCAATTAACAGGCTTTGAACTATCTCATTTAACTCTTATTACTACCACAGGTTTATATTAAGCTGCACAAAATCGTCTAAATATAGCTATACTAATATCAAAATTATGTCGCCTGTACAGAAAGAGTTAACAGAGATCCTGAAAATCAAATTGGTGGCCAGTGACCTGACTCCTGAAGTTCTTTGCTCGATTGAGTTATTCTATGGGTACCCCTAACACCTCTCTATACGTCACAACACTTTGGAGCCGCCAATCACCACCAACATCCAAAACACTGTTTGTGGTTTCGTATGTTTATGATTGGAAGATGAACATTTTAACATCTCCCAAAACACAATTATTAAAAATGCCGTTGAAACACTACGATACATAAATGTGTGTATGTGTAGACATATATATACAGTATATATATATATATTGTCACTCCCAACCGAGTTTTGCAACATATGACAGTTGTTAGAGTGTGTTATTGCTGTGCCGGGTTCTGATAAGTTTGTTCCCTTGATACAGTCCGTAAAACAATCCACTTCTGGGTTGATGGACTTAAATATACTTGACAGGAACGTACCGAGTAGGTTCTATACGTAATAAAAATGGTATTCAATAGTTCAATGTAGTACTCAATGATAACACATGGAAGAACATGTGTGAAGGTTTTATTGTATAAGCATAGGATGGAAATAATACTGAGGATCATCAGTTGGGATCCTAACTAATAATAATGCAAAGGTATCGTTCATACTTCAGAACAAGTTATTAATACCAGGATAATTAAATAGTGATAGTCTAGTATTAAATCAGATAATACTGGGAAGTATACATAAGGGCATTATACACATAAATAATCATTAACCTTCAATGCAATAACAAATGGGAGTCCCGTATCTTCTGTGATCCAAGGAGACTTCAATGCCTTAGGTAATGATCCTAGAGCTGAAATGCAGAGAGTTGAGGTTATAAAGACGTTGTCACAAGATTTTAGATGAGTCACCCGTACGGCTCAGGTGGAGTCTTAAAGGTGACCGCGTGAACGTGCCTTTAGGTCAGGTCACTGGGAAGGTCACTAGTTGGACTGTTCTAGTGATAAATACTTTTTCTAGTTAGTACAAGTATCTTCTTAGGCCAATGTGATGTTAATTTAAATTACAGGAAAGGACTGAGATTATTATTTATAATTAATGAGAAGTATCAAAATAACTCAAAAGGGAATTTATATCTTATCACAGAATTGTATTACTTGAACATATGTTACGATATTGAACCAAACTTAGGAATTCGTATTTCTATATTTTTCATAAGTATAGCAAGGTAATAACGTGAATTTGATAGGAGTGGAAATGGATTTTAATATGTCCACTGGATGGTATTAATTATGTCAAGATGTAATCTTCAATATTCGCGATTAAGACAACACGCGAAGATACACAAAATAACTAACTGAGTTCCAATAGACTCAGTCTGAAATGGACGTTACAATTAACTCTTAATACGTTAGATTCGAACTGGTTAACAGATCTCGATCGATAGATCGCACTTAATAATTAAATTGTTGCTAATGACGAAGTTTAGCTCATTCATATTTAAAGTAATATCAGACTCGTTCTGAATGAGTTAGCAGAACGAGGTGCATAAAATGTACAGGCACAATTAGTACATGGACGTAGGCGACGAAGTCCTACTCATTGATACTTAAAACAAGCAGTACCAGACTCGAGTCTGAACGGGTTAGCAGAACGAGATAAATGAAATACACAGGCACAATTAGTGTATGGTGGATCAAAGTGAGACGAAAGACAGAGGAAAGAATTCCTAAACACGGTATTCAAAATATCACAACATCAAGATTTACAAGAACATAAAAGCACGTCTATAAGATATAATTTCATATGCGATTACTTCAGAAAAGGTTAAAGGAATTACACTATGCACTCGTTGGAAAATTGGGCGTAGGTTCTAGGAAAAGAGTGATTAAATAAATGGATTGATCACGGAATATACTGGGGCTTCAACTCACTAATAATAAATCAACATGCACGTAGTCAGTAAATCTGCGAGCGTGGGGGCCTGAATATATTTTAATAATACTGGTACGTAACATATCCGTAAGTTATGAATTAAAAATAGTCTTGAACAAGGATCAAGGTTTTAAGGAAAGATTAACACAGAATAACACAGGTTCAGAAGGATAAAGCTTATTACGCAAGTACGTGATCTAGGGCACAGATCACAATTAAATCAGGACACAGCACAGTTCACATATTTACATAATCAATACCTCACAACAATAACCAACAAAGAGAGACACAGAAACAATTATCCCCCCCAGACAGATTATATTAACTTACTGACGAGGAGGCGGCTGACACGGTATTATCCCCACAACTGTCAAAATATCACTGAGGGACCGTTAGAAGTCGGAGGAACATGGGGTTGCCACCATTCGACTGATTTTGATCTAACTTACCTAACTTACTGAGCTCAATATGACGCTAGAGCGTCATATAACTTATTAGAGAGATATTAAGATAAGTTCATATGACGCTCTAGCGTCATATGAGTATTTTGGCCAAACCTCCATATGACGCTCTAGCATCATATGAGTCGGAGAGTGTTAAGTATTTGGGGGAGCAGGGGGACGAGAGTGCTCGTCTGGTTGGCGTAGAGGGTAATAGCCAATTTTGCACGGCTGGTTACCTCCTCGAACAGGGGTCCTAGGTCCAGGCCTGTTTATGTAATTCGAGCAGGGGTCCTAGGTCAAGGCCTATGTACGTAGCTCGAGCAGAGGTCCTCGGTTCAGGACGCTTGGTAGCAGACGGGTAGCCCTTCAGTAATCCGGAAGGTGCTACGTCAGGAGGCACTCTCGAGGGGTAGGGGGCGGAGGTTGGGGCAGACCGTAAATATCACTGTCCCAAAAAGTCTGATCCTGAAGGGGGTTAGACTAGTTAGTAGGTGATGGTTTGCATAATTTCCTCAGGTTTTTCTGAGGTCCAATGCCAATTTATTCTTGCTCCAGGTGCCAATGAACTCGGGGAGGAAAAGGGGTATTGAGAAGAGAGGAAAAGTGGTTGGTGTGAGGTACATATACATTCTAGCCTTGGAACTCAGGTATTATAATATGGGCCTGGGTCCAAGGTAATATTACAATATTCATTGGGGCAGCTGGAAGGTCCAGGGTTGCTGTGAAAAAGAGAAAACTCTTAAGGCTTATAATGCAGCAACTGTCTTGCAGGTCTTCTAATTATCTTAGTACATATATATAGAGGACTGTGTCTGTATCCTCGGGAGCCTGGAGTTGTCAGGCACTATTAGGTCATTTTGTCCCTGTAATATTCGGGGCGCTGGTGAGTAGATTGCATAAAGGAGTGTTCATCATATTCCAAATCTGGCGGAATAATACAGGGAGCGTCACTTCTGGTGGAGGCTAAGTAAAAGGAGGGTTCTAATTGGTGGTCCCAGGGTGGTTGTGGTTGGCTGAGGAATATGGCTTGTGACTGGCTGAGAGGACACTCCGTTCTCTTGGAGGGCTGTTGGCGTGAGAGAGAACTGTGGGGTGGACGGCTGGGCATGGGCAACTCAGGTAGATTCCAGTGTACTCGGAGGAGGAACTCAGGTAAATGTCCTCGTTGTCTGTCCTGGGGTTTTGAGGTTGCCTGTGTGGTTATGCTGTCCACTCGGTGTATCGTTGGTTTGGGGCCCGTCATCTCAGTTATAATACCTCATGTGGCCTGGGGAGAGGCTAGAGGCATTCCCTTGTGGCTAGCCCTTGTGTTGACAGGACGGCGCCTGCAGTATATGTTGTCGTTCGACTAGTAATAAAATTATTTAGTTTATTTAGCCTTTGTGTGATTGTTTTCTTTATCATAAATGTACACAATGTTGTCTTATGTTTTACATGATTACTTTTGTATTGTTAATGAGAGCCCAGGCTGCCTAGTTAATTGTATGTTCTGGCGGTGCGTGGCGCTCCCCTTTTCCCTCCCTCGCTTGGCTGTGGGAACTCGTGGCCGCGGGAGCTCACTTCAGTCCCGGCGTTCACACTGACAACATCAATTGTCTGATGCTGTTAGGTTGTGTTTCCTAGTTTCCCTTACAGTACCGCATTGTTTCTGTTGGTTGTTATAGCAGGGCTGGAGTCATCTTTAGTTTAATATTAATCACTGCATTCCCTTCTTATCTCGCAATCTTAATTATAAGCTTCTACACTGTTTTCTTCCATTTCTCTTCCATTATTCTTGCTGTGAAAAATAGAAAACTCTTAAGGCTTATAATGCAGCAACTGTCTTGCAGGTCTTCTAATTACCTTAGTACATATATATAGAGGACTGTGTCTGTATCCTCGGGATATATGCTTGTTATTATTACATGTATTTATTCTTTATTATTGAAGTTGGTATTCACAGTGGTTTGGCGGTATGCTCAAGCGCAGCCTGCCCCAACCTACTGGAATACCAACTAATGTGTTTCATGTGTTAGGATAGTGCTCAGACTTTCCCCATGTTTCTGCTTCATATTATTCCTAATTCCTAAGCGATTGGGCATACTATGAAGTGTCTGGGAGTCTGGCAGTTATGTTTTCTCATGTATGTGCAGTCTAGAATAACCATAGAAGTACTCTTAAAGACTATACGCATTATCAACCAGACTCGGGGACAATAGATATTTTTGTGTCTCCTTGTTACTGCTTTAACCCTTGTTTAGCGGGGCCCATCTTAAGTCGGTCTAGAGAACCAAGGACTATGTGGCGGGGCCCGAATTAAGTCTGTGTGCAATTTTGGAGCAATAATGGCTCTGAGAGAGAGACGAGCGGGTGGAGGAGCGTAGGTCGGCTCATGACCGCTCGGCACGGGTCCCACGCGACTACTGACGTTTACTCCACACACACCCACACTCACTGCCTCGCTACACAGGGAATTATGTAAGGAAATTACCGTATTTTAGGGATTTTACACTCGTCCTGCATGATCGTTGCAAGAGAACGCGTGGTAGTAGAAAGATGGTTCTGGTGTCATTGGAAAGCTCAATTTACGCTCTTTCAGGGATACATAATTGTATTACGCTCTGGCTCTTGTTTATGCATGAAAAAGAGCACGGAAACAAGGTCGTTTAGGGTAAAACTACCCGCTTGCCAGGTAGTAGAAGTCACTGACGGGCCCGCTCGTAAGGAGTTAATAGAGCAAAGATGAAGATAACCATTTTTCCTAGAGAACCTGCGTGTCTTGGTGTTTGAGTCAGATAATAAGAGCGTGTCTGTTGCAGGGTAGTGCAGTACGGTGGGCAGTGTGGGCTAGGCTATTAGAGCATCTGTTTTCCCCGTCTCCCCTCGTATCAGTAACGACCTCAGGCCAGGATAGTGTGATAGTATAGAGTTCTTGTGGTGTGAAGTAATTATATTTAGATTGTGCAGTAATTGTTCTTGCAGTTGAAAGTCTATGGACATAGTACTCTTATTTCATTAACCTGTGTCCACAACTATTGCTAAGATGTCTCATGTTGATTACATTCCTGTTCATACCATGGGGAAGGAGGACGTTTGGCAGTTTATTTGAACCCAATCTAGTCAAGAAGAGGTTGCTAGCAGGAGTAGTTATGAATTAAGATGTGTGTTGGTGGTGTATGGGTGGAGGTGCAGCGGTATGTCTAAGGCAGAGTTAGTTCAAGAGGTGTGCAAGTTGGCTGCGCAGCCTAGTTGTCCTTATGTTGAAGCTAGTACTTGTGTTGTGGATGATGGCACCATCCTGCATGTGCCGCAGCGTCCTAGCAGTCAGGATAGCTATTATTCTACTGGGGCTGGGGGGTCCCAACAACTCCAGAAGTGCTAGGTGAGACTGCATTTAGGCAGTCTCCCCCTATTACCACAGTACCTGCCACCATGCCTCCACAGTCAGTTTTTACATGTACGGCCCCTATATTTTCACAGGGCTATGTTTATGCCCCTATAGCCAGTACTTTTGTTTCGACTTATGCTAGCAATCCCCAGTAACCTCCTTCCCCCCATGTATCGGGGGGGACATTGGAGCAAAATTAAAAGAAAAGTGGTTAAAATCAATAAGGGAAGCAGCAGTTTGGCTGGATGACTTTGCACTAGCCCAGCGTGGTACGTGCATGGGGAGCATTGGTGACAGGAGAGACCGACCTGTGCACCAAGCAGCCACAGTATCAGCTCGCCCATCATCACCCAAAGTTAACACAAATAAGACACAACATTATACCAAGGCTGACAACCAGCGAGCTTCTACGGAAGTGATATGTTATTTTTGCAAGCAAGTGGGTCATATTAAACCTCAGTGTGCTAAATGGAAGGCTACCCAGGAACCCAAGGCTGTCCCGTTGGTGGCGACACTAGGGGAGGTACCTGTGAAAGGCAAGCCAGGTACAGGTGAGTCTGGGGGGCAGTCTTGGCCAGCGCGAAGCAGGGTAGTAAGCACTTTGCCGCCCCAGATGGTATCACCACCTGAGCATAACCAGACTTCCCCTGATTGGTGTCGGCCATTCATACATGATGGAGTAGTACGGGTTGGGGAGCAGACTTACCCTGTCAAGGTGTTTAGTGACTCTGGTGCGCAACAATCCATGTGTCACAACCTGACAGGGGGACCTATTAGCACGGGAGAGTTTGTAATGTGCAGGGGAATCAACAGTGAACAATTCTGTGATTTAGTTCCGGTGACCCTAGAGTGCCCACTTTTGACCGCCGAGGGTAAGGTGGCCATGATGGACACTCTGCCAGTTGAGGGGGTGGACTTTTTGCTCGGGACTGACATGGCAGGGGATGTAGTTTTCCCGCCTCCT
This sequence comes from Paralithodes platypus, assembly GCA_032716605.1. NCBI lineage: Eukaryota > Metazoa > Arthropoda > Malacostraca > Decapoda > Lithodidae > Paralithodes > Paralithodes platypus. The sequence goes on along the minus strand of CM064578.1, from coordinate 52,750,963 downwards.
ATAGTCGTCGCTGAGGCTGCTTTTGTGCCCCCTGGTGGTGATGGTTTGCAAGAAGATAACATGGACTCTATCTACCCTGTTGGTGCAGTGACACAATCATTGGCACATTTGGCACAACAAGTGGATGATTTAGTGGATGCGGGGGCCGACAGCCATGAGTGCGGGCCATCCCATGATGCATTACTAGATGACACTGGTCCGGAGACAGCTGTGGGCTTGGCTATCCCAGTGAGGCTACCGAGACTAGTAGAGGTGACCTAGTGCCGGACGAGGAGTCTGACACAGTGACACCGACTCAACCTTCTGATATTTTTGAGAGGTCAGAGGTAACTGCCTTGATGGAGCTACCTAGAAACAAACTGAGCAAGGTGCAGCAAGAGGACCTGAGTCTGGGCCTCCTGTTTAAGAAGGTTGGTACGACTGGTGGGAAGAACGGTCAAGCAGAGAAATTTATTATGAAAGGGACATTGTTGTATCGGCAGTGGATGCCGGATACGAACTCAGGTTTGGGGGAGGAGCAGTTGGTGGTGCCTGCCCAGTTCAGGGAGGAGCTGGTTAGTCTAACGCAGGTGGCACCACTGGCGGATCATTTAGGGGTATGTGAGGCTACTGATAGGCTGCATTCTTATTTTTGGTGGCCTAATATGCATGCATCGGTGGCTTCTTTTTTGATGTGTCATATTGGTAATGTAGTTGGAGAACCCCATCAAGGAATACCCGTGGCACCTTTGATCCCTCCACCTGCAGTTTAACCGCCATTGTCTCGTGTCATAGTTGACATGGTTGGTCCCCTATCACCCACCAGTTCGGGATATAAATACTTGCACACTTTAATTGATAATACCACTAGCTACCCGGAGGCTATCCCGGTTAGCAGCATGAACACGAAGATGAGAGGCCATTGTGACGAACAGGCGAAATCTAGAGTGTTCAAGGTGGGCGACGAGGCTTTGGCACAGTTGTCAGTTCAGCGTCGACCTAAGTTTGCTAAGGCTGCTAAGTTTTGTGGTCAGTATCAGGTCATTAAGCAGATTGGTGAGGTTGACTATGTAATAGATACGCCCGACCGTCGCATAGCCTCCCAAAGCTGCCCTATTAAAATGCAACAACCCTACCATAGATCGACTGCATCTGGCCGTGGCGCTGAAGGAGGTGATGCTGCGCAGGCAGGTGTAGCCGCAAGGAATGCGGGGGTGCGCATGTATGGTATCGGCGGGGAAGCCTTAGTACTTGAGAATTATGGGAGTAACTGCACGGTTGGTACAGATTGTCCCACTCATGACCTGGCTGTATTAGGGACGGAGGTGGAGAAGGAGGGAGACTATAGTCTAGAGGCTGCGGTCCCGGCTGGGTTGTGGGAGGGCAATGAGTATGTTGTTCTTCGTGATAAGTTGCAACCTCTTGTTCCAAAGCGCCAAGAGGAGTTGTTTATTAGGCTGTGGCAGTACTTCCGCATGTTTGGTGATTCTCTAGGCCTGATGTCCGGGGTGGCACCTGACATAGAGTCTGGAGACAGTACAAAGCTCAAGATGGCTCCCTACCGTATAAACCCTGCTCGACAGCCTGTCTTAAAAGCAGAGCTGGACTACATGTTGGAGAAGGGTCTGAGGGATCAGGGATATCGTGAGTGATCTTTGCCAGGGACTTTGCAACCTGAGTCGAGTTGCAAGATCCGTTTTTGTGTTGATTGCAGTAGTGTTAGTGCATTATCTCAGGCAGACGCCTATCCAGTACCCAGAGTTCACGACCCCATAGACCGCATCGGGGCTGCCATGTTTATCACTAAGGAGGAATTAGTGAAGGGTTATTGGCAGGTCCCGTTGCCGGAGAGAGCGAAGAGAAATGCCAGTCTTGTGGGAGACTGGGCAGTTTACCAGTGTCAGGTGATGTTTTGCTGCCGGAACACAGTTTGGATGTGTGGCATGTTGAAGGCACTGATAATGTTATGGCTGATTGTTTGTCACGGGAGGGTATGTTTTAAAGAGAACCCTCGCCGTTCAGTCAGTGTTGGTGTAGCCTCCTACTTTGGTTTGATTAGCATGTTTACGTCTGTTGCTTGTTGGTTGCCGTATGTAGCCCAGCGTAGGGTCGTAAAGTAGGAGTTGCTGTGTTTCTGTATAGAAGAAATTATTAAAATACAAAATTATAAAAAACTATAAAAATACTATAAAAAAGACTGTAGTTGTGTATGTCTTGTAGTGTTATTGAAGTTTAGGCAGTCTGTTGTTTCAAGATGCACCAACAGACTCCCCCTGGGTGTGAGGGTGTCACTCCCAACTGAGTTTTGCAACCTACGTCAGTTGTTAGAGTGTGTTATAATACCTCATGTGGCCTGTGGAGAGGCTAGGGGCCTTTCCTCGTGGCCAGCCCATTTTGACAGGACGGCGCCTGCAGTATATGTTGCCGTTCGGCTAGTAGTATAATTATTTAGTTTATTTAGCCTTTGTGCGATTGTTTTCTTTATCATAAGTTTACACAATGTTGTCTTATGTTTTACTTGATTACTTTTGTATTGTTAATGAGAGCCCAGGCTGCCTAGTTAATTGTATTTTCTGGCGCTTCCCTTTTCCCTCCCTCGCTTGGCTGTGGGAACTCGTGGCCGCGGGAGCTCACTTCAGTCCCGGCGTTCTCTCTGACAACATCAACTGTCTGATGCTGTTAGGTTGTGTTTCCTAGTTTCCCTTACAGTACCGCATTGTTTGTTTTGGTTGTTATAGCAGGGCTGGAGTCATCTTTAGTTTAATACTAGCAGGGGTACCCGGCATTGCCTGAATAATCACCATAATCACCATCACTACTACCACCACTACTACTACCATAATCACCATCACAATACTACTAGTACCATAAGACCTCCCTGTGCCTCATTAAACGGCGACCTCGATTTCGGCCGCTAAATGACCTCCGATTTTGGATCTGACCTCATCCGTACCCCCATTTTGGGGGGCTACAAACAACTTTCGTTCCATACACCTTTTCGATCGGAGGCCTCCTGCCCCAAAACAGCCCTTTTTCCGATTTCGCGTGCATTTTCTCCGTCCCTTTCACCCTGGGGAATTCAATTTTTTCACTAAAACCTGCCTAGGGACCCCCTTACTATGCATACCAAGTATGAACGCTCTAGCTTAAAAACTGCGGCCGCCTATAAAGAACAGACAGACACACAGACAGACAATCAAAATTATTATATAGATTTATAATTAATTAATCACTGCATTCCCTTTTTATCTCGCAATCTTAATTATAAGCTTCTACACTGTTTTCTTCCATTTCTCTTCCATTATTCTGCTGCATTGCTTGTTATTATTACATGTATTTATTCTTTAATATTGAAGTTGGTATTCACAGTGGTTTGGCGGTATGCTCAAGGGCAGCCTGCCCCAACCAACTGGAATACCAACTAATGTGTTTCATGTGTTAGGATAGTGCTCAGACTTTCCCCATGTTTCTGCTTCATATTATTCCTAATTCCTAAGCGATGAAGTGTCTGGGAGTCTGGCAGTGTTATCTTTTCTCATTTATGTGCAGTCTAGAATAACCATAGAAGTACTCTTAAAGACTATGCGCATTATCAACCAGACTCGGGAACAATCGATATATTTGTGTCTCCTTGTTACTGCTTCAATAGAGCAAAGAGGAAGATAACCATTTTTCCTAGAGAACCTGCGTGTCTTGGTGTTTGAGTCAGATATTAAGAGCGTGTCTGTTGCAGGGTAGTGCAGTACGGTGGGCAGTGTGGGCTAGGCTATTAGAGCATCTGTTTTCCCTGGCTCCCCTCGTAACAATATATATATATATATATATATATATATATATATATATATATATATATATATATATATATATAGATATATATATATATATATATATATATATATATATATATATATATATATATATATATATATATATATATATATATATATATATATATATATATATACTAGCAGGGGTACCCGGCATTGCCCGGGTGTAAATTTAACAATAATACTGTACCACCATAATCACCATCACTACTACCACCACTACTACTTGTGACGCTTCTGCATAGTAGCACGTGCGGGCATGCGCGCACGTCGACTGCCCAGCCGTTTAGAAACCGGCTGGTGGCAGCCGGCCGGCCGGCTTTTCCTTAGTATATATCCTACGACAATGTAACTAATGTCTGGGATATTCTTATGTTGTTTCACAGCTTGTAGCTGCCCTTATTCTTAACCAACACATCTTAGTATATTTTATTCTCGATAGTTGATTGTTTCAATATAATATATAAGATGTAAGTCTAGTGAGAGTGGGAGGAGACGAGCGGGAGAGAGAGACCGGCTGGGGGACGTTGCTTCGTGCGGAGAGTCTAGCTTGGGACGAGCCTGATGTTGCCACATGCATTTGTTTGCAACGTTAGGCTTAGTTTCGACTCATGCACGGGGTAGAGGATTTTGACCCGGCAACTGTGTTGAGTGTTGCCAAGCATGGGATGTGTTTTGCATGCCTAGAGTGGGGTCCAGACAGATTCAAGACTCAGAGCTCACCTCACTGTCGTACACTTCGAACCCCCTTGATATCTATCCCTCTCAACCTCATTTAGAAACTTTCTCTCTTACTTTGTATACCTTCCTTCCACTACTTCACCAATCTATTTAATTATCCCATCCCCTTGATAGACCTTATATCTACTATTGTATTAACGACGAGCTCTCAGATAACTAGATAGGATTTTGGGCCTTATGCAGAGATTTAATTGTTAATGAGACCTAGACCTAGGAAGCTTTTTTGTTGTCTCATATTTGGTGGTTTCATGCTTGCTAGTGTGTTCTTGTGTCAGGTTAGCAGGGGCTAGACCGGAGGGGAGGCTTTTTGCGATCCTTTAAGTAAAGTCTGCTGGTGCGAGTCCTGTGGACCCGCACGACTTTACTAGGATACCCGTGGGAGTCTGGGGGCATTTTTTTGTCTGTGTCCCTGTGTGTCTAGTGTTGTGTTGTGTGAGGGCCCTTGCCTAGTCCACTCAGCACTGCGCTAGCACGTCTTGCTTTTGTTTTAGGGTCGCCAGGAGAGAGTCAGATACTTGCGATCTGAGTCTCTCAAGAGAGCACCCTTTCAATTAGAGTAATTTGGCGCACAGACCTGGGAACGTCCCTAGGCTAGAGCAGGTGGCTCAGCCCGGGTATCCGAAGCCTATATCCTTCCGGCTAGACCTCTGCCGCCTGGCAGATTAACAGCTAGGGGTTTATTATTTCTGTATGCTTTTTATTGTGCCACAGTTTACCGTTTTTGTGAGCATTGTGAGTCAGGGTGTGGCTTAGAGACTCTGTCCGAGCAGGCTTGCCTGACTAAGAGTGAGAAGCACACCTGTATGTGGTTATGTTGCGAGTTGCTACCTTTATTTAATTATACCTATGCCATTATACACTGTATGGCCTATCACTAGTATTTATTTCTGCTTATGAGTTAAGAGTTCTCTAAATCCGTAACATACTTTCTTTGCTAAGCATCAGACCCTACAGTAGCCGCATGCAGTTTAGAAACCCGCATCTTGTCTACCTGTACGATGTTTTGAGGACTGTTTTCTTTCACCTTCTTTCATGCAGGGGTGATTAATTGTATTAATTAACGTAACGTTAAATGTACTTTCTTCTAGTTTGTTATTAAATTGTTTCTGCAATTTAATTCTGTTATCTATCTTTTCCTTGAAGCTTTGAGTCAACTTAATTGTGTGATCTTTTATATAGCCTGCTTGACTATCAGCAGTCTATAGTGCGTGCACCCTATAACCGAGTCATAGGATACCTCGTTGTCCAGGCAGGACTCTTGACGGTTTAGGGTGGTTTGTTGCCTGGGTTTATAGATAAGGGTTGGATCTAGCGTTTTCCGTTGTTGCTTGTTGCCGCATACCTAGTCCAATAGAAAGAGCCCAGTGTTTATATATCCCAGGACGTAACAAATGGCGACCTTGCCAGGATTTACTGAACAGAAGAATATAGTGGTCATATTGTTTTGAGATTCCTTATGATTAGAGGAATACAGTGGCTCACGAGTTGATATTGCACCTGCCTGAGCAACAGCGTGTAGCTGTGCAGCACTTGTTTGATTCAAACCCAGCTGTTTTCGCGGAGCATCCTGGCCTCACTACTCAAGCGGTGCACGATGTCGATGTTGGGGACCCCCCGCCCTTTAAATCAGTGCCATACCGTGTTCCCCCTATTAAATTACCAGCACTTAGGGAAGAGCTGGATTATATGCTGAAACGTGGGCTGATTTCTGAGGGGGCAGTAAGGTGGACTTCCCCCGTCACACTGCAGCCCAAACCAGATGGCAAGGTGCGGTTTTGTATAGATTTCCGCAGGTTGAATGGTTTAACCCCCACAAATGTCTACCCTCTCCCTCGCATGGACGACAGTGTGGATAAGATAGGAAAAGCCAAGTTCCTCACTAAGATAGACCTTGTTAAGGGTTATTGGCAAGTGCCCTTGTCTGAGCGAGCGCGAGAGGTGTCTGGGTTTGTGGTGGACGGTGCCACATATCGTTGCCATGTTATGCCATACGGGCTGAAAAATGCCCCTGCAACGTTTCAGAAATTAATGAACGACATTATAGCTGACATTCCCAACTGTACGGTGTACCTAGATGATGTCATAATATACGACGATGAATTTAACAGTCACTGTGCTCACATCGGACAGCTTTTTAATAAACTGAATGAAGCAGGTTTGGTGGTAAACCTGGGTAATTGCGATTTTGTCAAAGCCACAGTTTTGTACCTGGGGTTCGAGGTGGGGATGGGTCAGGTGTGCCCTCCACAGACAAAGATCAAAGCCATCGATCAGTTTCCCCAGCCTACGACTAAGAAATAAATCATGCGGTTTCTAGGTATGATAGGCTATTATCGTCGCTTCATCAAAGGCTATTCGACTGTTCTTGCACCTTTAACTGACTTATTAGCTAAGGACAAGAAGTTCCGGTGGTCTCCTGAGTGTGCAGAGGCGTTTTCCTTGGTGAAACACCTGTAATGTACTCACCCCATACTCAGGGCCCCGGACATCAGCAGACCTTTTCAGCTGGCGACTGATGCCAGTGGCATAGGGACCGGGGCTGTCTTGTTACAGACAGATGATGAAGGTATCGAACATCCAGTGAGTTTTTACAGTAAAAAATTCAATAGTGCACAAAGGAATTACTCTGTAATTGAAAAAGAACTCCTGGCGATAGTGCTGGCGCTCAGGCACTTCGATGTATATGTTCCTGCTTTCGGACCAGTCGTAGTGGTTTATACCGATCATCACCCTCTGAAATTCTTGAATCAGTTTCATAACCGGAATATGAGGCTGACCAGGTGGTCACTCATGCTTCAGGAGTATAATCTGGACATACGCCATATTGCCGGTTCTGATAACGTGATAGCGGATTGTCTATCAAGGGTGGATGATGTTGGTTAGACTGCCACAGGATTGAGGGTTGAGTGTGGAGGAAAATAGGCTGTCACTGTAGTTCAGCCGAAAAAAACAAATAAAAAAAGCAAAAACCTTATAAAAACTCTTTATTTTTATAACGTGTAGAATTTTGTATAAGATGTTGTAGCAGTATCTAAATTGAATGTTTTCGCTTATTGTCGCTAAGTTAGTTGAACTTGCTCGGTGGAACGCAACAGTCTTTATTTTTTTTATATATACTGCCTTGTGTCGCGACAGTGTGTGGTACTATGAGAAGCTTTCTGTTAGATATGAAGAACTTAGTCAAGGGTCTTATATCTTGGGGAGGTGTGACGCTTCTGCATAGTAGCCACGTGCGGGCATGCGCGCGCGTCGGCTGCCCAGCCGTTTAGAAACCGGCTGGTGGCAGCCGGCCGGCCGGCTTTTCCTTAGTATATATCCTACGACAATGTAACTATTGTCTGGGATATTCTTATGTTGTTTCACAGCTTGTAGCTGCCCTTATTCTTAACCAACGCATCTTAGTATATTTTATTCTCGATAGTTGATTGTTTCATTATAATATATAAGATGTAAGTCTAGTGAGAGTGGGAGGAGACGAGCGGGAGAGAGAGACCGGCTGGGGGACGTTGCTTCGCGCGGAGAGTCTAGCTTGGGACGAGCCTGATGTTGCCACATGCATTTGTTTGCAACGTTAGGCTTAGTTTCGACTCACGCACGGGGTAGAGGATTTTGACCCGGCAACTGTGTTGAGTGTTGTCAAGCATGGGATGTATTTTGCATGCCTAGGGTGGGGTCCAGACAGATTCAAGACTCAGAGCTCACCTCACTGTCGTACCCTTCGGACCCCCTTGATATCTATCCCTCTCAACCCCACTTAGAAACTTTCTCTCTTACTTTGTATACCTTCCTTCCACTACTTCACCAATCTATTTAATTATCCCATCCCCTTGATAGACCTTATATCTATTATTGTATTAACGACGAGCTCTCAGATAACTAGATAGGATTTTGGGCCTTATGCAGAGATTTAATTGTTAATGAGACCTAGGAAGCTTTTTTGTTGTCTCATATTTGGTGGTTTCATGCTTGCTAGTGTGTTCTTGTGTCAGTTTAGCAGGGGCTAGACCGGAGGGGAGGCTTTTTGCGATCCTTTAAGTAAAGTCTGCTGGTGCGAGTCCCGTGGACCCGCACGACTTTACTAGGATACCCGTGGGAGTCTGGGGGCATTTTCTTGTCTGTGTCCCTGTGTGTCTAGTGTTGTGTTGTGTGAGGGCCCTTGCCTAGTCCACTCAGCACTGCGCTAGCACGCCTTGCTTTTGTTTTAGGGTCGCCAGGAGAGAGTCAGATACTTGCGATCTGAGTCTCTCAATAGAGCACCCTTTCAATTAGAGTAATTTGGCGCACAGACCTGGGAACGTCCCTAGGCTAGAGCAGGTGGCTCAGCCCGGGTATCCGAAGCCTATATCCTTCCGGCTAGACCTCTGCCGCCTGGCAGATTAACAGCTAGGGGTTTATTATTTCTGTATGCTTGTTATTGTGCCACAGTTTACCGTTTTTGTGAGCATTGTGAGTCAGGGTGTGGCTTAGAGACTCTGTCCGAGCAGGCTTGCCTGACTAAGAGTGAGAAGCACACCTGTATGTGGTTATGTTGCGAGTTGCTACCTTTATTTAATTATACCTATGCCATTATACACTGTATGGCCTATCACTAGTATTTATTCCTGCTTATGAGTTAAGAGTTCTCTAAATCCGTAACATACTTTCTTTGCTAAGCATCAGACCCTAGAGTAGCCGCATGCAGTTTAGAAACCCGCATCTTGTCTACCTGTACGATGTTTTGAGGACTGTTTGCTTTCACCTTCTTTCACGCAGGGGTGATTAATTGTATTAATTAACGTAACGTTAAATGTACTTTCTTCTAGTTTGTTATTAAATTGTTTCTGCAATTTAATTCTGTTATCTATCTTTTCCTTGAAGCTTTAAGTCAACTTAATTGTGTGATCTTTTATATAGCCTGCTTGACTATCAGCAGTCTATAGTGCGTGCACCCTGTAACCGAGTCATAGGATACCTCGTTGTCCAGGCAGGACTCTTGACGGTTTAGGGTGGTTTGTTGCCTGGGTTTATAGATAAGGGTTGGATCTAGCGTTTTCCGTTGTTGCTTGTTGCCGCATACCTAGTCCAATAGAAAGAGCCCAGAGTTTATATATCCCAGGACGTAACATACTACCATAATCACCATCATCAATCACTACTACCACAATCATCACAATACTACTACTACCATAATCAACGGCCTCGACCTCCCTGTGCCTCATTAAACGGCGACCTCGATTTCGGCCGCTAAATGACCTCCGATTTTGGATATGTCCTCATCCGTACCTCCATTTTGGGGGGCTGCGAACAACTTTCGTTCCATACACCGTTTCGATCGGAGGCCTCCTTCTGCCCCAAACGGCCATTTTTTTCAATTTATTTTCAATTTCGGACTCGAAACGACCTCCGATCGTGGCCTCGCCCCCTCTATGACCTGATGCAGGTCAATTGACACCCACATGCAAAGTTTCAGCTCCCCAGGTCCAAATGTGCGGCCGCCTATTAAGAACACACAGACAGAAAACAGACACACAAACTGATTTAATAATATTGATGATATATATATACTGTATATACTTAATGTAATTTGGTTACCATATTATAATAATTTGCCATAACTCTATAATGTCAATAATATATTACGAATAATTAATTGCCGATATTTTCCTAACGGGATAGATCTAAATAGAAAGATAGTCAGTGGTCAAAATATAATATAATTATACACAAGGATTGTGTTCCGCCACTGTCATGTGCGGTTTAATTTGTCAGTATTGGTCCAGGTGACACACACAGAGGGAGGGAGGGACACGGGCCGTATACTGTATATTGGTTTGGTTTTCCGGTATTGTAAATTTGGTGTTCAGGGGAGTTTTGGATCGGGCTGATTTATTGTCTTCTAAAAGTGCCATTAACATGTGTTATATTATTTGTATTTGTATAGATTAGATAAAGATAGGGTAGCGAAAGATCAAGATGAACAGGTTAAGATAGTTTACTGTATATTATTTATTCATATAATATTTGTTTGTGAATTACATTGATTAAATTATGTCTGGGTAGAAAAGGCTCGATATGAGGTAAGCTGTCGATACGTCTTACATTTTACAATAACTACGGCTAAATCCCTCCAGATCAGCTTAGGGTGTATAACTATATTTAGCTTCGATCAGGTGTGATTTGGTAGCATGATGGGATAATTGAGTCAAGTCAGAGCAGTTAAGGTTCACATACTGTAGGTGAAATAAAATTATTGCCTATATAAACTACATTCAGTTTTCGCTGTGTTCTAAATTCATAGATTTTAGTCTAATCCTACAGCAAAACACATTTTTATTCTGCTTCACACATTGTATTTTCTTCACAGTTCGCCTCATCATATCCATTTGTATAGCAATCCATTAACATCCTCCTCCATTTGGCTTTTTTAATCTATCTATCTATCTATCTATTGCCTGACGCCGTGATCCCCAAAGGGGTGGCCACGAACGAACCGCCCCCATGCACCTCTGTCCCCGGTCATTCGACGCCCCTCCCCCCAACCAGCACCGCCTTCGTTCATATACTTCCTCACTCCATCCTTCCACCTCTCTTTCGGTCTACCTCTCCCTCTCTGTCCCTCCACCTCACTCTCGTACACCCTCTTAGTCATTCTCTCGTTTTCCATACGTTCCATATGGCCGAACCATCTCAAGTTGTTCCTTTTCACACTTATCATATCTTTGTTGCTTGTTTGTTACATTATACGTATTTTGTTCTGAGCTGAAAATAGTGTTATGATCGTATGGCTTCTTTCTTGTACCAATGGTTATCTCTGTTTTTTATGTTATGTTTGTCAGAGTTCAGCATGCATCCCTATATTCGTGTGTGTGTGTGTGACTATTTGTTTATGTATTTGTTTGGCCGCTACCCTGACTCCTTCTCCCCACTCATTTGTTTTTCCACCACACTTTTCAAGCCAGGATTTCCTCTGAGTGTCAGAGGGCTTACATAAATGTGTTTACCGTTTATGATGACAGTCCTCCTCCCTCATGTTGTACTTTATCTCCCTCTTCTTTTACGTCTACATTTACGTATATTATGTTACCACCTCTGTTGCATTTCATAGCTCCACATTTCGTCCTCTCCTTGAAGCACTTATCTTTTCCCCACTGTTTTCATGTTATTATTATAATTTGTTATCTCCATTTCCTTAATTATTTATTCCTTCAGTTTAATGATAACGTTTTGGCTGAATCCTGGTTAACATTAGACGATGATACACAGATGAGGAAGAATCAACGGCATAAAATGAAAACGTGCGTTATCCCGCCTCTCAACAGCTAGCACCACGGTCAAACCTATCTAAAGATGACTTCATCGACAAATCCAGATAAGTTCAAACCAAAATATCCAACAATTAACGACCACATGAAGCATAACATTTATAGATCAAGTTTCCTCAAAAACCCGATTCTGACACCCACGTCACTAGCAGACTGGCTTTTGTATCGGCACAAGCTCAAGGTCAGTTAATTAAAGAGAGAAGGTAATTTATAAAAAAGTAGGTGTGCAGTTTTCGCATTACCCAAAAAAACAAAAAAAAACAAAAAAAAAATGCATACGCAACTCTGCGACCTAGAAGTCAGCAAGTAGTATTGAATCACTTAGGTAAAATCGGTTTATATACAGTATATATACTGTATATATATTAAATGTTTTTATACTCACAGTCGGACTTAAACCACCGACAGTCAAAACAAGTGACCATACTTTAATCCACTAGACCACATCGTGATAGAGGATACTTGTGTGTAGTGGATTAAAGCATGGACACTCGTCCTGACTGTTGGTGGTGCATGTCCGCCTGGGAGTATATATATATATATATATATATATATATATATATATATATATATATATATATATATATATATATATATATATATTATATATATATAATTACATTTATGATCACATTGAATCTTAACCATTGGAATATTTATCTATAATAAGGTCAGCGTAACACTATGTTGTAGCATTTTGAATATGGTGTAATTCAAATTTAAAATATATATATGAAAGAAGTAGTGACCATAATCTGTGACCTTCACCATTCACCTTGACCTTTGAATAACAAAAACACAAAATTTGGACAAGCGTTGCATTGACCAACCAAATTTGCCAGCAAAATTTAGTGACGATACGTAACCCGTTCAATACAGTTCTGTCGGTTTCATTTCATACTGGATATTAACCCTTGTCTAGCGGGGGGTTTTGGGCTTATTTGGGCATATTCAGGCCCTCCTGAATGATAAATCATGTATCTGCATGAAAAGAAATGTATTCAGCAAAAACTAGGCGCTAAAAGCTTCAAAATGAGACCAGAACGAGCTACGTAGCACTCGTGGTTCTCATACAATGGTACCAGTAACATGGGAGTTTAGCGTATAGCGGCATATTTTTCCCAGCTATACTCACTACTGGCTACACTGCCGGCCTCTCGAGAACACAGGGAACATGAGTTAATGGGCGGCGGTAAGCCCTGGGAGTCGGCTGTCTGGCCCACTGCGCTCCCGGCCATTTGCACTCGATTTTAACCCTTTAAAAGCCTTAATAATGCTCCTAACTTGCTACAAATTGGAGGCGGACTTAAGTCCTCCCCCGACCTTTAAGGGTTAAGATGATTTTATTTAGTTTATGAAGGGCGTCTATAAAATTAGCAGGCTTTCAACTATCTTAATTAACCCTTTTTACTACCACAGATCCTTCATAAGCACCACAAAGTTGTCTTATTATAGCTAGAATACAACACAAAAGACGTCACCGGTACACAAAGGGTTTAGCAGTCTAAGAAGAGTTTAAAGAAAATAATTAACACTCTTCTTTTGTTCTTTGACATTGACCTTTAACCTTAAGTATTTTAATATACTGTATACAGTATATATTATATATATATATATAATATATATTATATATTATATATATATATAATATATATATATATAATATATTTATATATATATATATATTATATATTAAATTATATATATTATATATATATTATATACATAAACAGTACATATATATGATTGAAATATATGTTATCTAAGTAAAATGCAACTAAAAGTCGTTAGCTTATCAAAAATTTAGTATTTCTCTAGGATGAAGGTTAACTTTTGACCTTGGACTGTGACCTTCACCTTTATGTAGGATTATATATCTTTTTGCTTTGATGTAACCCTAGAAAATCAAATATATGTGTCAAATTTCATTAAAGAGCATCAGTTAGATTCAGAGGTATTAAAAGAATAGTTGACCTTGACCTTTGACCTTCATCATGACCTTCATGATGTCTGAAAATTTAAAATTTTAATGTTCCCTTAAAGCACAACTGTCTCAACGAATTTTACATGAATAGTAATGAAATTAGCATATTGACCTTATATTTGACATTGACCTGTGACCTTGACCTACCAAATGGAATTATGTTTATTCTTGTATGACCTTGGTCTAGGCATTCCGAATATGCATGATATGCCTAATGAGAATCTTACATTAAATAGGAAATACTAGTAAAGATCATATTTCGACCTTTGACCTTCGCCCTTAGAATTTCTTATCGAGGATTTAGTTAGCTTAACAGCAATGTTCGTATTAACTAGCATCATGACTATGGTGTAATTTGTATAAAAACTTATTTATTACAAATAGTGATCATATAATGTGACCTTGACCTTCGACCTTTGACATCAAATAAAATGCATATATGTGGATGGTCGTCGCATTGACCAACTGAATTTGCCTGTATAATTTGGTGACAATACATTAAACAGTCTAGGAGGAGTTTAGGGAAAATGACAAATACTCTTGTTTTGACCTTGACCTCTGACCATAACTATTACAATATTTATGTGAAATTTTATATATATAATATTTAAGTAATAAGCCATAACACAGCCAGTTTTCCAAAATTTGATTTTTGTTTAATCAATAATAAAAGTTGACCTTTGATCTTGACCTGTGATCTTGACCTTTATATAAGAGTACATTTTTGTTTGCATTGACATTGCTCATGAAAATCAAATAAGCATGCATAATTTCATTAAAACCCATTAGTTAGTTTCATATATATCAATAGAATAGTTGACCTTGACCTTTGACCTTTATCTTGACCTTTATATGTCTCAACATTTATTGTTTTCCTTTTCACTTAAAGTGCAACTATCTCGCCAAATTTTATGAAGTTTGCATGAAAATTAAAGAAAATAGTATATTGACCTTTTATTTGAACTTGACCTGTGACCTTGACCTTTCATATAGAATTGTATAGTTTCTTGCATGACATTGGTCTAGGTATACCGAATATACATGGTAAGCCTAGTGAGAATATAACAGTTAGTATAAGAAATCCTAGTAGAAAACCTATTTTGACATTTGACCTTGAACTTTGACTTTACCCTTCAGAATATTTACCTAAAATGTTGGCAATACGATATCAAGGTTACCAGTAACTTGTATAGTGAAAATGAAGACATTTGAGTAAAAAGTAAAATAAATAGTAAAAGTTGACCTTTGACCTTGACCTGTGACCTAGACCTTTATGTAAGGGTATTTGTTTTTTTTGTATTGACATTGCCCCGGAAAATCAAATAAGCATGCCTAATTTAATTAAAACCCATCAGTTAGTTTCATATATATTAATATAATAGTTGACCTTGACCTTTGACCTTTATCTTGACCTTTATGATATGTGTTCCCAAATGTATTATTTTCCTTTTCATTTAAAGTGCAACTATCTCACCAAATGTTGTGAAGTTTGCAGAAGTAAAGAAAATAGCATATTGACCTTGTATTTGACCTTGACCTGTGACCTTGACCTTTTTTATGGAATTGCATATTTTCTTGTATGACCTTGGCCTAGGTATTCCGAATATACATGGTAAGCCTAGTGTGAATCTAACAGTTAGTATAATAAATACTAGTGAAAAACTTATTTTGACCTTTGACCTTGACCTTTGCCCTTACCTATAAGAATATTTACCTAATATGTGGTTAATACAATATATAAGTTACTAGTAACTTGTATAGTGAAAATGAAGACATATGAATAAGAACTAAAAAGTATGAAATATTGACCTTATTTTTAACCTTGACCTTAACCTTTAAGTTAAATGGAATATTTCTTTTTGACTGACCTTCGCATTGACCAAATGAATATACCTGTGAAATTTGGTGAAAATATATTGAACGGTCTAGGAGGAGTTTCCGGACAGACAGACGGACGACGACGACGACGACGACAGACAAGCTGAATGGTGGTGCACAGTATACGGGTGGGATCTGTGTGCGCGATACCACTCTGCTTCGCAGAGTTGATAATCAACTGGATAGGTAAAGTGTTGTGGAGGGAGGAAGGGGGAGGGGGGTGCGCTGTTGTTATGGGAAGACATACGATGTTTAATACAGTGTAAAGTAGGTGAAGAATAGGAGTATATTACTTGCTTGCTGGAGTTCAGATGGTAGGCCGGGTTCTTTCTACACACATGTATATATTTACGATTATCTGCCATTATAGTTCCTATTTATCTAACCCTGAGCTAGTATTACTACTTAGGCAAGGCCCTTAGAGAGTGCCTGGAGAAGTTTAATAGAAAACAACAAGAACAATAGCAATTGAACCAACCACAATAATTCCATCGCTAAATGTTTCAAAAACATTTCTGTATGTAAATTAGTTACGACCCCCTCAGTTCCTTTATTCAGTTACCTAATACATAAACAAATTATTTATGGTTATCATATGCATTTCATAATTTCATGGTGGCAAAAGTACCCTTGAATATATTCTATTTACTTCATAAATTAGCTAAACTTTCAGAGTGTTTGCCTATACTTGTGTATAGTTGTGTATAGTTGTATATAGTTGTGTTTGTATACAGGTATGTGCGACGAGACAGAGAAACGGGCGAGGGAACGTGAAAGTTGTCCATGACCCTGAGAATAGGAACTGTAAATTTTGTTTCTGTTAGAGCTCTGTCTTATGTCGGCCACCCCCAGCAATGGGGTATTTGCCTGAGTAAATACATACAGTATATATACATATATGTGTGTGGCTATGAAGGTGTTTTTATGTGTACAGTTATCAGTATATAATAAGATGACATCAATTCAAATATTTGAACCATAAATGTCAAGTTCTGAAGCATCTGGACTATAATAAGTCAGTCAGTCAGTCAGTGGCCAGCCCTTATTCCCACCAGGGGTAGAGAGGATGAGCAAGTGGCACAAGATAGGAAAAACAAATGTGATAGGAGAAGATCACATATAACAGTCCCCGCACAAAAAAACAAGGACACAAACATTCAGAAGCACCATTCACTTTCATAAGCCCCCAAAATCAATGGTTTCACCTCAGATATTATACTTCAGGACAAGGTCTCTTAACCCCTACTTTACCGTAACTACCAAAGAAGTACCCCCAGTCCCAAGCAACTAGGACAAAATGGCAAGATATAACAACCTCCCACCTCAAAAGATGAAGGAATACTGCCTCTCCCAGCCTGTAGAAGCTTGGATATAAGCTGAGAAGTGTTACCAACTCTAGAGCAGTGCTCAAACGGTCGTTCTACCAGGCACTGACTGATACTGGCAGTTACAAGGATCGTATTTTACTGACGGCTCTCTGCCGTCGCTGGGACGGGGGAGTGATTTATCTACTGACGGCTCTCTGCCGTCGCTGGTACTGAAAGGGTTAACATCAACATCTGGGATGAAGACCTTCCATGTTTGTCATTTAAAAGGGTACAGAGACCTTCATGTACTCTCTCTAACAAATGTTCTCCATTCATTCCTGTCATTTGCATATTGTTTTGCTTGAACCATTCCTTTTTCACGCTGTGACACACATTCTGACACCATATCATACTATCTTCTTTTCGACTTTCCATGTCTTCTTCTTCCTTCCTTTTAATTATTTTTTCATCAGGCCTTCTTGTCATGTGACCATACCATCTGAGAACACCAGAGGTGGGCGCGCTCCGGTGGGACCGGTAATGCGGCAGCGCTCCGCGCTCATCAGACATAAGGTAATGCGGCAGCGCTCACACGCTCCTTTTGTCAGCAGACCCGATGCGCTTCCCGCTCCGTGCTCCTGCGCTCCGCGCTCCCAAAAATAGGTATATAAAAACAAAACAAACAAAACAGCTTCTAGAAGTTATTTAATTATTTACCTTTGTCCTTCACTTTGTCCTTTGTCTTTCACTTCACTAAATTCCAAGAATTCAAAACATTCAAAAAACCTCAAGTCATGGTGTCTTTCTGAAGTTTAACTGTTTAAGTTTCTCACTTTCTCAGTTTCTGTTATTCTTTATGTCATATCAATGAATCAAATGTCAATGATATGATATGATTGATATCATTGCAAATGTCAATGATATGATATGATTGATATCATTGTGAGTTTGTGACATTGTGACTGTCCATTGATATCTATGATATGACATAAAGAATTACAGAAACTGTCCAAACTGAGAAACTTAAACAGTTAAACTTATCAAGCTAACATTCTAACAAGCCTAACAATACAATAACAACAATACAACATGATTACATTGATTAGTATTTACTATTGTAACTATTTAGTTGATTACATGATTAAATGAATAATAATTTAATATCATAATATCATTAATAATTTAATATGATATGATTAATTGATTATATTATGATTATTGGACCCGTCCAAGCTGTCCACAGACACTCAGACAGTCAGACAGGCTCGGGCTATACCACTGCCAGACTTACCCTTAGGCCCCTTCGTAAGCTGTAACTTGCCCGTAAGGTTTACTTTGCGTTAGCAAAAGCCAAAAAAAAAAAAATAACAAGTTAACAACTGTAACACTGTCAGTCTGTCACTATCATAGTATCACTGTATCACAGTTCACTAACACCGTGGGTAACACCGTACGAACGGTACGATGACTGTACACGATAATGACGTTCTTGTACCTGTTGTTGACAGGAAAAATCGCCTCCGGAGCACCAGAAAGGAGCGCAAATTTCTAGCTGCGCTCCCCGCCTGCACTCCGATTTCAGAATTTTGCCGCTCCTCGCTCCGCGCTCCTCTATATTGGTAATGCGCACCGGATCGCAGAGCGCAGAGCGCCAAATAGTGCGCACCTGCCCACCTCTGGAGAACACTTTCCTCTACCTTTTGCTCTACCGACTTCTAAACTCCACATGCCTCCCTTATGTTCACACTTCTTACTGTGTCTATTATTCGAACTCCACGCGCATTTCTTTGGAAATCCATTTCAGCTGCTCTTACTCATGACTTTTCATTATTATGCCATACCAGAGTTTCACATCCATGCATCAATGTCGGCACCAACACACCCTCATGCAATCCTCTCACTGCCTCCATACTCAAGTTTCTGCTCCTAAACAAGGCTT
This sequence comes from Paralithodes platypus, assembly GCA_032716605.1. NCBI lineage: Eukaryota > Metazoa > Arthropoda > Malacostraca > Decapoda > Lithodidae > Paralithodes > Paralithodes platypus. Next base: position 52,732,007 of record CM064578.1, on the reverse strand, counting down.
TCATTGCTCCAGCTGCCTTTCTGCCATGTGTTACTCTGTTTTCTACTTCTCTCCCACATGTTTCCCTATTCTCAATCACGGCTCCCAGATACATAAACTCTTCTACTAGTTCAAGCTGCTCTCCAATAATCCTTACATTACACAAAGTGTCTCCTTCTCTTTCTACTACCATTACTTTTCTTTTATTAACATTTACTTTCAGACTCCGTTTTTCACATATTTCCACAAATATCTCCACCATCTGGCACAGGTCATTCTCGCCCTCGGCTCAAAACATTGCGTCATCTGCATACAACACATCAGTGACAGTAATAGTGGGGCAGATAACTGGAATAATCGTTCATTTCTGGAAACAAGCACCAAAATTGGCACACATACTCCTTGGGGATTGCTCTTTTGATAAAACCTGTTAGCCACCTAAACATTCAAGATGGCGGCCATTTTTCAAGATGGCCGCCATTGAATATACAGAAACATTGCATTTCGCAATAAAATCGCAAAGACTTGTCCTATTTGAATGATCTTGGTATCAAATCATACATGTTTCACTATGTAGAATCCGAATTTGGAACCATGGACTTACTCACTAGCTTCCTTGTACCATAATATCAGTCCCGGAATCATAATTAGGGAAAAAAGTGCCCATATCATAGGCACCATCAGTCCGATATATTATTGGATATAAATGTAGGCAGTAGGCCTATACTTGTTTGTCACTTATTGTCTTGCTGCCTGGATGAGTATACTACAACGCTTCTAAACCTCGCATCTGCAGCTGCACAGTGCCGTGCAGGTCAGACCAAAGCAGTAGCATTTGCATCGACCGCAGCATTCCGACTTGCATCCACACTTGGTCAGCTGCTGGCAACTCTCTGCAATGGGTGGGAGCTCTATCCAAACGATCTGCCACAGATCTCCTTTCTTGGTCCAGCCCCAGTTGGCAGGAGTCTGCGTTTCTGGTTGACGTACTGTTGACTGACTCCAGATGCAGCCCGCCTGGTAGGCAGCATGCTTCACATGCTGTTTCAGTGCTGCTCGGGTTGGAGGAATGGCTTCGTACGGCCTCTGCTTCCGAGCAAACATGTCCAACCTCGCATCATCGACACCTTCAGCTGTGCTGGATCTGTCGTACATCATGACCACGAACTTCTCCAAGGTCTCCAGGTCTTCATCATCAACTACCGGTGGGTACTGGCTGAGTTTGCTGAAGACACCGGAAGCCTCATCACAAACATCCCAGGTTTGCCAAGCAGACTTCTTCCCTTTGCCACGAAATGCTGAAACGACATCGCAGCCAGTGAAGGCATGAAAGAAGAGCATCCCTTTGCTCTTTTCTGCAAGAGTGCAACACAAGTCATGTACAGGAACCCCCCTCAGGTTCTGTCCTTGGCCAAAGGCAACCCACAACTGCTGCAGACCTAGCTCCTGAAGTGCCTGCAGAACACTGACTGCGATGACGACAACATCTGTGTCGCTGGCTTTGACCATGATGACTTTGGTGCCTGCTTCTGTTGCATGCCTGGCATGCACAAAGATCCGCGTGTCAGCTTCTTCATGACTGCACGGTGCCACCCCAGCCAGATTGATAGTGCGGTACAGCATCTTCTTCCTTGGTCACAATGACCACATTTGGTGTGGCCACACGTGCAATCTTATCAGCCAGAAAGTTGAACAGCTCGGCTTTGTTGTCATTTTCTCTCAGGAAGTTTCGCCAGTTTGAGGGAATTTTGCCATTCCCTGTCACCCTGCGTCTCACCCCGCGTCCTCGCTTTGATCTAGTTTCAGCTTTCAGACTAGATGGCCGGTAGACATCAAACACAATGTCTGTTCTCTTGTACTTGGTAGAGTATGCTTGTATTCTAGGAAGGACATCGAGCATTGCGTACTCTTCGAACGTCTTTGAACTCCGTGGGGGCAGACTGTTCACCAACGCTGCACCATCAATGATGATGGTGTTGACGTCTGTCTCTGCCTCAGGGGTTGTAACTTGGCTCTGAAGAATGGTAGTGAGGTGGGATTTCTGACAGGTGTGGAGCTTTCCACCATCACTGAGGGCAGCAGGATGTGACTGGTTCTCATGACGGAAGAACTCCTTCAAGTCACACTCTCTGCTCTGGCATGATATGAACAGCTTGGAGAACAGTTGACAGTCTTCCTTCAGCACTTTTTGCTTTGAAGAGTCAACAGAGGCTGGTACCTGTCGGAAAAAGTCAATCCTGTTCTTCTTGATTGGTTCATAGAAGGTGGATTCTTCTTCCCCTTCCAGTCCCTTCATAAACTCCTGGAAACGGACCTTGCCTTTCTCAAGGTGTGTGCCAATCAGCTCGGCGGCAGTGTGGTGAGCAATATCCTTTGTATCGAGCGAAAGCAGGTCCCGACTCTCCTCCTGGAAAGGATTGCACATATCTGTCATGGCTTGTGAGAGATTTTCTACTTTCTCAAGGAACACTCTTTGTGCTCGTTCTGTCTCCTCATGGTGGCTGGTGTGTTCAGTACCCTCTTTGGTCCCACATGCTGCCTCATACTGTGCAACCAAGTGGCTGACTTGAGAACCAGCTATCATCCATCTTCTCAGTGCTGATGGGTCTTCAGTCACGCCGATCACACCCCCGTCTGCCTTGATGACAGCGTTGGCCTGCTCGTGAGCTTGGTCAATAGCCATTGCTGAGAACTGTTATCCTTGGCTCGGCTCTCCCGCGCTGGCACACCCTGTCAATTCAGGCGCGGCTATCTAACTAAACATCTATGTTAAACTACATGTAATCTACAGTAGCTAACTGATGCGGGGCTTATTAGACAGCATTTGGGACACTAAACTAATTATTTAGCTACACTAAACTAATTATTCAGCTGATACTGAACCCCATGCTGAGTTTCACAGCAGCGGTGCCACCAGTGTGCCCTGGCTGTGCATTGACATCTGCTCTGTTGAGCTACTACTCTACACCTTCTGCTGCAAGTCTCTCAACGTCCCCCCCCCCCCCCACCGCATCATGTCATGTCCAGTTTGGAAGCCTTGTACAGGAAGATGCTACACATACTAAACCTCTAACACTACTACGATATACACTACCATGCATTTTAGCCGAGTCAGACGTAACATGAACCTCTAATTTAGCAGAATATTAGGATTCCGGGACTGATATTATGGTACAAGGAAGCTAGTGAGTAAGTCCATGGTTCCAAATTCGGATTCTACATAGTGAAAAATGTATGATTTGACACCAAGATCATTCAAATAGGACAAGTCTTTGCGATTTTATTGCGAAATGCAATATTTCTGTATATTCAATGGCGGCCACCTTGAAAAATGGCCGCCATCTTGAATTTGTAGGTGGCTAACGGGTTTTATCAAAAGAGCAATCCCCAAGGAGTATGTGTGCCAAATTTGGTGCTTGTTTCCGGAAATGAACGATTCTCCTGAAATTTGCAGTTATCTGCTCCACTATAATTCTGTTCCCATCACTCACCATCTGTACTCCTTCTCTTCTGTACTTTACTTCTCTCATTACCCCATTCATGTAGATATTAAACAACCAGGACGGCATTATACATCCCTGTCTCATTCCGACCTGCACACTAAACCACTCACTTAATGTGCCATTTAATCTTACACATGCTTCACTACCATCATAAAAACTCTTCACAGCATTCAACAAATTGTCTTTTACATCATACAGCTCTAAAACATTCCATTATCCTTCTCAATTAACTTTGTCGTATGCTTTCTCAAGATCCATAAATGCCATGTATACCCTCTTACCCACATGCCTTCTCTATCATTGATCTCACTGCAAAAATCTGATCCACACATCCTCTTCCACTTCAAGATCCACTCTGTTCATGACTCACTTTTCCATCGGTAATTTATTTTATTCCGTCAAACACTATTCTCGCATATCCCTTACCAACCACACTCATCAGACTAATACCTCTGTATCACTTACATTAATTTCGTTCACCTTTACCTTTATACAACGGGACTATCATTCCTCTCTTCCAGTCCACTGGCCCCACTCCATTTGTTCAAGCTTTTAAACATAATATCCACAGATAATCTAATGCTGCTTCATCTCCATGCCTTATCAGTTCACACTGTATTTAGTCTACACCAGCAGCTTTTCAATGTTTCAACTTTTATACTGCATTCACCCAACTATACTCTAGATATGTTCCCTCGTTCTACATGTCTCTCACGTGGCACATCTAACAGGCCTCTATCACTGACAACTGCTCTGTTCCATTTCCACTCATTAGTCCTTTTAAATACTTCTTCCATCTCTCCCTTATTTGTTTTTCATCTAAAATCATATTTCCTCTTTCATCTTGCACATTTTCACATTTCTGATCACACTCTCTCCTGCATTTACGCACTTCCTTTCAAATAATTAATTAAGCATTGTATTATATTGTTTATGTTCAACACTGATTCAAATGAGTATGTCGCGATTTATGCTCTTAACTACAAACTGTATGTGTAATGGTGTATTGCAGTCACTTGTTCAAACCGGAAGAGATTACATGTTAACGCCTCGTACCACTGGGATTAAAACCATCAAGAGTTACCAAACTGGGTACAAAGGAGTACAAAGGAAATCAAGCATTACCAGGTCTAGTGACCCTTCTAGGCTGCTTGTCCTCCAAAACACTGAGGATCAAGTGTCCAAACAGTGGTTTAGAGTGGGCAAGGGAACATTGGAAAGGGAACCACTGCCCTAGAACTAATGTCCGTGGCAGGATTAGGAAGTTAGTAGGGGACAGATGGGTTAGTAACTGAGGGGAGGATAAAATAAAGTTATTCATTTACAAACGCAGTCAGTCGCGGGTTTGATGCGAGATATTTGTCTAAACTGAGTTTAAATGAATCAACGGTGCTGCAGTCTATAACGTCTCGGGGAAGCCCATTCCACAAGTTGACAACTCGATTGAAGAAGAAATTCTTAGATTCGTGTGAGTTAAAAGATTTACCAATAATTTTGCAACCATTTCCCCGCGTGTAATTAGATTGGTCGATAGTGAAGTACTTACTACAGTTCATATTGTCGATGCCTTTGATGATTTTGAACACTTGAATTAAGTCACCTCTTAATCTGCGCTGGGTTAAAGGAAATAGATTTAATTCTCTAAGACGCTCTTCGTATGGTTTGTTCTTTAGGCTAGGTATCATTTTGGTAACTCTACGTTGAACTCGTTCTAGCTTGTTTATATCTTTTTGGTAATAAGGGCACCAGGATTGAACGCAGTATTCCAGAAGAGGGCGGACTAAGGAATTGTAAAGGGTTAGGATAACTTCTTTGGATTTATGCTCAAATGACCTGCCTATAAAGCCAATTATTTTGTTTGCCTTCTTAACAACTTCTGAACATTGTTGACTCGGTTTTAGGTTACTCGATATTGTTTCTTCCAGATCGGTTTCTCTGTTTACATTCTTAAGCTGAGTGCCATTCATCGAATAGTTTGCTTTCTCATTTAGGTATCCGATATGTAGTAATTTACATTTATCCGCATTGAAACTCATTTGCCAAATTTGGGCCCAACATGACAATTTATCTAGATTGTGTTGCATATCGTCAACTTGTTCTTTTGAGAGTACGCTATTTGCAATGTTTGTATCGTCAGCAAATTTTGAGATTGTACAGGTGAGACCCTCATCTATGTCGTTGATGTAAATTAGAAAGATAATTGGTCCTAGTACCGATCCCTGGGGTACCCCGCTACTTACATTGGTCCATTTAGATGCCTTACTGTTTATGACTACTCTTTGCTTTCTGTTGCTGAGCCAATTTTCTATCCATTTCAACACACCGTCATGTATTCCATGCGCTTTTAGTTTTAGCAGTAAACGTTTGTGGGGAACTTTGTCAAAGGCCTTTTGAAAATCAAGGTATATAATATCTACAGCTTTACTCTCATCGTAGAGGTTGAGGATATTGTGGAAGAAGTCTAAGAGGTTTGTTAAACAGGAACGTTTTTTACGAAAGCCGTGTTGAGTATCTTTAAGTAAGTTATTTGCCTCTAAGTGATTTACGAGTCTGTCTCTTATGACCGTTTCTAGCATTTTACATACAATTGAGGTTAAGCTAATTGGACGATAGTTACTGGGTAGGGATTTGCTGCCTTTTTTGAATATCGGTGTTACGTTGGCTAGCTTCCACTGATCAGGCATAGTCCCAGACTGCAAGGATTCATTGAATAGCATTGTCAGTGGTTTGGAGAGCTCATCCTTAGCTTCCTTTAGAACTCTAGGCGAGATTGTATCAGGTCCAGGCGTTTTATTTACCTTGAGTTTATCTAAACAATTCAATACTTCTCTCTCTGTAACGGTGATATTGCTTAGAACATCTGAATTATCAATCTGAATCGGCGATGGTGTAGGGATATCACTGAGGTCTTCGGTTGTAAAAACTGATGCAAAGAAGGTATTGAGGGCATTACTCATTTGTACTTCGTCTTTGGTGTATTCTCCATTTTCATCGACTAACGGTCCAACAGTTGAAGTAACTACTTTTTTCTTTCTGATATAACTATAGAATTCTTTCGGGTTTGTTTTACTTTGATTCGTAACATGTAACTCCAGGGTCTTTTTACTTTGCTTAATTATCTTTTTGGCTTTGCGTCGTAGCTCTACAAATTTCACCCGTTCTTCGTAATTTTGTGAGGATTTTAATCTATCATTAGCAAATTTTTTAGCAAGCAGACAGTCTGAAATATCTTTATTCCACCATTTGGGCTTATCATTATGGCCTGGACACCGTATTTTCGATGGTATGCAGTCTTGCACTGCCTTAAGGTAAGTGGTGGTGAAACACTCCCAAAATGTATTTATGTCGTTATTGTTAGTCAGAAAGCTCCAGTCAGTTTCTTTAAGCTTTGATTTAAGTTTATGAAAATTTGCTTTCTTGAAATTAGGGACTTTCTCAATGCTGCTATTTGATTTGTTACTAGTAAACTTTAAAGTGAAAGTTATCGTACGATGGTCGCTGTTACTGAATTCATCACCAACATTCAAATTCTCTATTAATTCTTCTTTTGTTGCGAGTACAAGGTCAAGCACATTATTACCACGGGTCGGAGATTGTACAAATTGAAAAAGCGAACTCTCTTGCAAGTTAGCATAGAGGTCGTGTCCAGAGTGTGAAGTAAGAATATCGCCCCATTTAGTCACGGGTAAGTTGAAATCGCCAAGAATTACGGTATCTTGTATGTTAGTTATTTCTGCAATTTGTTCATAAATTTCACTGTCAGTTTGCACTGATTGAGATGGGGGTCTGTATAATAAAGCTAGTGTTATTTTAGTTCCTCGTTTATTATTTAATAGTACGTAAGATATGTCTATATTCGCAATTTGAGGTCTTGACATTAAGACGGGATTAAGACTGTCTTGAGTCGGCTACCCCCAAAATGGGGATTGGGCCTGAGCATATAGATAGATAGATAGAAGACTTTCCTTTATAAAAAAACAGAACTCCTCCTCCATTTCTATTGATCCGACTTTTCTCAAACATTGTATAACCAGGAAGCGTATATTCGGCTAAAAAGTCTCTGTCTTCCGTATTTAACCAAGATTCTGTAATGCCGATTATATCATAATGTTCTGTAAACACGATTTCCTCTAGATCTGAAAATTTATTGCGTATGCTACGAGCATTTACATAAAACACCTTAAGAGTATTAGAGTTGGATGTTACTGATTGTGCATTGTCTGAATTTTCAGTTCGTATTTGACTTACACTACCCTGTCTGGGGTCTGGTTGACCCCGTTTTTTGAACTGAAATCCTTGACTGCATCGTTCAGCAGACGACCAAGACGTGCAGCTCCTACTTCATTGAGATGTACACCATCTCCTGAAAACAAGGATTTATCATAGTAAAAATGATCCCACTAGGGAGGGAGGGATATATGGTGGTGAGGGGGGGGGGGGGGGAATGAAAGGTCAACTATTATTTTTGCTCGCCAATAAGATAGATTGATAGCACACTGTGTCTCCGAGGACTTGCTGGCTGGCTGGAATGGGGTGACGAGCTAGAACATATTCATAACCAATCCCTTCTTTTTAGTAACTTGTGTTAAAGGGAGACTTTGGGGTTTTCTGGATCCCTTCTCCCTCATGTTTATCTCCATTAGTGTTGAGGATTTTAAACGTTCGTTCCATTATTTTAGCGAGTTTGAGAGGATTCGCCCTATATTATTATCAATGTTTTTTCTTTTTCTTTTTTATATGGGAGTCTAGGGAGCAAACCAAAATCCTTCCTTTTAATATACGAAACTCAAAATATGTTTACTCTTATTCTTAACCTGTTTTTGTAAGTATTATAGTGGCTAAGGCAATGTATTTTCCATGTACATTCTTATGTATTTTTGTCTCAAACTCATTCCAGACTATAAACTAAATTGTAGGTAGAGCAACACGGTGAAGATTAGCTAGCACGAACATATTTAACATTTGCCATGGTAAAATCGCACGCATTTTAGTTATGCACATTAATCTAACCAATACTTACTCATTAATATTTCGGAAGGATAGGTGAACTTAGGTTAGGAGTAGGTAAGTTAAGACAGCTAGGGTTAACTATCTTAATCTTTCTGAGAAGGAAAAAAGTGCAATGTCTTTGGGAATCCTGTAGGTCACATAGGTTGGCATTCCTCAAACTTACTATAGCAGTATTAGTTACAATTTGTATTAACCACTGCTCTCCCATCAGCATGCATTGCATATTCATCCAAAATAGCAAATCATGTGATAGCATAGTTGTCGTTGTTGTTGATTCGCAGGCTGTCTGGCCGAGGAGCCCCAAGGTCCTGAGCAAGGACAAGGCCATAACCGAGAGACCCCGCAAAACCCTACTAGCTTTACCACTAAAGAAAGCCCAGGTGACCGAAGCCGCTCCCAGGCAAGGGGGAGCAGGGGAGGGGATCATCAGCCCATGGGTTTGCATCCCCGGGCATTGGCCCCCACCGTCTGCAGCCCACCTTGCAGTGCCACCCAATCGGGCGATCTCGCCAGCACCTAGAAGGAAAAATACTACAAGACAAGAGACAGTCAGAAGCGACTAAAGGTCGTTGCACACTGACACGACAGCCCCTTCAAGACTGGCACGAACACCCACGTCACATAAAAATCCTGTGTCTTGCCGAATTTACTAGAGATCGCGGCGAAAATGGCTGGCATTATTAGAGTCGCATCTCTACCGTATCTCTACCGTATCTCTTCCGCATGACTTGATAAGACTCTAGCGATGCTGATACGGTGGAGAAACGAATGCTACAAAGAAGATAGGAAATGTTGTGCAAAGGGTACACGACGGAAAAGATACGACCCAAAAGACTGCGATACAACTCAGAAGAATCGTATCGACGCCGTGAGACGTGCAACCGGATTGAGGCTAGACGCGCGGTTGCCAACTTGACCGTTGCCAATTTTCCGCACAGCAGACTTATGCACCAGACGACGTTGATACGGGCCATACGGCTTTGATACAGACCATACGTCTTTGATACGGACCACACTATTGTGATACGGCGAATTCATGATGGAGACCAGACTCAGACGATTTTTTACAGTTGCCGGGGGATTCCCACAAACTTTTGAACAGCTCAAAATCTCATATCTCTCAAAATCTCAATCCGATACGTCGCTTGGACTGTGAAAGTCACGCACAGCTAATTCCCGTTATCCACGATTATGTTGCCGATTTGCCGTATCAGGCTGAAATTTTGAGTCGGGATCTCGCCTGGAGGGGCTTTCGAATCAGTGTGCAACGAGCTTAAGGTTGGGTAGAGGATGCCAAACCTCACCCTGGATAGGACCAGCCCTCACCCATGTGATGACATTGTTTCTACTTATGGATAATTATTTGTGGATTGGTTTTTGTACATATATATATAAATGTCTATTTATTTAATAAGTTTTTTTTTCTCCCTATATTCCAACTACTCCCTCTCGGACATAGGCTGAGAGCCTGTACGTACATTCGACCGTTCTACATTGAACGGAGAAGCTTGTGAGGTTTCTTTCCAGTCTAAGGGGTGAGACATGTGAAGTACTTTTTAGCTGCAACCAGCCCCTGCCATTTTGCCTTTGCAGGATGCATGGGGCTTAGTTGCTCACTCACGGCTCGAAACAGCCCCATCTCTGAAGCTGCCTAGACTCGGATCCTCACTCTCAGAACGTCACCTATTGAGCAATGAACTCACTAAGCATTGCACCCCTGTAGCATATTTTGAATATGGGAATATTCATACAGTGCTACTTACTCAGGGAACAATAAGGGTATTTATTTGGCGTTTCGGTGGGCTTTGTGGTAATGCACTGATACTAGGTACAGCACAAATTCCATCCCAATAATATCTTCCCATTGACATATCGGGATTTGAACCCGGGTCCATTGGATTACCAGTACATTGGCAAGACCACTCCACCACACCTCCCCTAATTGGTAACTTTCAATGGCCAACTGGTTCCTCAACAACATTTAAGGGCTATTTTGGACTGATGTTGTCAATTAGATGAAAGGTAGATTACAATATGCGGCACATTTCTATAAGAGTTTTAGCTTAGAAGCTGCAAAATTAGTGTTGTTGAAAACAGATGTTGGAGAAATCATTCGTTTAAGAATAACGTTCATGAATCCTTGCACTACATTGAAACATAAATGCACATACATAATGTATACTCATACATATACAAAGTATCACAAAGTAGATCATAGCATACCATAACACACCCTAAACACACACACACACAAAAAGCAATAATAAATAATTAATACATTATATAATAAATAATTGCATAAATATACAGTACTTGCTCCCGAAAACTGACGGAAATCGCGCTCGTGTAAACTCCAGCTTTCTAAAATACGTTGAACTGACTAGCAAAACCACCCTAGACAAACAATAATCAAAGTCATATGAGATTTGTCATCTCTATCCTAGATTCAAAAGTAGATCAACTCACAAGCCTTCAGAGAAAACTTTTAAAATGTACCACTATTATCTCGACTTGAAAATCATCGGCAAAACGAAGTACATAATATCTAACTTATAAAAATGTAATACCGGTAGCTCTTGTTCAATCTCTTGCTTTGGTCCATATTGTAAGTCAATATAAGTTAGAGTTAAGCAACAAACAAACTGTTCTATTGTACATGTTCAGCCAATGGCTGCAACTATCAATAAACCGTTTATTATTATTATTATTATTATTATTATTATTAGGGGTTCGACCCCAACGGAGAACCCTATTGTAATCATTAAATCTACTTATTCATCCAAATTATTTTTCCCCGCCGGTTTTTACGCAATAACTCCAGAACCGCTTTTTGGATCGGGATCGAACTTTCACAAGAGGTGCGTTTTTGTATTGGGCAACTTTTGATATGCTAAACATTCGACATGGCGGCCAAACAGGTCCGTAGCAGCCGATTTCCCGAAAAATGTGACACCTAAATACCGTCTCTCCCACTCATAGGAAATGATTGGGCTTTGGTATAATGGACTGCACTACTAATGCTCCACAAACGTTATAGAAAAGGTTTTGCTTTTTCACGTTGTTTTTTTCCGGCAATCTTGAAAAACCTTGAATTCCACTTAAAATTCCACATCTTTAAAACTACGCCGATGATCAAAGCCATTTTTGCTTAGTTGGGCGAGGCTCGCAATTCCGAACGTTTTGATACCATAAGAATATAAATGAGTGGAATAGTTTGGCCTCAGAATAGAAAACTGTCTATTCTTAAATTACTTTAAAACCGTATTAGCTACCCACACAACGTTTTCAGTCTTCATAGGCTTCCCCGCATCCCTTAATTTTGCTTAATAATATTTTAGTTAATCATTCAGATCCATACATTTTAAAAATTTAACTCTCTCAAAATAGTTAAGAGTCCCTACGAATTCCAGCAATTATTTAACCAACCTACCTATACATACCTACCCTACCAAATAACAATGATAATTCAAATTTATTTTGGGTGAATAGCAGAGTATTGGCTAAGGTTTTTAACAATTCCTCCCTTTGCCAAATGCTTAGGTTAATAACAAAGTTCTAGACCTTCAAAGTTTTGACAATTTTTGGTGTGGTGTGATTTACCTTTCCTCCTCCATCAAACAGCAAGCAACGGTATCAGGGCATCAAGAATATTGCATGCTTCTATAATATTATATATAGTCCGGTTTTTACGCAATAACTCCGGAACCGCTTGTCGGATCGGGACCAAACTTTGACTCAAGGTGCATGTTTGTATTGGGCAACTTTTGATATGATAACCAAAATGGTGGCCAGACACGCCCGTGGCAGCCTTTCACACCCAACTCTTCTCGTCCTATCTACTTTTATGTTGAACTCTATTGTTCTTAATCCCACTATAGCACTCGGTAGCCTATTCCACATATCTCAACTCTGTTACTAAACTAATAGAGGCAGATCCCTTACACACCCAGTCTCTCTCTCTCGCTCGTTTGTTTGCACACCGGTACAAATAAGGCAGATCCCTTACACATGCAACTAAGATGAACATGGGAATCTGAAGAGAGACAAGTGGCCCACAGAAGGCAGATCCCTTTCACATCCAACCCATTTCGTCCATATGACTATCTGATTTTATCTTGAAATTCTCTATTGTTCTTATCCCAATATAGCACTAGGTAGCCTATTTCACATATCTACGACTGTGTTACGAAAGGCAGAACCCTTACACAGCCAATCTCTCTCTCTCTCTCTCTCTTTTATTTGCACACTGGTGCAAATGAGGCAGACCCCTTACACATGCTACTAAGATGAAAATGGAAGTCTGCAGAGAGTCGATTAGCCCACACACGGCAGATCCCTTTCACACCCAATCCATCTCGTCCTATCAAATTTGATGTTGAAGCTCTATTGTTATTGATCCCATTATAGCACTCGGTAGCCAACTCCACATATCTACAACTCTATTACCAAGTGAATAGAGGCAGATCCCTTACATAGCCAATCTCTTTCTCTCTCGCTCTTGTTTGTTTGCACACCGGTACACATGAGGCAGATCCCTTAAACATGCAACCAAGATGAAAATAGGAGTCTGCAGAGAGCCAAGTGGCCCACATAAGGCAGATCCCTTTCACACTCAATCCATCTCAAACGTTACCTGTTATTTACACTACTTACTATACAACCATGTTATCATATACTTGCAACCAACACACAATTGTAAGAAATAGGAACATAAGAAAATGGGAGTCTGTAGAGAGCCAATTGGACCACACAAGACAGATCCTTTTCACACCCAACCCATCTCATAAAACTCTCTCTCATATATCTCTGTCTTCCTTACATTTATGACATCCTAGTCTCTCTTTCTCTCTCTCACAAATGAGAACATAAGAAAACCGGAATCTGCAGAGCCGATTGGCCCACACATGTCAGATCCCTTTCACACCCAACCCATCCCGCACTCTCTCTCTCTCTCTCTCATATTTATTGCTATCTTCCTTATGTTTACGACATCCTATTCTCTCTCGCCATACTCTCTCTCCCTCACAAATGAAAACATACAAAAATAAGAAAACGGGAGTCTGCAGAGAGCCGATTGACCTACACATGGCAGATCCCTTTCACACCTAACCCATCTCGTTCTATCTAATTTCAAGTTGAAACTCTATTGTTCTTGATCCCATTATAGCACTCGGTAGCCTATTCCACATATCTACAACTCTGTTACTAAATGAATAGAGGCAAATCCCTTATACAGCCAATCTCTCCCTCTTGTTTGTTTGCACAGTCTGTTCCTTCTGTAGTTTCTCCATGCCCGATAAGTTAAATGATCTATTGATATCTGTGACACAGCTTTTGTATCCAACACAATACCCTGCTTGCAAAACCACTCGAACTCCAGGCAACGTTGCTTGCAACTTTAATTATTATTATTATTATTATTATTATTAAGGGTTCGAGCCCTAGTGGGGAACCCCTATTGTAATCATTTTATCTATCTATCTATTGATGGACGCCTTACTCCCCTTACGAGGGTGGCTATACACAGAATGCCCCCAAGGGGACCTATTCCCTGTGAGAGGGACAACCCGAGCCAGTTTAGTGAAGGACTTACAGGATTGACTACTCAATTTAGGATTCGTCCGACTCCAAGGCCCTCTGTGTATCTTGTTAGCATTATTTTTCTACAGTGGTGTTCGGCTTATCCATCCACTAACCTGCCTTACCCTTAGGTAAGCAGTACGGATTTGTATCAGGTTTACTACCCTAGAGAGGTTGCCAACCAAGGCTGACGAGTCCCATCCGCTCGGATTTGTTTAAGGTTGTCTCCCCTAGATGAGTTGCCGACCAAGGCTAACGAGTCCCATCCACCCGAATAATCATTAAATCTTCTTATTCTTCCAGATTATTTTTCCACGCCGGTCTTTACGCAATAACTCCGGAACTGCTTTTCGGATCAAGACCAAACTTTCACACATGGTGCGTTTTTGTATTGGTCAACTTTTGATATGCCAAACATCCAAAATGGCGACCAAACAGGTCCATGGCAGCCGTTTTCACGAAACATTTTTAAAACTTATATACCATCTCTCCCACTCAAAGAATATGATTGGGCTTTGGTATATGGACTCCACTACTAATGCTCCGCAAATGTTATGGAAAAGGTTTTGCTTTGCACGTGGGTTCTTTACGGCAATCTTGAAAAAAACTCGAAATACACTTAAAAATCCATATCTTGAAAACTACGCCGATGATCAAAGCCATGTTTGCGTAGTTGGGCGAGGCTCGCAATTCCGAACGTTTTGGTACCAACAGAAGAAAAATTGGTGGAATAGTTTGGCCGCAGCATTGAAAACTGTCTATTCTTAAATTACTTTAATACCGTACTTGGTACCCACACAACGTTTTCAGTCTTCAGTCTAGGCTTCCCCGCATCCCCTAGTTTTGCTTAATAATATTCCGATTCATCATTCAGATCCATACATTGTTTTTAAATTTAACTCTCTCAAAATAGTTCCCTACGAATTCCACCAATTATTATCCAACCTACCTATACATACCTATCCTACCAAATAATAATGATAATTTAAATTTACTTTTGGTGAATAGCAGAGTATTGGCTAAGGTTTTTAACAATTCCTTACTTTGCCAAATGCCTACTTTAATAACAATGATCTGGACCTTCAAAGTTTTGACAATTGCCTGTGTGACTCGTATTTTAACCCGCCTCCCTCAACCCTAAGTCAAGTGTTACCACAAAATACCGCTAGATCCGTTCTCAAAAGTTGCTAGCATGTTACCTACATAGTCAAAAAATGCTAGGATAATGCCACAATCTCTAAAGAGTTTTGGTTTGTTTGTTTTGCAAGTTTTACAATTTAATGACTCTAGCATGTCTTAAATTTTTCAATTATCCCTAGTAAATGTCTAGATATACAAAAATGGCTGCTTGATTGAAGAAAATACCTCTAGATCTAGCGGTAATGTAGCGTTAAAACTGGCAACACTGCCAGCATTACAGCTGAGAGAGAGAGAGAGAGAGTTTTACTTCAATAATAATACGAAATACCTAATACAGAGCTGCATTTTCCAACACCCCACTGATAATCTATATTATCTATATATCTTGTGGCAGAAATTACAAAATATTATCTGTGATATCCTAGGATACTTGCATTCCTCCAGTACTATACATTAGGTTCCAGGCAGCGAAGTGAGAGACATTTCGCTTCGCTCCACCTTTTCTCAGTCGTCACTATGGAGTTGCCATTTGTCAAATTATCTATGTTTTATATTTGTTCATGTGTACAGTACCTATAAATGCACCTATTGTGTACGTTGTGGTGACTAAGTTGAAAGGGAGTTTTAACTGTTCAGGTAATAATGTGTTACTGTTAGTGGGAGAATGAACAGGAGAAAATAATAATTAACAAACTGAAATTGTCTTGTGTTGTGGAGAAATATCTGGTGAAGAAACAAAAGGTGTATGTTGCCTTTATGGACTTGGAGAAGGCCTATGACAGAGTGGATAGAGAAGGTTTGTGGAAAGTACTTAGAATATACGGAGTAGATGGCAAGTTGCTGAAAGCAGTGAAGAGCATGTATGAGGGTGCAAAGGTGGCAGTACGTGTGGAGAGTAAGCAGAGCGAGTTATTTGACCTGAATGTTGGTTTGAAACAGGGGTGTGTGATATCCCCGTGGTTGTTTACTGTATATATGGATGGAGTCATGAAAGAAATACTATCAAGAGCAGTGGATGTTGGTGTATCGCTGAAAAGGGAGGGAATTGTGTGGAAGCTACCTATACTGCTGTTTGCGGATGATACAGTTCTGAGGAGTGATAATGAATGGGAGTTGCAGGGTCTGGTAAATGAGTTTGGAACAGTGTGCGAAAAACGGAATTTGAAGGTAAATGCAGGGAAGAGCAAGGTGTCTTCGAAAGGGGTGAAGTCACAGAATGTGAGGTGAAGCTGAACGGTCAGGCTATGGAGATCGTCAACTCTTTCAAGTATCTGGGCAGTGTGTTGAGTAAAGATGGTACTATGGATGAAGAAGTGCGGGAGAGGGAACAACAGGGGAAGAGGGTTGTAGGAATGCTGAAAGCAGTAACAAGAAATAGGGTGGTCAGTATGGAAGCGAAGAAGTCCTTGCATGACAGTGTGGTAATCCCGACACTGACTTACGGAAGCGAAGCATGGACGTTGGTTGAGAGACTCAGACCAAGAGTGAGAGCAGTGGAAATGAATTACTTAAGAAGTGCGTTCGAAGTTACATGGAGGGATAGACAGACTAATGAGGAAGTAAGAAGGAGGTGTGGTGTGGAGGTAGATGTGCTGGAAAGTGTGAAAAGGAACAAATTGAGATGGTTCGGCCATATGGAACGTATGGAAAGTGAGAGAATGACTAAGAGGGTGTACGAGAGCGAGGTGGAGGGACGGAGAGGGAGAGGTAGACCGAAAGAGAGGTGGAAGGATGGAGTGAGGAAGTATATGAACGAAGGCGGTGCTGGTTGGGGGGAGGGGCGTCGACTGACTGGGGACAGAGGTGCATGGGGGCGGTTCGTTCGTGGCCACCCCTTCGGGGATCACGGCGTCGGGCAATAGATAGATAGATAGAAATTGTCTTACGAGCTATAGTCCAGCCAATCTTAACTGGCAGTTTTACCCGCGGTAAATTCCTTTACACTTAATACAGAAAATAATATATTTTCGTTGTTAGGAATTATACATGTAGCAACAATGTAAAGGAATTGACCGCGGGTAAAACTGCCAGTTAAGATTGGCTGGACTATAGTGGCAGTGGAGCCTGCGAGGGCCAGCCGCCAGTCCCTTAACCCTGGCTAACATGGCGTAATTATCTCGTACATTTCATCATCCTATGATGTAGTAAACAGCTCGCATACCAAAATAGTGCAACATTAACATTATTATACGACACTTCACAATACAACACTTCAAAAGACACCAAAATATGGCTACATTTTACTCGATTCTCTTAACTCTGTTTTGTCTAATGATTAACTTGCCCTCCCTACGTTCCCCTCCCTTCCTTCTACCATCCCAATCTCCCTGCCCCTCCCCTTTCTCCCCCTCTCTCTCTCTCTCTCGCTCTCTCTTTCCCCTCCAACCCTCTCCCCTCGCCCCCCATCCATATCCACACCTTTCCCTCCCTCCTCCCCCATAGTACCCTTCCCCCGCACTCCCACTGTCCAGGTAAACATTCAGGTGGCCACTGAAAGGTCACCCCATCAACCCCAGACCAATGAACCAGGCCAACAGAGCCAGGTGCTCAGAGCCCAAGGCAATTCTGCCACCCCGATACCTTCCCCTCGTCACAAACTCAGGTCAAATTCGTAAAAAAACTTATAAGCTCCAGTGACTAGTGGAGTCCCTCAGGGTTCAGTGTTGGGACCGATTTTGTTCATAATATACATCAATGACATTGACAATGGTATCAATAATATAATTTCTAAATTCCCGGATGACACCAATATAGCAAATGCAATAATTTCGGAAAGCGATAGAATCAGTCTTCAAACAGATTTAAATACTATCACAGAATGGTCGGAGAATTGGCAAATGCCCTTTAATGTAAACAAATGCCAGATATTGCAAATAGGCTCCAAAAACAATAAATATGAATATTACATGAACGGGGAGAAACTTAATAGCGTAACACAGGTAAAAGACCTAGGAGTGCTTATTATATGAAAACCTAAAATCTTCAAACCAAATCTTCATTATCACAGCAGACAGTTATGTCATTATATAAAAGTATAGTGAGACCGCATCTAGAATACGCTGTGCAGTTCTGGTCTCCCAACCTCATAAAGGACATTGTAAAGCTGGAATCTGTGCAGCGAAGAGCAACTAAAGTGACCCCTTCTCTAAGAAATAAACCATATAATGAGAGATTAAGATAACTCGATCTAGTTTCACTTAAGAAAAGGAGGATAAAAGGACAACTGATAGAGTATTTTAAGATTTTAAAAGGATGCAGTAACATTAACCCTGATAAACTATTTAAGATAGCCAAAGAGAGTTCTACAAGAGGAAACAAGTTATAATTAATAGGTAAGAAGGCAAACCTGGATAAAAAAAAAAAAATCTTCACTCACAGTAGTTGTTGTTGTTGTTGTTGTTGTTCCCCAAGCTGCCTGGCCGAACAGCCCCAAGGCCCCGGGCAATTCCAAGGCCATAACCGAGCGCCCCCACTGAACCCTCCCTGCCGACCACAATAAAGCCTGGGTGACCGAAGCCACTCCATGGCGGGGAGCTGAGGAGGGTGCGGAAACGCCCGGGAAACCAAAGCCCCACCCAGGGCCCTGTGCCCCTCAGCAATTATGAAGAGAAAGTTGAGGGGCAAGGGGAAAATGTGACGCTTTGGCTTCCAATCTTGGTAGATTGGGAGATCAATCCACGGAAGAGACGGAATCCACTTGAGATCTAGAAAATATATAAGTTAAAGGAACAGTCAGAGTAAGCTATGGGTATGGCAGAGATCGCTCAGCTCTCACTCTGATAGACCAGCCCATCACCACATGACTAGAACCCTATCCTCTCAGCATCAGCTAGGAATGGCCCTAGAAAGCCACCTTTGGCGGGGGGATAGCTCCCCTATTTCAACCCCTTTCGGGGTTGGGCACCCGCCATCACTCACAGTAGTGAGTGGAATAAGCTACCAAATAAAGTAATAGATAGTATCTCAATAGATGCTTTTAAAAGAAATCTAGACTCATAACACAGAGAAAATTTAGGGATGGAGTAGGCAATAACCAATGATAGAACGATGTGGTATAGGTAGCGCCAACGAACTTGACAATAATCTTGACCCCTTAACCTCTCATAACTCAAAAGGGCCTAGAGCAAACTGGCTGTAAATATCCAAAACCTATTTCTTGCTGGGCTCTTCCCTAATGATAGAAATGTCAGGTCGATTGCTTTAATTGATTTTGAGTTATGAGAAGTTAAGGGTCAAGAAACTTGTCAAGTTCGATGGTGCTACCTACAGTATAGTAACGAAAACTGCTTCCAGTTGAAGAGAGCTATTTGAGAAAATAAAACCAAAAATTATATATATATATAATTATATACTGTATATATAATATATATATATATATATATATATATATATATATATATATATATATATATATTATATATGTATATGTGTGTATGTATGTGTACTGTATATGTATGTATATACTGTACGTCTGTACAGTATGTGTACGTATATATTACTATACAGGTGAAGGATTGCATGCAATTTCCTTTCCATTATTAACTTTCTATAACTTCCTTCAGGCGGTTTCCAAGATCTGCAAGGTTATTCACTTCCAACTGTCTTCATGTACGGTAATTGCCGGAGGACACAGAGGGTGGGAAGAGAGCCTTCTTCTTTGCAATCCTTTCCTTCCACTGTGCCTTATTTTCGGGTTAGCTATCTCTACTAGAATTAAGTCCTGACCACCTCGCTGGGATAGTAAAGTCTGTGTGGTCAGTGTATCTATGTAAATATATGTAAACTATATCTCTTATCTTGAAGCTTTCTATTGTTATTGATCCCAGTATAACACTCGGTAGCCTATTTCACATATCTACAACTCTGTTACGAGAGGCAGATCCCATATACAGCTAATCTCTCTCTCTCTCTCATTTGCACACCGGTATACAAATGAGGCAGATCCCTTACGCATACAACCAAGATGAAAATGGGAGCCTACAGAGAGCCAGTGGGCCACACAAGTCAGATCCCTTTCACACCCAACCCATCTCATACACATGTTACTTACACCACTTACTGTACACCATTGTTATCATATACCTGCAACCAAGATATCATTGTAATAAATAGGAACGTAAGAAAATGGGAGTCAGCAGAGAGCCAATTGGCCCATACAAAACAGATCCCTTTCACACCCAACCCATCTTATAAACTCTTCCTCTCTCTCTCTCTCTCTCTCTCTCTCTCTCTCTCTCTCTCTCTTTAGCTCTTTCTCTCTCTCACACACAAATGAGAACATAAGTAAACGGGAGTCTGCAGAGAGTCGATTGGCCCATACACGGCTGATCCCTTTCACACCCAACCAATCTCGTCCTATCATATTTAATGTTGAAGCTCTATTGTTATTCATCCCACTATAGCACTCGGTAGCCTATTCCACATATCTACAACTATTACCAAATTAATAGAGGCAGATCCCTTACACAGCCAGTCTCTTTCTCGCTCTTGTTTGTTTGCATACCTGTACACATTAGGCAAATCCCTTACACATGCAACCAAAATGAAAATGGGAGTCAGGAGAGCCAAGTGGCCTACACAAGGCAGATCCCTTTCACACCTAACTCATCTCATAAGCTTTATATGTTACATACACTACTTACTATACACCAATGTTATCATATACCTGCAACCAAGATATAGTTGTAAAAAATAGGAACATAAGAAAATGGAAGTCAGCAGAGAGCCAATTGGCCCACACAAGACACTCGGTAGCCTATTCCACATATCCACAACTCTGTTACCAAACACATAGAGGCAAATCCCTTGCACAACCAATCACTGTCTTTTGCTCTTGTTGGTTTGCACCCCTGTACAAATTAGGCAGCTCTCTCTCTCTCTCTCATTTATCGCTGTCTTCCTTACGATTACAACACCCTAGTCTCTCTCTCCATGCTCTCTCTCTCTCTCTCACAAATGATAACATAGGAAAACGGGGGCTTGCAGAGAGCCGATTAGCCCACACACGGAGAATACCTTTCACACCCAACCCATCCCGGACTCTCTCTCTCTCTCTCTCTCATTTATCGCTGTCTTCCTTACGTTTACAACATTCTATTCTATCTTGCCATGCTTCTCTTTCTCCCTCTCTCTCTCTAACAAATGAGAACATAAGAAAAATAAAGGAACGGGAGCCTGCAGAGAGCCGATTGGCCCAAACACGGCAAATCCCTTTCACACACAACCCATCTCGTCCTATCTAATTTTATGTTGCAACCCTATTGTTCTTGATCCCACTATAGCACTCGGTAGCCTATTCCACATATCTATAACTCTGTTACTCAACAAATAGAGGCAGATCCCTAGCACAGCCAGTCTCTCCCTCTCTCCATGTTTGCTCCTGTCGATCCACAAGTCTGCCGACTCTGCCAGCAATGAGAGGATTTGACAGCAAAATTGGATGAAGCCCACAACAAGATCAACGCCCTCACCAGGAAGCTGGAATCACTCCAAGAGTTTGTAACACTCAATGTTGGAGTATCACTAACTCCAATTGTTTCAACTCCAGCATCCACCACCGCCCCAACGTCCTCTGCCAACAATCCAACACCTGCAGTAGACACTGCAGCAGATGCTTCTGACGAACCTGAGCCGACATCAAACCAGGACAGCCGCCCTGTTCACCTTAGTCTTTCCCCCACTCCTCGTGCAAGAAGCCTGCTAGCACGAACAGTACCAACCCCTCGCCCCCGTTCTAACCACTCCTCTCCCCGACCTGTACGTAGAGTCCCGCCACCACAGGTTTCCGGATTTACACCAGTGAGGAACGGTGCACGGCCAACGCAGAAAAGGTCTCATCTACCAGTCACAATGTCAAACAGATTTGAGATATTGGTAGAGATGGAAGACGAACCAGAGGAGACCAGGCTCGTTGGGGATTCCATCCTACGAGGACAGGTCGAAGAGTTCTGCGACAGAGTCCCAAATCAACGAAAAAGATTTTGCATCCCAGGAGCTGGACTGGACGACATTGTGGAAGCCTTCGAAGATACCACAAAGGATGCAAATGAAAATACCCTTTTTGTCATCCATGCTGGTTCAAATGACGTCATGCGCACCAGATCCGAAGAGTTAATGGAGAAATATCGCAAGATGATCCAGCACTACAAAAACAAGTCAAGGAATATCATCATCTCAGGCATTCTCCCCAAGATCGACGCACCTGACAAATTCTACGACAAGGCCTTCAGCACAAATAGCCGACTAAAATATTTTGTGTCTGAGGGAAGAAGTTGAATTCACCAACCTCTGGGACAACTTCTACAACCAGCCTACTCTGTTACGCAAGGATGGCACTCATCTAAACCCTGTGGGTTCAGCACGCCTGGGTCGTCTCCTACACGAAGCAGTCTGCAGCCATGGATCAAAAAACGCCATCCGAGAAGAAGCAGCAGTGACATAAATCATCCAACGCCAAGAAAAAAACAGAGGCAACCGAGGACCACCAGCGATAAGGACCGAAGACAGCGAGGACCGAGGACAGCCATGATCATAAATGTAGATCCGACTAGAACCAAAAATATTATTAACACCTTAAGAGCGGCCTATGCGGTTTATTTATGTGTACCGCCCAGCGGGGTGTTTTTAGCCAAAATAGGGCTGTTTACGTGATCATTTTCATGCCTAAATAAGACCCAGAACGTAAAACAAGTATCTATCCCTGAAAGGGCATAAACAGAGCTTTCGAATGACACCATAACGATCCTTGTATGATGGATAGTTTTCTTGCAATAACCGTGCAACGCGAGTGCAAAAAGCAGGTAATTCGGTACTTTCGGTACATAATTGAGTATGTAGCGAGTGAGAGAGGGAGGAGGGAGCTGAGATTTGTGTCAGTAGGTTCGCCGCGGTGGTCTGGAGCAGTCATACGCTCGCTAGTCTCCTGCCACCACTTGTCTCTCTCTCTCAGCCACATTACGTGCTGAAATTGCCACTCGACCTATGTCGAGCGCCGCCACATAGTCCAGCTTTATTTAACTCGACTTAAGTGGTGAGCCGCTTTTTAAGGGTTAAAGAGCGTTCCGTGAGTTCTAAAACAACAAATTTAAAGGTTTTCTATGCAAACGCTCGTAGCATACGCAATAAATTTTCAGATTTAGAGGAGCTAGTGTTTACAGAAAATTATGATGTGATTGGCATAACAGAATCTTGGCTCAATACAGAAGATAGAGGCTTTTTAGCAGAGTATTCACTTCCCGGTTATGTAATGTTTGAGAAAAGCCAAATAAATCGAAATGGAGGTGGCGTTTTACTTTATATCAAAGAAAGTCTTAACCCTACCCTCTTGTCAAAACCTCAAATTGTGAACGTCGACGCATCTATTGTGCTAATTAAGAATAATAAAGGTACAAAAATAATACTTGCATTAATATACAGACCTCCAGCTCAATCAGTGCAAACTGACCGAGAAATTTACGAACAAATTGCAGATGTAAGTAACTCACAAGATACCGTAATTTTTGGCGACTTTAATTTACCTGTGACCAAGTGGGGCAATACTCTTACTTCAAACTCCGGACATGACTTGTATACGAACTTGCAAGAGAGTTCGCTTTATCAATTTGTTCGAACGCCAACCCGTGGTAATAACGTTCTTGACATTGTACTTGCAACAAAAGAAGAATTAATAGAGAATTTGAATGTTGGTGATGAATTCAGTAACAGCGACCATCGTACGATTACTTTCACTTTAAAGTTTACTAGTAACGAACCAAATAGTAGCATCGAAAAAGTCCCTAATTTCAAGAAAGCAAACTTCCATAAACTTAGAGCTATGTTTAAAGAAACTGACTGGAGCTTTTTAATTCACAATAACGACATAAATACATCTTGGAAGTTATTCGAAGCCACTTACCTAAAAGCAGTGCATGACTGCATACCATCGAAAATACGGCGTCCAGGCCATAATAATAAGCCCAAATGGTGGAATAAAGATATTTCAAACTGCCTGCTTGCTAAAAAATTTGCTAATGATAGATTAAAATCCTCACAAAATGACGAAGAACGGGTGAAATTTGTAGAGCTACGACGCAAAGCCAAAAACTTAATTAAGCAAAGTAAAAAGACCTTAGAGTTACATATTGCGAATCAAAGTAAAACAAACCCGAAAGAATTCTATAGTTATATCAGAAAGAAAAAAGTAGTTACTTCAACTGTTGGACCGTTAGTCGATGAAAATGGAGAATACACCAAAGACGAAGGACAAATGAGTAATGCCCTCAATACCTTCTTTGCATCAGTTTTTACAACAGAAGACCTCAGTGATATCCCTACACCATCGCCGATTCAGATTGATAATTCAGATGTTCTAAGCAATATCACCGTTACAGAGAGAGAAGTATTGAATTGTTTAGATAAACTCAAGGTAAATAAAACGCCTGGACCTGATACAATCTCGCCTAGAATTCTAAAGGAAGCTAAGGATGAGCTCTCCAAACCACTAACATTACTATTCAATAAATCCTTGCAGTCTGGAACTATGCCCGATCAGTGGAAGCTAGCCAACGTAACACCGATATTCAAAAAAGGCAGCAAATCCCTACCCAGTAACTATCGTCCAATTAGCTTAACCTCAGTTGTAAGTAAAATGCTAGAAACGGTCATACGAGACAGACTCGTAAATCACTTAGAGGAAAATAACATACTTAAAGATACTCAACACAGCTTTCGTAAAAAAAGTTCCTGTTTAACTAACCTCTTAGACTTCTTCCACGATATCCTCAACCTCTACGATGAGAGTAAAGCTGTAGATATTATATACCTTGATTTTCAAAAGGCCTTTGACAAAGTTCCCCACAAACGTTTACTGCTAAAACTAAAAGCGCATGGAATACAAGACGGTGTGTTGAAATGGATAGAAAATTGGCTCAGCGACAGAAAGCAAAGAGTAGTCATAAACGGTAAGGCATCTAAATGGACCAATGTAAGTAGCGGGGTACCCCAGGGATCGGTACTAGGACCAATTCTCTTTCTAATTTACATCAACGACATAGATGAGGGTCTCACCTGTACAATCTCAAAATTTGCTGACGATACAAAAATTGCAAATAGCGTACTCTCAAAAGAACAAGTTGACGATATGCAACACAATCTAGATAAATTGTCATGTTGGGCCCAAATTTGGCAAATGAGTTTCAATGCGGATAAATGTAAAGTACTACATATCGGATACCTAAATGAGAAAGCAAACTATTCGATGAATGGCACTCAGCTTAAGAATGTAAACAGAGAAACCGATCTGGGAGTAACAATATCGAGTAACCTAAAACCGAGTCAACAATGTTCAGAAGTTGTTAAGAAGGCAAACAAAATAATTGGCTTTATAGGCAGGTCCTTTGAGCATAAATCCAAAGAAGTTATCCTAACCCTTTACAATTCCTTAGTCCGCCCTCTTCTGGAATACTGCGTTCAATCCTGGTGCCCTTATTACCAAAAAGATATAAACAAGCTAGAACGAGTTCAACGTAGAGTTACCAAAATGATACCTAGCCTAAAGAACAAACCATACGAAGAGCGTCTTAGAGAATTAAATCTATTTCCTTTAACCCAGCGCAGATTAAGAGGTGACTTAATTCAAGTGTTCAAAATCATCAAAGGCATCGACAATATGAACTGTAGTAAGTACTTCACTATCGACCAATCTAATTACACGCGGGGAAACGGTTGCAAAATTATTGGTAAATCTTTTAACTCACACGAATCTAAGAATTTCTTCTTCAATCGAGTTGTCAACTTGTGGAATGGGCTTCCCCGAAACATTATAGACTGCATCACCGTTGATTAATTTAAACTCCGCCTAAACAAATATCTCGCATCAAACCCGCGACTGACTGCGTTTGTAAATTAATAACTTTATTTTATCCCCCCCCTCAGTTACTAACCCATCTGTCCCCTACTAACTTCCTAATCCTGCCACGGACATTAGTTCCAGGGCAGTAATTCCCTTTCCAATGTTCCCTTACCCACTCTAAACCACTGTTTGGACACTTGATCCTCAGTGTTTTGGAGGACAAGCAACCTAGAAGAGTCACTAGATCTGTTGTTGCTTGATTTCCTTTGTACTCCTTTGTACTCCTTTGTACTCTCACTCTTGTTTGTTTGCACACCGGTACAAATGGGGCAAATCCCTTACACATGCAATTTGGGAATCTGCAGAAAAACAAGTGGCCCAAAAAAGGCAGATCCTTTTTACACCCAACCCATCTCGTCCATATTTTATCTTGAAGCTCTTTATTGTTCTTGATCCCATTGTTGCACTCGGTAGCCTATTTCACATAGCGTATCTACAACTGTTACGAGAGGCAGATCCCTTACACAGCCAATCTCTCTCTCTGTCTGTATGTCTGTCTGTCTGGAGGCTCTGCGAGATTCCTGAGAATAGACGTGGAGGCTTCAGCCAGGGCCTGCTAGCCCATACAGTCCAGAGGTCTATGGTTACTCTCTCTCTCTCTATTTCTTGCTTGCACACAGGTACAAATGAAGCAGATCCCTTCCACATGCAAGCAATATGAAATGGGAGTCTGCAAGAGACAAGTGGCCCACACAAGGCAGATCCCTTTCATACCAAACCCACCTCATAAACGTTATCTGTTACTTACACTACTTCTATACACCCATGTTATCATATACCTGCAACCAAGATACATTTGTAAGAAATATGAACATAATAAAATGGGGTTTTGCAGAGAACCAACTGGCCCACACAAGACAGATCCCTTTCACACCCAAGCCATCTCATAAACAGTATTTGTTACTTACTCACAATACCATACACCATTGTTTTCATATATACCCACCACCTCATTTAAAAATTTACAGCTATCCATTGATAGCTGAAATCCTTACGGCCTGGAATGATTAATTTTAACTGGTAATTATGTTACGTGGAGTGTAAACTTATCCCAGCATTGTGGGTAATACAGGATCAAAAGAATCATCGATAATTATAGTAGTTGATAAGTGTGTGGAATTCCATCAAACATCCATAGCAGAGTTATGAAGCTTGGGAGGGATATATAGTAGCTAATATGATAAATTCAGATAGTCTGTTGCCATATAATTGGTAGCCGCCCTTCCTAAACTTTATATAATCATATGAATAATTGCTAGAATATAATGAAAAGGACGTCACCGATACTGAATGGCTTTAGTTACTGCGAATGGGAAAGTCATAACACACCCATGAATGAACAGATTTTTCATTCCCTGTTAGATCTTAACTGCCCATTTCTTTAAAACTAGGCTAGCTTAAGGACTATCAAAATGGCCACACTCTTAAAACCTTACACTCCTTAATGGTCACAACCAAAAAGGCCACACTCCTAAATGGCCGCACTCCTTAAAATTCACAAACAAATGGCTACACTCCTTGGTCAGTCTCTTAAAAATCCATGGCCAAATCCAAACCAGCCACACTCTAAAATGACTACACTCCTTAACGGTCACAACCAGAATTGCCACTCTTAAACGGCCATACACCTTATCGGTTACAACCAAAACGGCTGCACTCCTTACTGTCCACACTCTAAAACAGTCACACTCTTTAACAATGATAACCACAGTGGCCACTTTTCTTAATGACCAAAATGGCCACACTCATAAACAGCCACAATTAAAATGGCCATATATTTCATATTCACTCTTAATCGTTAACTTGCTCTAACTATCTACACCTACGCCATAAAATATATACACGAATGTGTCACCTCCATATAATTATACATTATTTACGTTATGTACTTTACTTAAATGAAAGTGATTTTCAATATGTAGTAATGATCAAACTATACTACTTTTCTATATACATGATCATATTTTTGCATCTAGGCCATAATATAGCTATTCCTAGCCCAATAATATATCTACATGAGTGAATCACCTCCATATCAGCTTATTTCTAAGACGTCTCCTGGATAATCAAACAATAGTTACTTTAGGTAAAACGTGCTCAAAACATAATAATAAAGTACAGTACATTGTTGTATTTAGTAATGCTGAAGTAATAACCTAATTATATAAGGACAATGCCACACAGGCTAAAACAAGTCAGAATTATAAAATAATCACAACATTCATGGCCACACTTATACATGGCCACAACCAGAAAACAGCCACACTCATCAACGGCCACAACCAAAAGAGCTACACTCCTAATTGTTCACAGGCAAAATGGCTACAATCTGTTCATTCTGTAGTTTCTCCATGCCCGATAAGATAAATGATCTTTTGATAGATGTGACACAGTTCTTGTATCCAACACAATACCCTGCGTGCAAAACCGCTCGAAGCCCGGACAACATTGCTTGCAAATTTAATTATTTTTATTAAATTATTATTTACACACACACACACACACACACACACACACACATTTGGAGTGACAATGAGAAGACAAGGGATCCTACCAGATGACACTAACCAGACGCTAGATGGATAGATAGATATAATGGTATACAGTACATTTATACATATATACTGTATATAGATAAATAGATATACCGTATATATATATATATATATATATATATATATATATATATATTGTCACAATGACCAGGGTCTTTTAGGAGTAACTAGTGGCATCAAACTTATTAAAGCAGCTGTGCCAAGTCAAGTATTAGAATGACCTGGTATTGTGAGTTTCACTCCGATACCCTTCCAATTACTCATGCCTAGTTTTGCCGTGCCTCTAAGCATTTTTGTCTCAATAAACATTTGGGTAGAATCAGCCAATAGAGTGTTACTAGTTTCGTGTATGAAGTTATGTTTTAACCCTTAATTGGCAGCGCGCAACTTATGTTGTGTGAAATAAATTTGGATTAAGTGGTGGTTCACAACTTATGTCGTGCGCCATTTTCAGCACGTAATGTTGCTGAGAGAGAGAGCTGAGCGGTGTGAGGAGCCTAGCAACCCTATGACCGCTCACGACCACTGCGGTGGACCAACTGAGGTGCCTCCCACCCTTTCCTCCCCTCTCTCACTCGCTACACAGGGAATTATGTAGGGAAATTACCTAATTACAGGGTTTTTGCACTCGTGTTGCACGATCGTTGCAAGAGAACCAGCGGTCGTACAAGGATGGTTCGGGCGTCATTGGAAAGCTCTGTTTACGCTCTTTCAGGGATAGATACTTGTTTTACGCTCTGGGTCTTCTTTAGGCATGACAATGATCACATAAACAACCCTATTTAGGGTAAAAACACCCCGCTGGGCGCTACGGTCCGTTAGACCGCCTAGCCCGCTAATAAGGTGTTAAGGGCAATGCTGTAATTTTGATGCTAGGCGTGGTAAGGTAGGAAGTGGAGGGGGGCGAGGTTTCTCCCGTCTCGGGGAGGGAGGGAGGGGGCGGCCAGCTTGCCTGCCCCATCAGTTTCATTTAATTATGTGACCATTTCAAGTTTAGTTGTGTTGAAATATCAAGATGTACTTTATTTTATCTGCCACACTGTTTTAGTTAATTTGTTAACACAGGAATACTTTAGTATAAGTTATTCTTGTGAAGTTTCTTAGTGTTATCATATCGTGTGGTGATATATTGCAACTCTCTTAGTTGGAGCCTGGCTCCCGCCAGCCATGCCAGGGCGGCAGGGCCAGGCTTCGCCATTCTCTCGTGGGCGGTCAGACAGTATAGGTGGTGGTAGCCCTCTCTAGTGGTACACCAGTCTGCCCCTGTTTATTTTTTCCTTGCTTGCATAATTGAATTGAATTGAATTGATTTATTTTTATTTTGCCAATCAAACATACAATATATGTTAATTTTACAATAAAATAATATCATGGGTGCGCCTTTTGAGAACAATCTCTCTTAAAGGCACCTTGAATACAACTCGATGGTTATTTTACATACAGTAAGATTTTTAAAACATGTCATATTATATAATTATATCTAATGAGGCACAGCCTCAGCCCCGCAGCCACAGCAAGAAGGGATTCGGAACAGTGGCCAGGTATAATTACCTAGCCACCACCCCGAACCACCCCCCACCCAGACCGCCATGGGTAGAGCAGACCCCAGCCTTATATACAGTACGGTACCTACATATTGATCAACACCAGAACAGTATCTTAATTTGTTTCCGATATAAAGGTGATTGTAATTTAGGGTTGTGCCAGTTTTATTGTCAAATGTTAAGTAAGATTAATATTTAGACATTAGTGAAGATCTGAGTGATATTTTGAAACTAGGCAGAGTGGGTTTATTTTGTAAGTCAGGAGACAACTGATTCCAAACTTTCGCACCATGGTATTTTATTGATGTCTGGGATTGTCTAGAGGTCATTAGGGGAATATTTAAAGAATTGATGTTTCTTAATGCATACCTTTCATTTTCACTATGTCTAAATAATTCCACATTGTTATGGCCGTTTAATGCTTTGTATACAAAGATAGCACTGCAAAATATGTTAATATTTTCAAATTTTAAGAGATTAAGTTGTCGAAATAGTTCATTGGTGTGAGCATATTTGGATCTAAATGTAATTGTTCGTAAAACTTTTCTTTGTGCAACTTCAACAGGTTGTAATTTACTTTTACCCGTCGCTCCCCATACTGTATGACAGTATAAGAGAAATGGATAAATTACTGAATAATATAACAGTTTTAGGGCATTTAAGTCGAGACATTGGCGTGTTAAGTACAGTATACCACATTGTTTATTTAGTTTATATGTTACGTCCTTTACGTGTAAGTTCCAAGACAGTTTTCTGTGCACCGTTATCCCCAGAAACTTAACGCTCTCCACTTCTCTCACTGATTGATTACCAAATTTAATTGGTTGCATATCATTTGGAACGTTTTTGTTTCTGTGAAAGAATATAAAGTTAATTTTATTAACATTTAGTGTAAGTTTATTGGTAGTTATCCAATTATGTACATTCTTAAGTTCATTGTTTATAGAAACAATAAGAGAGCGCAAGTCCCGGTGACTGGCGTACAGAGTACTGTCATCAGCAAACAATATATATTTAAATAACATACTTGAGTTTACAATATCATTAATAAATAAAATGAACAACAATGACCCAGTATAGAACCTTGTGGTACTCCGTAGGATATTATTTGCATATTTGATGAACTGTCCTTATATTGTACATACTGTTTTCGATTAGTTAGATAAGAGTGAAACCATTTGTTAATGGTACCTCTAATGCCATAATGTTCGAGTTTCTTTAGGAGGATTTGATGGTCAACAGTATCGAATGCTTTGGATAGATCTAAAAATATACGTAAAAATAATAGTAATGTAACGTAATTAACAGAGAATCCTAGACATCTAGTTCTCCCTTTTTTATTATTCCTTTCCTCTGATCAGCATTTTACTATCTTTCCATTTTCATTATAGATTCTGAACCTTCGGTGGCTACTTCGGAATTCGTGATAGGGACGAGCTGGGAGGTTTGCCGGGGTCCTTACTAATAAGCACTGTTAATCCCATAGACAGTCCACACACACACACAACCATAACCCCTACATACTTTTCCCAGTGTTCGTGCTTAGGACCCGGTAAGAGCCTTGACGGTTCTGCCCCAGCTCTTGTTTGATCCCTATCTTGGGTTTCGAACTGAGGCAACGGAGTGTTTAATATTAATAAGGAATCCAGCTTAAGTCTGGACCCCCCCCCTCCCATAGTTAAGTGAGTGTGGGAGGTGGACTCTTAAGAGTTCATAGTTTCGGGCGGTTACTCACTGGGGAGGCCCAGGTTGAACCAGGATATATTGGTGTGATATTAGAGGTTGTCAGGGCAACTTGCTTCCACTAATATCACCCCGAGGTTAGTAGTCATATTAGGACACTGCCTTGTATTGTTAGTTCATTATATGTATGCAATATTATTATGTGCAACTCTCTTGGGTTGAGAGTGGATTACCGTTGGCTGGTTTGCGCACGGTTTAGTACTGTCGAGGGCGCGCATAGCCTGTTATGCTCGAAGTACACCTGCACTCCTTTGTTCGGTGATGTCTGCTGGTAGCCAATATGTAATCAACTGTTCTGATTATCCAACCCAGCATTGCTAATCCCGGTGTTGGTTTCGAGTTCTCGTAGCTAGTGAGTTACATGATTATTTCTTTTCTACTTATTATTCAGAGTAGGAGCAGGGCAGTGTGCACCTTAAGCCCTGAGAAGAGCCTAGAAGCATTCATAAAGCGCTTACCTGTTGCGTCGTGGTGATGTTTGTCAGAGAGACAAGGTGCATTGGCATTAGGCATTATTTTCGTATACCGTCTCTAAACAACTGAGGTCCAGATTCGTAACAGTAGCGACCTTGCCTAGGATAATCAGAATAGCACCAGCAGTATTAATAGGATTAATTTTGATCAGAGGATTTTTTTTTAGAATAGGTGTCTAGCATTTATATTTTACTATGTCTGAACAACAAGCAAGAGAGGAGGGGGAGTGTGTCGTGCTGTTGCATATTACCAGTGAGGAGGATGCGAAAATGTTCCTTCGGAGTTCTCCAGAATGGGCACAGATGCAGTTGAGAAGTGTGGAGGAATGGAGGTTGATTGCATCAGTGTTGGGAGTAGAGTGGTCTTTTCTTACCACGAAGGAAGCATGTCAGCAGTATATATATATATATATATTTTTTTTTTCTATGTGATTGAGGGAGGCAAAAGGCATAACTGCCTATAGCGAGTGCCTCCCCCATAGTTGAAAGAGTGACAGGGCCAAAATCAAGGGACGTTCGAGCCAAAATGCCTGGACACACGGAGTTTGAAGCAATTTAAGTCATAGGAAGAGGGAAAGACTGATTCTGGGAGAGAGTTCCAGAGCTCAGCTGTTGAGTAGAAGAAAGTTTGAGAGAAACGTTTCACTCTTGGGTTGGAGAGTTGCACAGAGTAGGGGTGGGATTAAGTTGCAAGACGGGTACCACGTGCCCTACGTAAAGGAGGTGGTATGCACTGGGATAGCTCTGAGGAACACTGATTATTATAGTAGTGATAGAATAGCGAGAGAGATGCAACATTGCGGCGGAGAGAGAGAGATTGCAGAGAGTTGGTGAGTGGACGGGAGTTAATGATACGAAGGCCTTCCTTTCAACTTTGTCTAGGAGAGCGGTGTGAGAGGAACCTCCCCACACATGTGAACAATACTCAATACAAGGGCGCACTATGCCCCTGTACAGAGCAAGAAGCTGTGCAGGGGAAAAGAACCCCCTAAGGCGGTTGAGCACACCCAGCTTCTGGGAGGCTGCCTTAGCAAGACTGGTAATATGGTCCTTCCAAATGAGAGCAGAAGAAAAAAGAGACACCAAGAATATTGAGAGAAGATGAAAGGTTGATTTTTGTATTGTTGAAGAATAAGGGATAGTCCGCTGGGAGATCCTGACGGGTAGATAGATGGAGAAATTGGGTTTTGGAAGCATTAAAGTTAACAAGGTTTTCTCTGCCCCAATTGGAAATAGTATTTAGATCAGATTTTAAGAGTTCTATGGCTTCATTACGTTTGTCGTTGAGGGATTGCTGGCTGGGGCGTTCTGAAAAACTAATGGAGTAGTGTAAGGTTGAGTCGTCTGCGTATGAATGGATGGGAATTAAGGTACAGTTAAAAAGATAATTTATAAAAATTAGAAAGAGAATAGGAGATAGGACAGAGCCCTGAGGAACACCGGAGTTTATAGGGTGAGGAAGTGAACAATGGCCGTCCACAACCGCGGCTATGGAACGGCCGGAAAGGAAATTAGAGACAAAGGCACAGATGGAGGGATAGAAACCGAAGGAGGGTAGTTTAGAAATTAAAGATTTATGCCAGACTCGATCGAAAGCTTTCGATATGTCTAGTGCAATAGAAAAAGTCTCACCGAAGTCCCGAAAGGAGGATGACCAAGAGTTAGTAAGATATGAAAGAAGATCACCAGTAGAGCGACCCTTAAGGAAGCCATACTGGCGATCTGAGAGCAGATTATGAGAAGAGAAATGCTTAAGAAATTTGGAAGCAAGAATAGTTTCAAAAACTTTAGAAAGACAAGAGATAAGAGCAATTGGACGATAGTTGGAGGGTTGAGAGCGGTCACCCTTCTTTGGGACAGGTTGAATGTGAGCAAACTTCCAGCATGAAGGGAAGACGTTAGAGGATAGACAGAGACGAAAGAGTTTGCCTAGGCAGGGAGTCAGCACGGAAGCACAGTTTTTGAGAACAACAGGAGGAACACCGTCCGGACCGTACGCCTTATTATTACGCCCAGAGAGGGTAGAAAGTACATCTTTAGAAGAGATTAGGATATTAGGCATAAGTAAGAGAGAGGAGGGCATAGAGGGAGGAATAGCACCGGAATCATCCAAGGTGGAGTTTCTAGCAAAATTTTGAGCGAAGAGTTTAGCTTTGTCAGAGGAAGAAGTGATGGTTGTGCCATCAGAGTGGGAAAGGGGAGGGAAAGACGAGGAAGAGAAATTGTTGGAGAGGTTTTTGGCTAGATGCCAGAAAGCTTGGGAAGAGCTAGAGTTGGATAGTTCAGTACATTTATTATTGATGAAAGAGTGTTTGGCAAGTCGAAGAACAGATTTGGCTTGATTCCGGGCAGAAACATATGAATAATGAGAGTCTTGAGTTTTAAGGCGTCGGTACCGTTTGAATGCTTCCTCCTTATTGCTGACAGCAGTAGAACAGGCGTGAGTAAACCAAGATATTTTAGCATTAGTCTGAGAGAAAGAGAATGGAATGTATGCTTCCATGCCCGATAGGATTACCTCGGTAATGCGTTCAGCACTCTCCGAGGGTCCTCGGCCATGGAAGCAGAAATCATTCCATGGGAAATCAAAGAAGTACTGCCGAAGAGCCTCCCAGTCGGCAGCGCCAAAGTGCCACAAGCGCCGCCGGCTAGGAGGATCGGGTGGCTGTACTGGAGAGATAGGGCAGGTGACAGAGATAAGTTTATGGTCGGAGGAGCCCAAAGGAGAGAAAAGATCGACAGTATAAGAAGAAGGGTTAGAAGTTAGAAACAGGTCAAGAATGTTGGGCCGATCTCCGATGCGATCCGGGATACGGGTGGGTTGCTGAACTAACTGCTCTAGGTCATTTAGGATAGAAAAGACGTAGGCTTGTTCACCAGGTGGATCAGTAGTGTGAGAGGAGAGCCATTGGCGGTGGTGTGAACGTTGAAATCTCCTAAGATGGAGATTTCTGAGAAAGGAGAAATGGATAGAATGTGTTCCACTGTAGAGTTTAGATAGTCAAAGAATTTGGGAAAGTTGGTAGAGTTAGGGGAAAGATAGACAGCACAGAAATATTTAGTAAGAGAATGACAGGAAAGTTTGAGCCATAAAGTTGAGAATTCAGAGGAGTCGAAATCGGGAACACGAGAGCAAGTGAGTTTGTTGTGCACATATGCACAACATCCGCCTTTGGCTTTGAAACTAGGATAGAGAAAGTAGGAGGATACAGAGAAGGGGTTGCTGGATGTTGCTACAGACACCTGAGTTTCGGTAAGGAAGAGAAGATCAGGTTTGTAGGAGGAGAGATGGTGCTCAACAGAGTGAAAGTTAGAGGAAAGTTCGCGAATGTTGCAGAAATTAATAGAAAGAGTAACAGGCCGAGGTCCAGGTAATTGTGTGGGGTCGTCAGGGAATGGTCGGTCGGGTGAGGGGGCATTTATGGTCCCCCCCACCCCCCCCCTTGGGACTCCGAGGCTGGGCTAGAATTCATAATTTTTTTTTTTTAATTTTGGAGTGGAGGAATGAAGTGTGGTGTGCATGTTTAGTGTAGTGAAGTGGATAGGAGGAGGAGGTGTTTGTGAGAGCTAGCTGGAGTTGCTTGGGCGCCGATCAGTCACCTGCTGGTGTTAACGGGGAGTTGTCGGAGGCAGTTTGTGCTACTGTATCCGCTCAGAATGGGTCAGTAGAGAAAGTGGAGTCAGATACAGTCAATTTCTTGCCTAGGTTATTGACTGGAGAGTTTGAGTCGGAGGTGCAGGGTGAGCACGGGCCTGGTGGATGGTGGTTGGATAACCGGGGTCCCGGGGTCCCGGGGTCCCATGCACTGTGGGAACGCCAGGCAAGGCTCCTGCAGTGCCTCTCAACCCCCCTCTGCACTCTCCCCAATTCTCCGGTCCCAGGGACCAGGATGCCGTGTCTCGTTGCCCTGTCCTGGTTGTAGAAGGCATGAAGGAGGAGAGGGAGTTTTTCCCCGGTGAGGCTGTGCCGGCTGGAACATGGGAAGAGAACGGATACCTGGCCCTGCGGGAGAAATTGACCCATTTACCTCCGGAAAGGCTTGAGGAGATGTTTACTATCTTGTGGGCTTATCCACACATGTTCGGGGATGCACCAGGTTTGACATCTTGGGCGGTGCATTACATCGATGTGGGAGAGAACAAGCCTATAAAATTACCACCTTGCAAAGTAAATTTACTCTCCAAGACAGATACCTACCCTTTATCGAGAGTTGATGACTTGGTAGACAAGATTGGGCCACTTTCATCATAAAAGTGGACTTAGTTAAAGGCTATTTGCAAGTCCCACTACCTGAACGTGCCAAGAAAATCGCTAGTTTTGTGGTGGGTGGAGGAGTGTATCAGTGCCAGGTAATGCCTTACGGCTTGAGGAATGCTGCCGCCACCTTTCAGCGGTTAATGGACAGGGTTGTGCATGATGTCCCCAATTGTTTAGTCTACATGGATG
This sequence comes from Paralithodes platypus, assembly GCA_032716605.1. Lineage (NCBI taxonomy): Eukaryota > Metazoa > Arthropoda > Malacostraca > Decapoda > Lithodidae > Paralithodes > Paralithodes platypus. Next base: position 52,695,145 of record CM064578.1, on the reverse strand, counting down.
ATGTTGAACACCCCATTTCCTACTTTTCAAAAAGGTTTAACCGAGCACAAAAGAATTATTCTGTGATCGAGAGGGAGTTGCTAGCTATTATTTTGAGTTTACTCCATTTCGCTGTTTATTTGCCACCATATGGGCCCGTGCTCAGAAGCTACTCTGACCATCATCCTCTGCTTTTTCTTAATAGGCTCAGGGACAAAAAACCAGAGACTTACTCACTGGAGTTTGATATTGCAAGAATTATCATCTCGATGTTAGGCACATCCGTGGTGTTGATAATGTCCTAGCAGACCGTCTGTCCCGGAAGTCCTCTGAGGAATGATAGGAGAGCACGAGGCTATTTAGTTAGTAAGTCATATCTACTCCATGTTACAAAAATCTATAAAATTTAAAAAATAGAAAAGACTGTCAATGTACATATTTTGCAGTTGTAAACTAATGATGAAAGTTTTGTTTCAAAGCTTCAAAACTCCCCCCCCCCCTCCCCCCCGTGTGAGGGTGTCACAATGACCAGGGTCTTTTAGGAGTAACTAGACGGTTACGTTAGTGGCGTCTGACTTATTAAAGCAGCTGTGCCAAGTCTAGTATTAGAATGACCTGGTATTGTGAGTTTCACTCCGATACCCTTCCAATTACTCATCCCTAGTTTTGCCGTGCCTCTAAGCATTTTTGTCTCAATAAACATTTGGGTAGAATCAGCCAATAGAGTGTTACTAGTTTCGTGTATTAAGTTATGTTTTAAGGGCAACGCTGTAATTTTGATGCTAGGCGTGGTAAGGTAGGAACTGGAAGGGGGCGAGGTTGCTCCCGTCTCGGGGAGGGAGGGAGGGGGCGGCCAGCTTGCCTGCCCCATCAGTTTCATTTAATTATGTGACCATTGCAAGTTTAGTTGTGTTGCAATATCAAGATGTGCTTTATTTTATCTGCCACACTGTTTTAGTTAATTTGTTATCATAGGAATATTTTAGTATAAGTTATTCTTGTGAAGTTTCTTAGTGTTATCATATCGTGTGGTGATATATTGCAACTCTCTTAGTTTGAGCCTGGCTCCCGCCAGCCATGCCAGGCTTCGCCATTCTCTCGTGGGCGGTCAGACAGTATAGGTGGTGGTAGCCCTCTCTAGTGGTACACCAGTCTGCCCCTGTTTATTTTTTCCTTGCTTGCATAATAGTAACGTAACGTAATTAACAGAGAATCCTAGACATCTAGTTCTCCCTTTTTTATTATTCCTTTCCTCTGATGATCATCATTTTACTATCTTTCCATTTTCATTATAGATACTGAACCTTTGGTGGCTACTTCGGAATTCGTGATAGGGACGAGCTGGGAGGTTTGCCGGGGTTCTTACTAATAAGCACTGTTAATCCCATAGACAGTCCACACACACACACAACCATAACCCCTACATACTTTTCCCAGTGTTCGTGCTTAGGACCCGGTAACAGCCTTGACGGTTCTGCCCCAGCTCTTGTTTGTTCCATATCTCGGATTTCGAACTGAGGCAACGGAGTGTTTAATATTAATAAGGAATCCAGCTTAAGTCTGGACCCCCCCCCCCATAGTTAAGTGAGTGTGGGAGGTGGACTCTAAGACTTCATAGTTTCGGGCGGTTACTCACTGGGGGGGCCCAGGTTCAAGCAGGATATATTGGTGTGATATTAGAGGTGGTCAGGGCAACTTGCTTCCACTAATATCACCCCGAGGTTAGTAGTCATATTAGGACACTGCCTTGTATTGTTAGTTCATTATATGTATGCAATATTATTATGTGCAACTCTCTTGGGTTGAGAGTGGATTACCGTTGGCTGGTTTGCGCACGGTATAGTATTGTCGAGGGCGCGCATAGCCTGTTATGCTCGGAGTACACCTGCACTCCTTTTTTCGTTGGTGTCTGCTGGTAGCCTATATGTATGTATTCGACTGTTCTGATTATCCAACCCAGCATTGCTAATCCCGGTGTTGGTTTCGAGTTCTCGTAGCTAGTGAGTTACATGATTATTTCTGTTCTACTTATTATTCAGAGTAGGAGCAAGGCAGTAGGGGTAGGCAGCCCCGCCCAGGGAAGTACTACCGCCAAGGTTTCGGGAGACTCAGGGAATAGCCTGAATTCCATTTTCTCTCCCAGGCCTTGGTAGCTGGATACATATCTTTCTGCCTCACACATCAGGGTATCAGGAAAACCCTCTTTATATAACATACACATCCAACTTCACGACATTGCCCTACATTGCTATCCTCTATCCATAAAACACTACTCTTCCCACTACATATCATACATGTAACACCATACACCTTACCCAATAAATATGGCAGTACAATTGTTAAGAGCAAACCTGGTGGTCCCTCGGATATCCACCCCAGGCAAGGTTGGGTCATTGACACAGGGCCCTCCCGGTCGTCATCATGCAACTGTGTCAAGAGCATTGCAACCTCCCAAAGCTGCTCGTCGGTGAAGCTTTTTCTTTAGCAATATAAGGGGACTTCACTCTAACATCAATTCTGTACACCAATGTCTTCAAGCAGAATCCCCTACTCTCCTTTTTTTGACAGAGACTCAAGTAACATTCACATCTGACACGTCTAGATTTAATTTTCCAGGTTATCAACTGCTCCAAAATTTCAGACCTAAAGGAGGTGTATGTTGCTTCGCAAAATCTGAAATTTCCCTGGAGGAGGTTACTAGTTTCAATTGTCCCTATTTTGATTATTCTATATACAAATTAATTTCTGATGGTAAATTTAAATACATAATATGTTGCATCTACCATTCCCCAAATACTCCTCCAGAGCAAAGTCTTTTTGATTCTCTGTCCTCACAACTCAGTGTCCTCAACTTAAATGCTTCTTCTGAAATCACTGTGTTGGGTCATTTTAATGTCCATAATGTTGAATGGCTCACTCATTCAGCCAGGACTGATGATGCTGGTCTTGAATGTGAGCTATTTGCAGACTCATTTAATCTCACTCAACTAGTCAACCAACCCACCCGTGTACCAGATAATCATAATCATAATTCCCACCTACTGGACTTATTTTTAACAACCAATTCAGAAAATTATGTTACAGTGAGGTCCCCGCTTGGATCTTCTGATCAGTCTGATACAGGCCACCTGTCTATCACCTACCACACCTTCCCACTCTGAACCTGTTTTGGTGACTAAATGGCATTACGATAGGGCAGACTGGGAGGGTCTTCAAGGTTTCTTTATTGATATTCCCTGGACCTCTTTCTTTTCTAATGATGCACACTCCACCTTGAGCCACATACAAGATTTTTTTTTAATTGGAATGGAAACTTTTATTCCTCATCAAAAGTACAGTAAAAGATCTAATTCACCTAAATGGTTTGACCATAATTGTGCTAGAGTACTGAACAAAAAGCAATAGCCTACAATGCATACACAAGATCAAACTCATGAAGCCTTTAATTACTTTAGAAACATCAGAAATCATGCCAAAACTGTATTAAACCTAACTAAATCAAACTTTCTCCACAAGCAGGCAAATAAACTTCTAAATAATCCAATGATAACAAAATATTTTGGTCTACTCTTAACTCATTTAAATCCAACTTCACTACTGCTTCATCCATTCCACCATTAAAATCTCCGACTGGCAATCTTGTAAGTGACCCACGAGGTAAAGCTAACCTTCTTGCGGATATTTTCTCCACCAACTCAACCTTAGATGAAATAAATCAAGATGTCCCTGTACTTAATTTTAATTCGCCTGAAATTCCCTCACTTAAGATCCACACCAGACATGTCAAAACTATTTTGCAGAATCTCTCAGTAGATAAGGCTCCTGGTCCAGATGAAATTCCTCCAATAGTACTTAGGAATTGCTCCTTGGTGCTCGCTCCTGTATTGGCAAATTTTGTCCGTCTGTGTACTCATACCTCATGCTTCCCAGTACCCTGGAAAGAAGCAAATATCCATCCAGTTCCTAAAAAAGGTGCCTCTTCAGATCCATCAAACTACAGACCAATAGCTATAACTTCCACTCTTGGTAAAGTCTTTGAAATTATATTAAATAATCACATAATTAAGCATCTTGAGAATAATAAATTAATCAGTGATAGGCAATATGGTTTTAGAGATGTCGATCAACTGCAGACATTCTTTGCCTTCTTACACATCAAATCAACCAAGCTACAGACCAACATGGTGAAACACATACAATAGCACTGGATATATCAAAGGCATTTGATAGAGTCTGGCATCAATCCTTATTGTCGAAGATGTCACACTACGGCCTTGCATCATTAGTTCCACTAATTTCTTCTTATCTTCATAACAGAAAAATACGTGTAATGGTAGATGGCCTTTATTCTCAATTTCACTCAATAAATGCTGGTGTTCCCCAGGGATCAGTTTTGGCCCCAATTCTGTTCCTCATTCATATCAATGATCTCATATCTACCACTCATAATCCAATACATTCCTACGCAGATGACTCAACACTCCACAGTTCCTTCACATTTACCAATTCTTTCACCCAACCCGATCTTATAAATTCAAAAATAAACACTGCAATTTCTCTGAACCAGGACCTTTCTAGAATTAATGGATGGGGACAAACGAATCTAGTTTCCTTTAATGCACAGAAAACCAAATACATTCAATTTTCTAACCGACAGAATCTCACTGACTCCCATATATTTTTTAATGATGTAAATATTCCCACTTCCCCTAGTATTGACATTCTCGGTGTAACATTAACTACTAACTTGAGCTGGACACATTATGTTAGAAGCATTGCTAAGAATGCCTCTAAAAAAATGGGACTCCTGTACAGAGTTAGAGAATTCTTCACTGACGAGCAGTTGGCCGTGATATATAAAAGTCATGTGCGTTCTCAGATGGATTACTGTTCACCTCTGTGGGGTGGAAGTGGAGTGGTTGCATTGAGGCAGTTGGACAAAATTCAAAATAAAGCTATTAGATTAATCAATAACCCTGCAATCACACAGGACCTTCCTACATTATCCATACGAAGAAACGTTGCATCCCTTGCATTATTCTACAGATATTTTCACACCAATTGTTCCGAGGAACTTGCTTCAATTGTGCCGCCTCTCCACATCTTTCCCCGTAGAACTAGGGCAGCTGAGAGCGCCCATGAATTTACACTTTCTCCTCCACAATGCAGAACTACTGCTTATCAGAATTCATTTATCCCCAGAGCTACTACTCTTTGGAATTCACGTCCCTCGAATTGCTTTCCTCAAACTTACAATCTACAAATGTTTAAATCCAGTTGTTACAAACATTTTATGAATGGAGGATGCCTTTAGGCACATGGACCTTTTTGTTTTATCTGTGTTTTTCCTTCCTCCGTTCATTGTCTCTTAAAAAAAAAAAAAAAAAAAAAAAGGCAGTGTGCACCTTAAGCCCTGAGAAGAGCCTGGAAGCGTTCATAAAGCTCTTACCTGTTGTGTCGTGGTGTTGTTTGACAGAGAGACAAGGTGCATTGGCATTAGACATTATTTTCGTATACCGTCTCTAAGCAACTGAGGTCCAGATTTGTAGCAATATATATATATATATATATATATATATATATATATTTATGGTGGGCGGGCTTGTGGCTTCGGCTCCGCTGCATGTCTGCCTGCCGAGATCAAAACCTCTCCGGGTGGTCGGGGGCCGGGGGAGTGCTGGAGCGACCTTGGTGACCCTGGTCTCTGGGTCTTCTCCTGGGTGACCTAGATGTGTGTGAAATTGTGTTTTTATCTGTGTTTGTTCGTTGTTTTGTGTCGTCCCTGTTCTTGCTCTGTCTTGAGTTGGCCACCCCCAAAAAAAAAATAACAAATACAATAGAATAAAATAGATATTAAAAATCCGAATAGAAAAAATGGGGACTGGGCCTGAGCATATATGTATATATACCGGTATATATATATATATATATATATATATATAGAGAGAGAGAGAGAGAGTGGTAGATAGATGAAGGGGGTACGGGACCTATCACTATATGGAGGTTGTTGTGGAAATTATCCTAGGACAAGTGAAGCGATGAATATATTGCAAACATGGACAAACATAATAGGACGCTCTAGTTAATGGCATGAAACATAATACACATGATACAAAGGGGAAGTAAAGGAGGAAAAAGAATGGAAAGAAAAATAAATGGAAAAAAGTGATGTTTGACAGACAATAGTGAGTAAAAATAACTACTATTCTGGAGCGCAAAAATTACTTAAACATTTAGAGACTTAATTAGATACACGCATGCAGAGAGAGAGAGAGAGAGAACATTAGGTCAATGTAATATAAATTGGTTGGGTGGTAGTTTCTATTATGTGATACTAGCAAATTTAGTGATGGGCTGGTCCTATCAGAGGGGGGCTGGAACGTCCTCTACCTCCCATTGTTTGTTCTATATTGGGCATTCATCCACTACCTCTTCAGGAGCTTTGAGCTAGAAATATCTGAAATACAATAATACAATTAAAAATATTCCTGATACTATGTCCTTTACTTAGGATATATTATAGTGGAAAGGTAAGGTTAAGTTAAGTTTAGGCAAATTACCATGAATCTTCCGAAATTGGTAATATAGGAAGATACACATTAACTTTCAAATGTTTAGTTAATATTGATCATAAATGTAATGTAATCAACCATAATATTAAACAACTGAATACACACACAACCACATACTGTTTAGCAAGGTACTACTGTTTCTCAAGAATGTGCTATGAAATAGTGACGGGGTTAAATGCTTTTACAGGCTAATTAATCGTTTAATTATATTGTATTAATGTCTTCAGAAGTGCGTAACATCATTGATTGTCATTAATACTATGCATTTAGACATGTTGGTAAAATTCTGCAATCACCACACATTTCATTAAAGTTAATTGTATTCCCAATCTAGAAACACAGACACACACACACATACATACACACATACACACACAATCACATTATTCTACTGTACACATAATAATGTTATTGTTATCATTACTTTCACCTTACCTTTGGATACCTTTGGATGTGTTCGCCGCTCCTCTAGCGGCACCAAGGAGCGCGACGCCCCTCGTTATGGGTGGTGATTTGGTGCAGTAGACTGTTTGAAGCGACAGCTCGCTCCCTTACGAGGATGGGCTCGTCTGGCACTTTTTGCAGTTTGACATCTAGGGCTCTCTTGAAGTTGTCTAACGAGATGTCCCTCATGTCTCTTACCTCGCCGTGGGAGTTTGTTGAAGAGACATGGGCCTCTGTGTGATAACCAGCCCTCTCGCAGAGAGCCCATAGCACCCCTGTTATTCATCCCGGTGATTTCGCATTCCCAGCCTCTCCTATCACTGAATTTCATGACTATCGGAGTATGTAGGTTTGGTACTAAACCCTCTGCGATTTTCCACGTGTATATTATTAGGTAACGTTCTCTTCTACGTTCCAGTGAGTACAGATTCAATGCTCTTAAACGCTCCCAATAGTGTAGATGTTTTATCGAAGTTATATGCGAAGTTAAATTTCTTTGTACACTCTCTACGTCATTTATTTCACCTACTTTGTATGGGGATGTTAATACGCTACAGTATTCAAGCCGCGGTAGCACTAGAGATTTGAAGAGCGTAGGCAATTCACCGCGTGTTTTAAAAGTACGCAGAATCCAACCCGTTAGACATTCCGCAGCCGCCACTTTGACCTGGTTATGTACTTTGAAACCCATATTTTCAGACATTAATACCCCAAGGTCTTTCACACTGTCTTTTCCGTTCTATTATGTGGTTAGATTCTGTTAAGTAATTTGTAATTTCTTTAACACCATTATTATCTCCGTACCGTATTAATTGGAATTTAATAATATAATATATATAATATAACATATGCACACTCATACATACAGCTGAATACACACAGGTATAGCACACACATACACATGATCACAATAATTATACTATTGTACACATAATAATAATACGATATTGTTAACATTACTTTCACTTACACACAGAATATACACAATTATACATTCAGCTAAAATACATACAGCTATAACACACACACACACCCTCTTATACAGTATTTACATTAAATTACACTGAAACTTTATACAACAATACACTGTTACACTTTCAGATTAGTTACACTAACATAATACACAAGAAAGGTCCCCCCAGTTCTTACGACCTGTGAGATAAATATATTGCCACACTAATCTTTTGGAACACAAATTTTTTACCGCAGTGTCGTGATGCAAATCAACACTCAAAGAGCGGGTGGTGGAGTATATTTGACTGTGCCGCCCAGCGTTTTTTTTTTACCGTAAACGAGCTTCTTTCCGTGCTCGTGTTCATGCATAGACAAGAGTCAGAGCGTAATACAAGTATGTATCCCTGAAAGGGCGATAAATGAGCTTTCCAATGACACCAGAACCATCCTACTACGATCACTGGTTGTCTTGCAACGATCGTGCAACCGAAGGGAAAAATTGGTAAAATACGGAAATTTCCATACATTATTACGTGTGAAACGAGTGAGGGAGGGTGGAGTAGGGCAGAGTACATCTCAGTAGCTCCACGGCCACCGTGGCGAGCAGTCATGAGGTAACCTATGCTCCTCCCACCGCTCCGCTCTCTCTCAGAGCACATTACGTGCTCAAAATTGCATGCGACTATAGCCGGGCTCCGCCACATAGGCCACATTTATTTCACTCGACTATAGCCGGGGGCCGCCAAAGAAGGGTTAATCCTAAGTGAGTTTGGTAACTTGACAGTGAAGTTTGTCTGTGAAAGTTATGGTTGTGTGTTTGTAGTGAAGGCTTGGGGTGAATCTTGGTGTTTGTTGGGTGTGTGTGTGTGTGTGCGTGTGTGTGTATATGTGTGTGTCACTATGGTGTGTGTGTTCTCTATTTTAATTTTCTTAAATCTGGTTAACATTAATGGGAGATTTGTTTAAGTTGTCTAAGCTATTTTCCCCACCTATGAGCTATATATATATATATATATATATATATATATATATATATATATATATATATAGTATATGTTTATTTAACGGACCACCACCACCACCACGACCGTGCCTACAACAACATCAGAGCTCCCGCCTACCACCAGGGCAGCTCGCCACCACCTGTAGGTGCAGTAGAGAAGGAGGGAGGATGGTGATTTTCTGGGGAGACATGGGAGAAGCTGACGTGGGGACAACATCTGGGGGATCATGATAGCCCGATTGGTCCCCCATACCATCATGCCCTGCAATAAGTGGACCCCACCCTCTTCAGGAGTCACTCCCTTCACCTCCTGGCAACAACATCGCCCGAATCCACCATAATTTCCTCACCACCAGGGAGATTCGTCAGACCATCGACGAGGGGATCAACACCAACACCATTTCCTTCTTCACCTCCATCATCTCGCACCTTCACCAACAACAGCGGCCTTTCCACACCAACAACACCACGTGGCACTGACGTTCCAATACAAAAATAAAAAATACAAACAAAAATAAGGAAAATAGCAAGGACAGCCCTCCACCTTTCACTCTTCGACTTTGCTCTTCATTTCCATCTTTCCTTCTCTCTAATCCTTAGAGACCTCTCATCTCCCCCAATCTACCTATCCCCACTTCACTTCATGTATATATTTAGGACAAGGGCCTGGAATTCTCGAAAAAGGGTTTCAGTTCTGACGCTATTCTTGGCTTACAGTGTGCTGGCTTAATAATCCAAAATCGTTGATAGCCTCTAAAGTCCTATTTTAACTATTTTTTTTTTTTTTTTTTTTTTTCCTATGTGATTGAGGGAGGCAAAAGGCATAACTGCCTATAGCGAGTGCCTCCCCCATAGTTGAAAGAGTGACAGGGCCAAAATCAAGGGACGTTCGAGCCAAAATGCCTGGACACACAGAGTTTGAAGCAATTTAAGTCATAGGAAGAGGGAAAGACTGATTCTGGGAGAGAGTTCCAGAGCTCAGCTGTTGAGTAGAAGAAGTTTGAGAGTAACGTTTCACTCTTGGGTTGGAGAGTTGCACAGAGTAGGGGTGGGATTGAGTTGCAAGACGGGTACCACGTGCCCTACGTAAGGAGGTGGTATGCACTGGGATAGCTCTGAGGAACACTGATTATTATAGTAGCGATAGAATAGCGAGAGAGGTGCAACATTGCGGCGGAGAGAGAGAGATTGCAGAGAGTTGGTGAGTGGACGGGAGTTAATGATACGAAAGGCCTTCCTTTCAACTTTGTCTAGGAGAGCGGTGTGAGAGGAACCTCCCCACACATGTGAACAATACTCAATACAAGGGCGCACTATGCCCCTGTACAGAGCAAGAAGCTGTGCAGGGGAAAGAACCCCCTAAGGTGGTTGAGCACACCCAGCTTCTGGGAGGCTGCCTTAGCAAGACTGGTAATATGGTCCTTCCAAATGAGAGCTGAAGAAAAGACACCAAGAATATTGAGAGAAGATGAAGGGTTGATTTTTGTATTGTTGAAGAATAAGGGATAGTCCGCTGGGAGATCCTGACGGGTAGATAGATGGAGAAATTGGGTTTTGGAAGCATTAAAGTTAACAAGATTTTCTCTGCCCCAATTGGAAATAGTATTTAGATCAGATTTAAGAGTTCTATGGCTTCATTACGTTTGTCGTTGAGGGATTGCTGGCTGGGGCGTTCTGAAAAACTAATGGAGTAGTGTAAGGTTGAGTTGTCTGCGTATGAATGGATGGGAATTAAGGTACAGTTAAGGAGATCATTTATCAAAATTAGAAAGAGAATAGGAGATAGGACAGAGCCCTGAGGAACACCGGAGTTTATAGGGTGAGGAAGTGAACAATGGCCGTCCACAACCGCGCTATGGAACGGCCGGAAAGGAAATTAGAGACAAAGGCACAGATGGAGGGATAGAAACCGAAGGAGGGTAGTTTAGAAATTAAAGATTTATGCCAGACTCTATCGAAGGCTTTCGATATGTCTAGTGCAATAGAAAAAGTCCTCCACCGAAGTCCCGAAAGGAGGATGACCAAGAGTTAGTAAGATATGAAAGAAGATCACCAGTAGAGCGACCCTTAAGGAAGCCACACTGGCGTCTGAGAGCAATTATGAGAAGAGAAATGCTTAAGAAATTTGGAAGCAAGAATAGTTTCAAAAACTTTAGAAAGACAAGAGATAAGAGCAATTGGACGATAGTTGGAGGGTTGAGAGCGGTCACCCTTCTTTGGGACAGGTTGCATGTGAGCAAACTTCCAGCATAAAGGGAAGACGTTAGAGGATAGACAGAGACGAAAGAGTTTGCCTAGGCAGGGAGTCAGCACGGAAGCACAGTACTGAGAACAACAGGAGGAACACCGTCCGGACCATACGCCTTATTAGTGTTAAGCCTAGAGAGGGTAGAAAGTACATCTTTAGAAGAGATTAGGATATTAGTAAGAGAGAGGAGGGCGCAGAGGGAGGAATAGCACCGGAATCATCCAAGGTGGCGGTTTCTAGCAAAAGTTTGAGCGAAGAGTTTAGCTTTGTCAGAGGAAGAAGTGATGGTTGTGCCATCAGAGTGGGCAAGGGGAGGGAAAGACGAGGAAGACAAAGTGTTGGAGAGGTTTTTGGTTAGATGCCAGAAAGCTTGGGAAGAGCTAAAGTTGGATAGTTCCGTGCATTTATTATTGATGACAGAGTGTTTGGCAAGTCGAAGAACAGATTTGGCTTGATTCCGGGTAGAAACATCGAAGAATGAGAGTCTTGAGTTTTAAGGCATTGGTACCGTTTGAATGCTTCCTCCTTAGTTTGCGGACAGCAGTAGAACAGGCGTGAGTAAACCCAAGATTTTTTTAGCATTAGTGCCTGAGAGAAAGAGTAGGGAATATATGCTTTCCATGCCCGATTAGGATTACCTCGGTAATGCGTTCAGCACTCTCCGAGGGTCCTCGGCCATGGAAGCAGAAATCAATTCCCATGGTGAAATCAAAGAAGGTAACTGCCGAGAGAGCCTCCCAGTCGGCAGCGGCCAAAAGTGCCACAAGCGCCACTGGCTAGGAATGGATCGGGTGGCCGAACTGGAGAGATAGGACAGGTGACAAGAGATAAGTTTATGGTTCGGAGGGAGCCCAAAGGAGAGAAAAGATCTGACAGTATAGAGAAGAAGGGTTAGAAGTTAGAAACAGGTTCAGAATGTTTGGGAAGCCGATCTCCGATGCGATCCGGGATACGGGTGGGTGTGCTGAGACTAACTGCTCTAGGCCATTTAGGATAGAAAAGAACGTAGGCTTGTTTCAACCAGTGGATCAGTAGTGTGAGAGGAGAGCCATTGCCATGGTGAACGTTGAAATCTCCTAAGATGGAGATTTCTGAGACAGGAGAAATGGATAGAATGTGTTCCCACTGTAGAGATTAGATAGTCAAAGAATTTGGGAAAGTTGGTAGAGTTTAGGGGAAAGATAGACAGCCAACAGAAATATTTAGTAAGAGAATGACAGCAAACATTGAGCCATAAAGTTGAGAATTCAGAGTATCCGAAATCGGGAAACACGAGAGCACGTGAGTTTGTTGTTCACATATTCACAACATCCGCCTTTGGCTTTTGGAAACTAGGATAGAGAAAGTAAGGAGGAATACCGAGAAGGGGTTGGCTGGATGTTGGACAGACACCTGAGTTTCGGTGAGGAAGAGAAGATCAGGTTTGTAGGAGGAGAGATGGTGCTCAACAGAGTGAAAGTGTAGAGGAAAGTCCGCGAATTTTGCCAGAAATTAATAGAACGAGTCCAGGCCGAGGTCCATGTAATTGTGTGGGGTCGTCAGGGGGTGGTCGGTCGGGTGAGGGGGCATTTATGGTCCCCCCCCCTGGGGACTCCGGGGCTGGGCTAGAATTCATATTTTTTTTTTTTTTATTTTGGTGTGGAGGAATGAAGTGTGGTGTGCATGTTTAGTGTAGTGAAATGGATAGGAGGAGGAGGTGTTTGTGAGAGCTAGCTGGATTACTCTCAGTGTAAATGAGGCACAAAGGAAATCAGTAAGAGAGGCCAAGCAAATGAAACAGGAGGCCATCGACTCTTTATCACATGCCTATAACCTCACCTGGGTCTAGCCCTGATCGATTGGTGCCTACAATCTCCCCAGTACATTTAACCCTTATTTAGCGGCGAGCAACATAAGTCGAGTTAAATAAAGCTGGACTATGTGGCGGCGCTCGACCGATACGCGAGGGGCACTTTGCAGCACGTATGAGGTGGCTGAGAGAGAGAGACAAGTGGTGCAGGAGACTAGCGAGTCATATACTGCTCCAGACCACCCGCGGCGAACCTACTGACACAAAGCTCCAGCTCCCTGCCTCCCCTCTCTCACATCGCGTACATAACGCCAATTAATGTTACTGAAAGTATCCGAATTACCCTCTGCTGTTTGCACTCGCGTTGCCGGTTATTTGCAAGAAAACTATCCATCATACAAGGATCGTTATGGTGTCCCTTCGAAAGCGCTGTTTATGCCCTTTTCAGGGATAGTAGCGTGTTTTACGTTCGCTGGGTTCTTATTTAGGCATGAAAACTGATCACGTAAACACGCCCTATTTTGGCTAAAACACCCCCGCCGTGCGGTTACACCATAAATAAACCGCATAGGCCCCTCCAGTAAGGTGTTAAGAAGATTGATACTTGACCACCGGCTTGCATTTTCTTGTTATAAGGAAGTTCAAGGCTTTAGATGATCGAACGTTGAGCCAAAATACGACCAATATAATTTAGTTTTTTTTTTTATAGCAAACACACTAGTACTATTAAATTTAATTTCAATGCTGATTCCCATCAATCAACAAACCCATTAATTCTATAAAATATTTGATGCCTACAGCTTCAACTTCCTTATAGTCTGAAAATCGCAAGTGATCAATTGTGGAAAAAATAGTAATGTGTTAGTAATAGTAAGTGTTGTAGTAATGATAGTAAAAGTGTTGTGGTTATATGACAAACAATGGTAGTTACACGGGGTTAGGATAAAGTTAATTAGGTACTCATAGAATATAGAATAGTGTTGGTGGGCTGCGGTCCAGAGTGAGGGTTGGTCGTCTCTCTACTGTTTCCCCATAGCCCCTTATATCTGTTTTCTTCCTCTGCATCTCTATTCGTTTTTCAAATGGCGTAGGGATGCGGCGACCCCAATGCCCCGCCACTTTCTGGTGCAGATAGCCTCCTCTGTGGTGGGATGGGTGAGAAATTTCCACCACCGCTTTTTCTCCTCCGGTGAGACGTATAAGTCGGCTAAAGGAGATCGGGGGCGGGAGGCCAGGTATCCTTCTCACCTTAAATAAAATCTACCTAAAAAAAAGAGACAGAGCTAGGGGCGTGGGAGCGTGTTCATGGTCCCGAACCCTAAGAATAGGAGCTTTAAATGTGCGTGATGTGGAACAAATGAGAGGCGAGAGGACATTGGAAGGTTATTTGAAAAAAGAAAGAATGATGTGCTTGCACTGAATGAAACAAAGATGCAAGAAGAGGGAGAAATGGAATTTGGAAATGTGAAAGGTAGAAAGTCTGGAGTAGATGAGGGAGTCAATGCGAAAGAGGGAGTGGCTATTTTATGTGAAGGAAGAGTTGAGAGAGTGTAATAAAAGAGTGGAAAGAGGTGTCATCAAGGCTAATGTGGGCTGCGAATGCGGTTTAAATGGGTGCAAGGTGGGGTTTTGGAAGTGCGTATGGACCAGAGAAGTGGAAAGAGAGTTGGACGAGGTAGAGGGTTTCTGGGAGGATTCTAGAGATTGTCCTACAAGGGTTTTATGAACATGAAAATGTTATAAGCTTTAGAGGACCCTAAATGCTATGTGTAGGAAATGACCTGTTGAGGGAGTCATCGGCTAGTTTTGGTGTGGATGGTGTAAACGAGAAGTGGAGAAAGCACTGAAAAATGTATGTTGGAAAGTGCAGATTGAGTGTAGTTAATACGTTCTTCAAAAAAAGGCGTAATACACAAGGACACCTGGCATGGACTTGTGAGGGGAGAGAGTGTAGAGAGAGCATTGATGGATTATGTGGCTGGTGACAAGGGAAATGATTGTGTAGACTGCTGGATGTGACGTGATGAGAGGTGAGGCGGAGGGTATGTCGGATTATTACCTGGTGGAGGAGGGAAAACACCTAAGAAGTTAGGAGTTACAGGAGAATGAGAGACAAGCGTGAAGTAAGAGAGGTAATACAGTTAGTGAGTTAAGAAGAGTGCAAAAGAGAGGGGAGTGCAAGGAAAGACCTAAATTAAAGTGGATGGAAGTGAGAGAGAGGGAAGAGAGAGAAGTAGAATTGAATGGCAAACAGTTTAAAGAAGGAGTGAAGCAAGTGCAGAGGTTGATGCGGTAAAAGGAAAGTAGGAGGCAGAGTATTAGGAAGGGAAGCGAGTGGTGGAATGATACGAGGAGAAAGGCAGTTGAGTAGAAGAGACAGTGATTGGAGAGGGTTGTACAGTCATGGTAGTGTTGAGGTATGGGACAGGTACAAGGAAAAAAGGAGAGAGGCAACACGGAAAATTAGAGAAGCACAGAAGAATGCAAACGAAAGGTGGGGACAAAGGTTGAGTGAGAATTTTGAGGAACGAAAGAAGAAGTTGCCTGGAAGGGAGGGTAAATAGAGTAAGGACAGAGGGACGAGTCAGTGAAAGCTTCAAATGGAGAATTACTAGTGGAACCAGTTGAAGTGAGAAAAGATATGCCGAGTATTTTGAATCTTTGGCTAAATGAAAGAGATGGAAGAGAAGCAGTGATTGAAGCAGTGGTTTGATGGAGATAGGGTACCCAAGGCCACCCAGGTGGCAGGGAATGAACGAAAGGAATGAGGTGAAAGAAGTAATGAAACAATGAGAGCGGGAAAAACAGAAGGTTTGGATGGTATTGCTGGGGAGTGATACTTAACCAGAAGGGTGGAGCGGTGATAATAGATTGGTTGGTGACCTTTTCAATGTGTGGCTTTGTTGGTGTCAAGGGTACCAATAGACTGGAAGAGTGCAATGTAGTGTGCCGTTGTACAAGGGGAAGGGAGATCGGCAGGAGTGTTAAAGTTGGTAGAGGGTATTAGTTGTTCATTATCAGTGGTTGGAAAGCTGTATGACAGGGTGTTGATAGAGAGGATTGTAAAAAAGTGTACGGAAGTGGCAATAGGTCCTAGTGCAGTGGTTTAGGAGGGGAAGAGGGTGCGTGGATCAGATGTGTGCAGGTAAGACAGTTATGCTCGAAGTATTTAGAGAAGCAATAAGAAGAGTATTTTGGGCTTTTATGAATTTGGAAAAAGCATATGATCGTGTGGATCGTGAAGTCAATGTGGAAGTGTGATAAGGATTTATGAAATTGAGAAAATTTTTTGGAAGCAGTTAAGAGTTTCTATGAAGGAAGCAGAGCCTATGTGTTAGAGTAGGAAATGGTGAGTTGAGTGAATGGTTTGGGGTAAAGGTTGGTTATTGCGACAGGGTTTGTAGTCATTGTCCACCTTTGCTGTTTTATTATGTTTATGGATGGTGTGGGGTGAGGGAGATGAAAATGATAACTATGGGAAGATGATTGGGGTTTAGTAGGAAAGAATGGTAGAGATTGGGAGTTTGGAGGTCAGGTGCTGTTCGCTGATGAACACAGCGTTGGTAGCGGATTCTGAGGCGAAATTGCAGCGTGTAGTCCAAAGAGTTGGAGTAGTTTGTGGGAGAAGGAAACTGAAGGTGAACGTCCAATAAAAGTAAAGTATATGGTGTTTAATAGGGTGATGCGTAGGGTGAATCTAGATGTGGGCTGGATGGGGAAATCTTGGAACAAGTAGGAAATGTTTTAAATCTCGTAGGTAATAACGATAAGCTGAGTGGAGGTAAGAAAAATGAAGGTAAAACATAGATGTGTGTGAAGGAAGGAAGGTTTTCTGAGCAATTGGAAGTATGTGGAAGAACGAGAAATCTCAGAATGAAAGTAAAAAGTGCAATGTATCAAGGAATTGTTTGTGCCCAACAAGTGGATGTAGGCTATGGGGCTGAGACATGGCCTCTGAAGAAAAAGGAGAGAAGGAAGCTGCGAGTTGATGGAGATGAGCTGCTTGAGGTAGTATGTGTGGAGTTACTCGTAGAGACGATTGAGGCATGAAGAGATACGCTAGGAGAGTGGGGCAGCAGGCACAGTTGTCAGCCAGAGTGGACGAGAAGGGTGCTGAGCTGGTATGGTAATGTTTGAAAAATGGGAGATGAAAGGCTTACAAAGAGAATATGTAGAGTCAGATACAAGGGGAGATATAGAGGGCAGGAAGACCCCCATTGAGATGGAGAGACCTGTGTAAGCAACAAGCTTTGTGATGATAGAGCAATGACTATTAGATCAGGCGCATGAAGTGCGTACTTCACACAGAATGACTGGAGAATGCTTGTGAATAGTTTGATGAACACGTGGTCATTTGGGGGAAGGGTCGGGCGCAATTTGGATCTAGATAATATGCCATCAGGGCCGCCTGGCTCGGGAGACGATTAATATTAAGGGTGCGCCTGGAAGTGATGTGGGCGGTGCTTGTGGC